>CAJQZJ010010806.1:3282192-3313712 GCA_907164525.1 Lophiomys imhausi
AAGGGCCCTGATGTCTTGACTAACCACCCCCCAAGGGCCCTGATGTCCTAACCAAACACCCCCCCCACCACAAGGGCTCTGCGTCCCAATAACTTCACCTTTGGGGTTAAATCCAATGTTCCACATTTGGGCACACTGATGATTTTCTTATTAGAAATTCCCGCTTGCCTTTCGCACAATCCAAAGATTTCAAAAGTGTTTTTTAAAAAGTAGCACAGCCTTTACCTCAGGAACTCTCACAATTAGCCTACAATCAAAAATCGGCTCCAGACATGATTGGGAAGAGGAGAAAGATACAGCAACAGCGGGCTTCTTAGAGTTCATGGTGAGTTTTCTCTGGGCAGGTGATTGACCCACATGGAGAACAAATGGTGTTAGACTCTCCTGAAGGGATCACAGCAAGATCCCTGGAGAAAGTGTCTGAGCTAAGCTCTGAAGGAGTAAGAGGCAATACTAGTAGTCCCAAGTCTAACAAAGCAGGGCAGATGAGCTTCAGAAGAAGTGGAGGAAAGGAATAAAATCATGGTAGCAAGCCAGAAAATTCTGCTTAAAGGAAGAATGTGGCTATGCAATTCAATTAAAATGTGAAACCAGAGAACCGAGGCAGGAGAATGGACACAACTAAATTGAAAGGCTGTATTCACCATGTCGCTCATCATAGTTTCTTAGTTTGTATAAAATGACGACAAAAACAACTTGGGAGAAAGGGGTTTATTCTTGCTCACAGTTCAGGGGGATAGTCTGTCATGGTGGGAAACTCAAAAAGCAAGAGCTTGGGTCTAACTTCATTCTTTTACAAATGGACATCCAGTTGGACCAGCACCATTTGTTGAAGATGCTGTCCTTCTTCCATTGTGCTGTTTTGGCTTCTTTGTCAAAAATTAGGTGGCCATAAGTGTGTGGGTCTATTTCTGGGTCTTCAATTCGATTCCATTGATCTACTGGTCTGCTTCTATACCAATACCATGCTGTTTTTACAACTATTGCTCTGTAGTACAGTTGAAATCTGGGATGGTAATACCTCCAGATGTTTTTTTATTGTACAGGATTGATTTAGCTATTCTGGGCTTTTTGTTGTTCCATATGAAATTGAATGAAATGTGATGTTTCGGCCTTTTACTACTAATTGTCATAAATTGTTTAGGATAATTAAGAAATGCAAACTAATGGTTATGCAAGCCGGTCATTCTATTAGGTACTATGACAGCCTATTATAGTTACTTTCTAAGCTAATCAGAAATAAACCGGCAAGAGACAAGCAACATCTGCTTACCCTAATATAAGAGATAGATAGGGCCTCTTCAAAAACCTCAAGAGATCTGCAGAATATGGCATTCAAAGATGTTTTCGTAACTTTAGATTTTTTTATATCAAGACATATCAACTCCTGACAGCACCCCCTATTCTCCTCCAAGTAGAAGATGAGCATCAAAGAATCTCCAGTGGGAGATGATTGAATTAGTCACAAGCCTATCTCTTGGTAGGAAAAGCCCCTTGCCCCAACTGTAGACAGAATGCTGTCCAAAAAGGACAAAACCTGGAAGCAGGTAAGTCGACAGCCTAGCTCTGCCAAGACAGGGTAGGTAAGTCCTTCATAACCCCTGCTTTACAATCAATATCTGTCAGAGAAACGGGGCCAAATGACTGAAGATCGATGCTGTAATGTATGGAGAGAAAATGGGAACTGTCCAGGCAGCCACAGGTATGTCATTTCTTAGTTTGGGAAGCTGCAAGCCCTCTACTTCCTATAAAATCAGATATATTTATCCCTCTCAGGTCTCTGAGGTGATTGAAGAACAGATAGCTAGAGTCTCATCATTTAATTTTGAGTTGTTTAGGAGTCAAGAGAGTGTTATAGATCTAAGAAGATACTTTTAAAATTGTGTTGCAAGTTAGTATGAATGTTGAGTCAGATATAGACCTTTAAACTCATGGAGATGTTTAGATAGTAGAATGTTAAAGTCAGGTACCAAATACATATGGACTGGTCATTGGGGAACGTACGTTAAGCCATATAACCCTCATAACTGTGGCCTAATTACCTCTGTTGTACTGTATTGTATTTGTTATTATAAGAGAAAGAGCCATTTGTTGGACTGAAAGGGGAAACTGTAGGGGGAAATAAAATATACCTTAAACTTAAAAGAAAAAAAAAAAGGGAAGAGGATGGGGAGTTGAGGGTGGGAGGGTGGGACTGGAGGATAGGGAGGGGACTGCGATTGAGATGTAACTTGAAGAAATAAAAAAAAAAAGAAAAATAAGATTTGAGTCTAAGAATGTAGCTCAGTGGTAGAGCGCTTGCCTGCAGTGTGTGAGACCCTGGGTTCAATTTCCACAATTGCAGAATAAAATACCTTGAAGGAATAAACGACATGTAGAAATATCCCTGAATTACTAAGTAAAAAATTATGTAAAAAAATAAATAAATAAAATAAAATAAAAGCAAGAGCTTGAAGCACCTAGACACACTAAAGTCCAATCAGAAAGCAGAGCGCAATGAATGTGTACTTGCTGCTTGCTCCCTTTCTTATACAGTCCACGATCCTTTTTCCATTTTTAGGGTGAGTCCCCCCACCTCAGTTAAGCCAATTAATAAAATCCCTCCCAATTGTGCTCAGAAATCCATCTCCCTAGTGACTCCAGATCAATGGTTCTCAACCTTCCTAACGCTGCGACCCTTTAATACAGTTCTTCATGTTGTAGTGATCCCCAACCACAAAATTATTTCATTGCTGCTTCACAACTGTAATTTTGCTACTTATTCATCACAGTATAAATATGATATGCAGGATATCTGCTATGTGACCCCCCCCCAAAGAGATCTTGACCCACAGGTTGAGAACCTCTGCTCTAGATTATGAAATTGACAGTTACAGGAGGATATTTGTTACTAAGAAAAGCTACCTGCTGTTATAAACCAGGTACAATAAAATAGCTTAAGGCAATAAACTTATTCTTATGTAATTTGGGGTGTGGAGATACAAATCGAGGTGTTCACAAGGTTATTTCTTCCAGAACACTGAGAAAGAATCTATTCCATTTATCTCCTACCTTCTAGTGACTGCTGGCAAACCTGAGCAGTCCTCAGTTTGTGGACACATACTCTTACCTCTGTTTCTGTCTTCAAAACACTTTCTCTATGCATATTTTCCTCCTCCCCTCCCCTACCTTCCCCACCCCTCCGCTCTCCCTCCCCTCTCTTCTCCTCTCTCCTCTCTTCTCCTCTCCCTTCTCTTTCTCTCTTCCTATCCCTTTTCTCTTTTTCTTTTCTTAACATTTAAGACTCACATTATCCAAGATGCTCTCACTCAAAGATCTTTAACTAAATTACATCCAAAAGAAGACTCATTTTTCCCCAAATAGTGTTATATTCATAAGTTTTAGGCAGAACTTTCAGTGGGGGGGTCACCAATCACTCCACCACAGGTAGCTCAAGCATTTACCTACAGACATTAGGGAGTTCTCAGGCTTCAAGAGGAGATGCGGTTATATGTCTATCAGAAAGACAGATCTCAGCAAATGCTGTGATAGAAAATATAAAAGGAAAAGGACAGATTGAGAAACAGGTAGGATTTATGCTGAGAGGGTCCTGATTGCTTATCTAAGAGTTCCATAAAGGATGGTTATGACGCTTCCTGCACTTCTGAATTGTATGGATTTGATGAGTATAAAGTGAATATTAAAAGAAAGATGTGCTTGAGAAAAGATTCTTCTTCTGTTTTGACATGTTGATCATGATGGTGTTTTCTGTAGCCTAGTGGAGAGACCCAATAGGCTAAGCAGGAGCCATTGATTTGTGAATCATCTTTGAGTAAGTAAAGATAAAAGCTGATGAGTTTCCAAAGGTTATCTATTCAGGAGCTGTGATACCAGGAACACAACTCAGCCCAACACAGATCCAGAAAAAACATACACAAAATACCAAAGGAGATAGAGTTCAATCTAGGGAAGCTGGAATACCAACTCAGGGACCTGTGGATGACAGTGAGCAGTTTTAAATGGCTATACCCAGAGAGTGTGTGGGTATGTGTCAAGTGACCAGGCTTCCCCCACACCAGACATGAGCATACAGTGACACAACTGTGTACATACAGTTTACTCACAGAACTAAGCATGGAACAGTCCCAGGTTCATCAGTATTTGAACAATGATTTGGAATATGAGCCAGAAGGCAGACATGACACTTTCCGCAAGGTAAAAGTCTGTTTTGGGGAAGAAGAAAGAAAGATGGCTTCTAGTCATTACAGAACTCCAGGACTTACAACCAAGGGATCTGGTAAAGTTCATGTTTTATTGACTATCCTCCCCCCTTATCATAGGGTGTAGGGGTTAGATAAATTAGATTTAGAAAATATATAGGAGTTTCTGATACTGTCTCTTAATTCGGGGCATCAAGAGCATTATCAGCATGAAGTCAGGAAAAACAGGAAAGACTTAATGGACTGAAAAACAAGGTTGAAGTCAGGAAAAACAGGAAAGACTCAATAGACTTGAAGAAACAAAGTATCTGGCCTGACATTGTTTTCAGCTGCTGGGTGGGCGGAGCCCAAATTAAGCTGAAACAGAGTTCCTCCTATTTAAGGACAGTGCATGGAGCCCAGAAAGGGAAGAGGCCCCTGATGCTAGAGAGCTCCAAGAGTCCTGCTGAAAAAAGGGCTGGCCATTGATGGCCAGCGCTCTCCCTGAAGCAGAAAGAAGCCGGTGAGCAAAGAAAGCCTGAGCAAGACACCAAAAGGCCAAGGACTGGACCCTGTGGCTCAGCTTTTGCCTAGAGGGGTTTGATCTGTCCGATCAGTGGCCTAGGGGAAACTGTGCCTGGCTTTAAGGACTGAGGCAGAGCAGCTGAGTTCCTGATTCAAAAGAAGTAAGTTGGCCTGCAGACAGCTGGGGTCTCCCACAGAGAGGAAAGCATGAAGCCTTATTAAAGGTGAGACTGCAATAACCAACTTACCCTGACAAACCTGCATCTGAGAGAGCCAGAAAAAGGACTGCTAAGTACGTTAAAGAATCTACAACAAAGACTGTGTTCCTGACGACTGAGGACCTGCCCCAGAGACTGTATCATTCTAAAAGGTTAGAAAAATAATTATCAATAGGTTTAGTGGATAGGTTAAAGGGGTTGTAGGAATTTATAGGATTAATAGTTAAGAAATTGTTTGTGTTTGTTATAAGTGAATTTAGTAATAAATAAATAAGTGTTAAATAATAATTAAAAAGTTCGGTTTCAATAGGGTATGGTTTGAGTGTACCCCAAAATCTGTATATTGGAAACTTAATCTCTAATATAACAAAGGTGAGAGATGGAACTCTTATGAAGTGATTGAATCAGCATATCATGAGGCTCTGGATCAATGCTGTTTGTATGGATTATACCTATGGATTATACGCTATGACAGTAATGAATTCCTGATGAAGTCTTGAATTCAGCACATACACACACACACACACACACACACACACACACACACACATACACACACACACCATGGACCATATGCTGACACAGCAGAAGGCCCTCACTAGATTCAGTCTCTTTGCCCTGGAACATTATACCTCCATAACTGTAACCTTTGCCCTTTATAAAGCATCCTTCCCAGACTCCAGCATGCTGTAACAGTACCACAATGTGGACTAAGATCCTTGTGCATGGAGGTGGAGTAATGTCATCTAAGTGGAAGTATTTCCTTAAAAGGATGATAGAAATCACACTGTATTCCAGCCATAGTAGTCTACTGACCTTACATATATCATCCTAAATACAAAATTACTTGATAAAAAAAATTTGTCAAAAAAAGAATACCTTAAAATATGTAGCTACTTTAGGCAGGGTTCTCTAGAGGAGCAGAAGTAATAGGATCTATTAGATTGGTTTACACAATAGCAGCTTGGACATCCTGTCAACATGCTGGAGAAGCTAAGAATCCTGAAACTTCTCAGCCCATGAATCTGGCTGCCTCAGCAGCCTCAATCTGACACTGAGACTTGGAAGCTTCCTAAAAATCACTGGTTTTCCATCAATGAAAAGCCAAAGACTGGAACCTGGTGTCAGCAGTGAATGGCGGCAGTGGTGGTAGTAGTGACAGATGCACTTTCCAGAAGAAAACAAGGCAGATGTGGCCCAGGCTGGCATCGATTGGGAATCATCCTCTTCAGCATCTGCCCATGAGCACACACCACAACACAGGAAATAGCTCCAATAACTGACAAATGAGATAACGTGAAATTATAAAAAGTTCTGCAAAGCCAAATCATTAGAGTGAACAGACAGCCCACAGAATGTCAGGGAAAAAAATGGTGTTAAGCATGGTTGTATAGGAGGTTAACTCACAGAATATGGGAAGAACTCAGGGCTGGGGCAGCAGCTCGGTGGGAACAGTGTGAATACAATGAGCGAATACTGTGTGAGCGGGAAGTTCTGCACCTGTCTGTCAAGCCAGATGTGATGGCATGCACCTGCAGTGCAGGCAAGTGGGGAGACAGGTCCCAGGAGCTCGCTGCTGGTCAGCCATTCCAGTTAAAACAGAGAGCTTTGTTCAGGTAAGGGGATAGAGAAGCCCACTCGATACAGATGTCTGGCCTCCACACGTGCACATGTGGGTCCGTGCTCCTGCACAAACAATCATATAACACAGATACATGCTACATACAGAGAGAAGGGTAAGAGGGGAGAGAGAGAGATGAAAAAAATTTAGCCACCAAACGCAACACTGCCAACCAATAAATGGGCCAATGAACTGAATTCTGAAAAGAAGAAACACAAACATCCAGTAGATATTTTCAGAAGGGGTCCGGCATCCTTAGCCACGGGAGAAATACCTATGAGAACTACTTTTAGATCCCCATCTCATGCCAATCACAATGAGATCCAGAAACAAATGACAGGAAATGCTGGTGAAGATATGGGAAAAAGGGGTATCTCTACTCAGTGCTAGTAGGGATGTTACCTTGTGCGGCCACTACGGTGATCATCATGGAGGTTTCTCAACAAACTAGAATGGACCCAGATGTGGTCCACCACATGACCCAGATGTGCCATCCTGGGCTCTAACTGAAGGACTTTGCAGGCTACCAAGAGATACTTGCAATTACGTGTTGATTACTGTTCTATTTATAATAGCTAGGAAATGGAATGGAGATGTCCATTAACAGATGAGTGGATAATGAAATGTGATACATACATATAATAGTAGAGTTTTACTCAGGTATAAAGAGCAATGAAACTGTAATTTACAAGGAAGTAGATGGAATATTGTAGTAAGTGAAGTAACCCAAAGAAGACAAAAGCCACATGCTCACATCTCTCTCATATGCAAACCCTAGCTTCTGGTTTTCATATGTGTGTTTGTGTGGGAATGCATGTGAACAGAGTCCCTTCACTGTCTATCCTGAACTGCAAACATAAACTCCATGAAGAACAACTTATTTCTGCAGAAGCGGAATCTGGAAAGCAAGTCTGAGATTTAAGGAATGCCAGATTCAGTGTCTGGTGCTGGTTGGTTTCCTGACTCCTAGATGGCATCTTCTGGCTCTGTCCTCACTTGGTGGGATGTGCCAGGCAGAATTCTGGGACCATTTTAGTGAGGACACTAACCACATTCATGTGTTTTCTGCACTTATGACCTAGTCATCTCCCAAAGGCTCTATCTCCTGATACCATTGTTTGGGGAGTTAAGGTTTTCACATATGAATTTGGGGAGAAGCACAGCACTCAGACCTTAGCATTCAAAATCTTTGTCTTACAGACATATCACTTCCAATTACGCCTCATCTCCATTCTTCCTTCCTCTCTGCCCTTGCATCTTTTCATAAGGGCACAAGTTGGAGGACTTAAGTACCACCCTAAATCTGGATCTCTAATTACATCTGCAAAGGCCCTATTTCTGAAAAGGTTATGTTCTGAGGATCCATGAGGAATGAAACTTTGGGGTAGGGCAACCAAACAACCCTACCTGGGATGTTATGGGCAGGGCCAAATCTCTACATTATGATGCAGCTGGATTCTGATTCTCTGTTTTGTTTCCTTTGCCTGCTTTTCTCTTCTGGAGCCACATGCTTTAACCACAGAGATGTGGCACATTTATAATAATAATAATTGATATTTGAAGTAAAAGTATCCTTCCTTATTCTTCCAGAGTGTTTTGGCTACTCTTATGACTGCTAGTTTTTATGGATTTAAAAATTATGGATTTTCAAATTTCTTTGAAAAATCTGGTTGAAATTTTCATTGAAATTGCCCTGAATCTGTACACATCTGGGGGGAGCTGGTGCTGTCATATTACTAATTCCCTTGATTTGTAAATATGGGTATTTCAGCCTTCCTTAATGTCTTTGGATAAAGTATTATATATTATCATTTTAGCTTTTTCTACATCTTTTTAACGTGAGCTTCTTTGGGGAATGAATTTAGGTTCACAGGAAAGCAGCAAAGACAGATGTGGTGCTCCTCCCTGACCTTAGCATCAATTGTTTTCTATAAGGTTTATTCCTTGGCAGTTTATATATTTACTGTTATTATAAGTGGCAAAACAAAATTATCAGTCCAAGATGACTCAGCAATAAAATGAGTCTTCAAAATAGACAAGAATGCAGGCAGGAATTATGGAGGAGGAAAGTCTCTGAATGCTGCAGGGCCCATCTTAAAATGACAAGAGCCCACTCAGTCTGAGCAAGATGAAGGAGCTGAATCGGATCCTCCTGTGTGAAGTCTCAGAGTGGCCCGGTGAGAGCAGATCTTAAGGCCCAGGTAGCTTGCTCTAGAGCATTACCCAGAAGAGCAGTTTCTCCACACAACTGAGTCTCAGCTGCTTCGCGTTTTCCTTCTAAAAGACGCCGTCCCCTTTCATACCTTCAGAAGTTCTGAAGTGTTCTCTTGAAGCTGTTGCATATTTTCTGCTCAGCTTATTCCTGGGTGGTTTACATTCCCGTTGCCACTGCCAGCTGATTGACTTTTCTCACATTCTCCAGTTAGCCACTGGCGTGCTAAAGTCACCGACTTTCGTCTCCATTGATCTTGATAGAGGCCACTTATTAAAGTCATTATGTCGAATGGCTTTTTGTTCAGTCTGGAGCATTTTCTTGTTATGTAATTTTTTGATCTACAGTGATAATTTTGTCTTTCTTACATCTCTTGTTGTTCTCACTGGTCTAGTTGAAACATTAAAAAATACTGATTAATAGCAATGCAGTACGTTTCCATCTCTGTAGTATGGCACTCCCAATGTAAGTGCTTTTGGACTGAAAGCCTCTTTCATTTTATAAAAGAAATAGACATTGAGGATTGGACATGTCACTTTCATTAACTGATATGATCTAGTTTAATCTCTTAATTTGATGAATTTAATAAAAAAATTATTCGGGACCAGCAAGATGGCTTAGTGGGTGAAGGTTCTTGCTACCAAACTCAACAACCTGAGTTTGATCCCAAGGAACTACATGGTAAAAGCAGAAAATTAAGTCCTACAATTTATACTCTGGCTTCCACATGCGTACTGTGGCATTCAAGACCCTGGCCTCTTAGTATAAAATAGACAGGTGAATACATGTAATTCAAATGTTTTTAAAAGATACATTCCAAAGCTTCGAATCATCTTTATGTTTATGGTCTGAGTCCTCCTGCCAGTTAAAGTTTTGAATTCTGTACCTTTAATAGTCTGGTGTTGATGCCTCAACCTCAATGTGATGAGTTTTGGAGGTGGGGACTCCAGAAAACAGGTTTAGATGTGGTCATTAGGTGGGACTTTCACAATGAAATTAGTGTTCTTGAAAGCAAAAACAGCCCAGAGAGCTTGCTCTTTTTTTCTGTCCCTACTATGTAAGGACACAGCAAAAAGGACAAAAGAGCCTTTACCAGATATCAACCTTGAGCTGTTAGCCCTCAAAACCATGAGGAAATAATTTTTCTGTTATTTGTCACCTAGTCTATGGTTTTTTCCTAGGGCATCATGAGTTCACTGAGAGAGTGTTTCTTTGCCTCACTGCTAGGGAGGATTCAAAGTGAAGCATCAGCACTTTTGGATCTGGAGCCCGCCTTGGCTCTGACTAGAACTTGGACCACTGCTTCTCCGATTGTAAACCTTTGGTCTTAGTCTGGAACTATGCCACAAGCTCCCCTGGGTCTCCAGCTGCAAACTGCTTGTCTTGGGACTCCTTAACCTCTTGAGCTAATCCCTTATAACAACTGTGCTCTGCTACTTCTGTTTCTTTTGAGAAGCCCAGCCCATAGAAGACATGTTTCCTTTAATAATTTCCAGAACTTATTTGCCAGTGATGTGTTTGTCTATACGCTACATACTACTTTCACTTTGTGAGTTTTGGATATATGGAATGCACTGTTAGCATTAGGCTCTGGCGCTAGTTACTCTTCAACCTTGTGAACCTAATTGGAAGTTTCACCCTTTTTCCTTTTCCAGGAGCAGTTTACTAGCTAAGAAGGGAATGTGGCTTCATGCAATTGTATTGAAATTTTCTTTTTAAAAAATCATCTTAGCCTTTTATCATACTAAAGTTAGTTTATCCATACCCATAGATTTTGGTTTGTAATGTTCTCAAAGCAAATATAGAAGTTCACTGTGAATTCCTGAGTAAATAAGATTTAACTTCAGAAACTTGTTGGAAAAACTTAAGGTAAGAAAATGAAATATTGTGGATATTTTTAGTTCTCAGAAACCCAGGACAAGTGGCTTACTGGGGTGACCTCTAACATACCAAAGCAGTTGCTAGCCTGCTCTCCCAGCATCTCTCAGTACCTGAGACTCAGTACCTGTGGGTCCTCCCAGTTCTCTCAGCATCACTCCTGGAACTTCCTAGGATCTGCATGTAAGTTCCACGGCTTCTTGAAGCCCTTCTGGGCCTCAGTGATCTTCCCCCTCCTGTCTCTCACACCCCTCCTGGAAGTCCCACTGCTTCTCTAAGCCCTCATGGGCTCTACAATATTGGAATAATCCCTTGGTAGAGTTAGTACCTGCCACCCTTGTCCCTCCTCTCTCTCATCTCCTTGGAAGTCCTACAGCCTCTCTACACCCTCATGGCCTGTATGAAATTGGAACCCACCCTGGGGTGAGTTCCTGCTTATTTCTCCTTGTCTCTCACAGTTACATTGTTCTCCATCCCTCAGCTCCCTCTTGGAGCTTATTGGAATCCTCCCCCATGACAGAGTTCATTTCCCATACCTCCTTTTTCCCTCACACTCAAAGATTTATTAAAGCCTTGCTGTCTTACTGCAAAGAGCTTGGCATCAGTACAGCTCAATGGACAAAGATGGCACACTCTGTGGGTGCTGCTGCCTCTGAGTGGGGCCCGGTGGACCATGAGGGAGGCTTCCATACTGCTCTAATAGTACAAGTTGCCATGTCTGCTGGCATACCATGTGGCACAAAATACAGGATCCTAGAAAACTAGTTGAACCTTAGAATGGGCCCTGAACAAGGCAGCAGTTGCTTCCTCAATCTTCACTGAAGTCCCCTCTGGTGTTGGCAGCCTGGACCTCCCCATAGTGACAGTGGGATGGTTGTCTACCCCACAGCTCCTGCTGATTCTGGTCCAAAGGCTGTATAAAAATGCTTACTGCTGCACAGTAAATTATATCTGCACCCCAGTGCTGGCCTCTGGAGTCTGTTTCCCAGGTTTTTCAACTTTCTACTCTTGAAAATCTTGTCTCTGTGACTTCTCTCCATTACACTCTCAAGAAATATTTTAAGAATCTTGGATAAACAGTCTTTATCTCAAGATTTGTATGGTTAAAATATCTGTAAAAATCTGTAGCAAAAGTTAGCTTAAACTTATAACAAAAGGTTGAATCTTAATTTGCTATATGTGACTCAATTCTTACTTAGAAAACTAGATCTACTTACTGTATATACCTTGAAATCAACTCTGGTTTAGGAAAATAGATATTTTAAAACAGCAACCACATGACTCTCCTCTCAGCTTAACTGTATCCAGATGGAAGCAGCCATGTGACTGGCAGCCATCTATACTAATATTAAGGGGTGCATGCTATGTAACTTCACCACCATTTTGGTTAAGATGACCACATGGTATAAAGCAACAATTTTAAAACTTAGTCTTACTGATCTCTGCTTCTCATCATAGCTCCTTTTTAGACTAAGGAGAAAACATCAGTCTCCAAAATATTTTGGATTAGGATGGATTTTCGTATTATGGAGATAAATTCCTAAGGTTATAAAGGTCTACTAACAATATCAAAAACTGACTTAGAGATTTACATCTAACCACTTATGTCCTTACTAACTGCTCAACACCAGGCTTCTAAAAATATTATGGTTTGGCAATTGGAGTAGGGAGAGTAAGGGAGAAAATTAAATCACTACCAATTTATGTTGTAAACATTTTAGCCATCCCCAAGATCTTTATCTTTCAGCTTACTTCTTACGTGGTATTTCTTTACAGGATATGTGAGTCTCTGGTCAGAGAAGTGCATGTATGTGTGTGTATGTGTATGCATGTTACAATGATGTATGACAGAACATGTATGTGAGTGTGCACACATGGATGCATTCATGAGGAACTCCAAGCTTCCCATTAGGGGTTTCTTCAATTGCTCACAACTTTATTTATCAAGGAAAGGTCTCTCAGTTGAACCTAAAGCTCACTGATGTACCTCATCTTGCCAAACATCTTGTTCTGGAGATTCCCCATCTCCACACCCTCAGGAAGCCCCACTCCAGTTCTCACACTTCCTCAGCAAGTACTTTGACCACTAAGGCATGGTTGAAGATTCTTCAGGAGGAAGTTTAAGAATCTTTTCCTGTTGTCTTCTCATTCTCATTTGAGGGATTTAAAATTCCCTCTAGCCACAAACTTCCTCTCAAAGCATTCCAGCATCTGCTTTATTATGTGTTTGTGTTTGGTATTTCACACAAAAAGCCCAAATGCTAACAATGCTTTTCTATCTTTATTTTTCTGATTGTATACTTGAAGAATGAATTTTTTTACTCATGAAAATAAAAAACTGCATTGGAACTTTGGAATTCCAATTATGAGGAAGACCTGAATTGTTACAAACAAAATAACTCTTTCAATTCTTACTTCAATATCATTTTTTCTTATATTTACTGCTACATCAGTCAAAATTATATTTCTACCCTGTCCCTCTTTTTTTCCCCCTGAGATTCTAAGTCTTTTCATAACTTTAGTGATTTCTTTTTTTTGCCTCCTCTCTCTGAGGAATGTTCTTGATTGTTCAGCACTATGAATGCAAGCGCATTGCAAAGGAATCTCTCCTCAATTGTTGTAGCCTGGGAGTGCGTATGTGTTTATTTTCTTCTCTCATTGTGATAGCTAAGAGAATAGTTGGCCATAAGAGTTATGAAGAGAGCTAATTTCTCTCAGGTCTCTTTTCCACTTGTGTGAAGTGGTCACCCAAAGACTCAAAGGATGTTTTTCCCTTTCTTCAGGTAGCATGACTCCAGCACTCCGAACTTTACTAGTTTCTACTGAGATTAGCTTTGCTTACCACAACATCCACACCAGCTAGTGGCTAGAGATACATCCCATGGCCATCACCCAGAAAGTTTCCTCATTCACTTACCGAGTGTTTCATGGACACTACGATGGAGAAATGACTGAGCTATACCCTGGAATAGACCAGAGATGTGAAGAAACCCAATACCAGGTCTGCCGGTAAAGGAGTCATCACTAAAAAAGTTAACTTTAAGTAATGTTTCCTCTTTATTTCGGTTCTTGCAACTAAATTTTCTTAGATAAATAATAAATCTGGGGGAGCATCAAGTTCTAAAGAGTTGTTGGTATTTTAGAAGTTGGATAGTTTTCCTAAGCACAGAGTAGAAAATGGAACAAAAGGGGGAGTTAAAACCTAGAGTTGGGGATCCAAGATGGTGGCAGCCAGCACGGACATATTTTGATTTCGGGGTCAACAATCACAAGGCGGCAAGTGTTCCAGGACACTGTACAAAGGGCACTACCCCTTCTAAATCTCACCCAGCTACACAGGGACCACGGAAGATGCCTGGGCAGGACGCCCCTTCCAAATCTCGGACACGCTAGGAAGCCTCTGGACCCGGGAATCAGGATAACCCATCCCCCCAAAAGGAGAGAGACCCCTGGTAAGTTCCAACCTAATACCCAGCCGGCAGATTCAGAAAACACACAGAGATAATCTCCACCCTGCTGGGCACTCCCAGGTCTCACACAGATGATCCAATTATCTAGCAAATGGTTGCGACCCTTGGAAGTGAGCGGGAGATCTGCTGCAAAGTGCCTTCAGACCACAGATCACAGTCTGTGATGTCACTGGCCAGTTTCCAAGCCACGGAAGCAGCAAGGCTACTTCAGCTGAACTGCAGACTTACCCGCTACAGGAACCAACCCCGGGCAAACTGCGAGATATTTGAAATGGTCGTATATCGGTCTTATGTACTAGTACAGGCCCTTCCGGCGGGAATCAGAGCTTACTTGTAAACAGCTCCGCCACTTGAATTAATTAGGTCCCCACCTGGGAGGCGGGACTGAATGACTCAACTTATAGGGGTGGAGTAAGGCAACTCGTATCCTACACCACAGTGCCCCCTTTGGACCCAAGTCCAGAAGACAGCAAATTCCACATGGCCAGAGGCCCCAGACAAAAAAAAAAAAAAAAAAAAAAAAAAAAAAAAAAAAAAAAAAAAAAACAGAGTGAAATGTCTCCAACAAAAGAAAGCAACGCTATTCCGTCCAGCCCGAACCACCTCACCACAACTGAAACACCTGAAAACAATGACAATTCTACAGTATGGAAAGTGATAAAGTCCCTTCAAGAAGAACTTAAAACTATGAAGGAATTCAAAGAAGCCACAATCTTACAAGTCAAAACAACGAATAACATCATTAAAGAGCTCCAAGCCTAAGTGACCCAGCTTGAACAGGAAAAGGATAAAGCAATGAAAGATCTCCAGACAAAAACAAGCAAACTGGAGAAGGAAATGTACAAAACGAACACTGCCATTCAAGACATGAAAATAGAAATGGAAACAATAAAGAAAACACAGTCAGAGTTAAAAGAGGAAATGGAGAATCAAGAGAAGAGAACAGGAACTATGGATGTGAGTATGAAAAATAGAATGCAAGAGATGGAAGACAGGATCTCAGGCATGGAAGATTCGATGGAAGAAATCAGTACAACATCCAAAGAAAATGAGAAGGCTAAAAAATCTCTCACCCACAACATCCAAGAAATCAAGGACTCAATGAAAAGACGGAACCTAAGAATTATAGGTATAGAGGAAAGAGAAGACTCCCGACTCCATGGTCCAGGAAATATCTTCAACAAAATCATAGAAGAAAACTTCCCAAACCTAAAGAAAGAGATGCCAGTAAAAATCCAAGAGGCTTACAGAACACCAAACAGATTAGATCAGAAAAGAAACTCCTCTCGCCACATAATAATAGAAACTCCAAATGTAGAGAACAAAGAAAGGATATTAAAAGCTGTAAGAGAAAAAGGCCAAGTCACATACAATGGCAGACCCATCAGAATCACACCTGACTTCTCCTCAGAAACTTTAAAAGCTAGAAGGGCCTGGACGGATGTCCTACAAGCCCTGAGAGAACATAGGTGCCCAGCCAGACTACAATATCCAGCAAAACTCTCTATCAACATAGAAGGAGAAAACAAGATATTCCATGACAAAAATCAAATTCAAACAATATCTCCTCACAAACCCAGCCCTACAGAAGATCTTAGAAGGAAAATTCCAACACAGAGAAGATAACTACACCCAAGAAAACAGAGGAAATAGAAACCTCCACAGCAACTAAACAAAAGAGAAACACAAGACAGCCAGCTAAACCAAAATAATGGGAAATAACAACCCCTGGTCACTAATATCCATCAACATCAATGGACTCAACTCGCCAACAAAAAGACACAGACTTACAGACTGGATCCGTAAACAAGACCCATCTTTTAGCTGTATACAAGAAACACACCTCACTACTGAAGATAAACACTACCTCAGAGTAAAGGGCTGGGAAAAGGTCTTCCAAGCAAATGGACCCAGGAAACAAGCTGGAGTAGCCACCCTAATATCAAACAAAATAAACTTCCAATTGAAGTTAATAAAAAAAAAAGACAGAGAAGGGCATTACATACTCATTAAAGGAAATATACACAAAGAAGTCATCTCAATATTGAACATCTATGCCCCAAATACAAAGGCACCTACATTTATAAAAGAAACGCTTCTAAAATTTAAATCGCACATCAATCAAAACACTTTAATAGTGGGAGACTTCAACACCCCACTCACAACTATGGACAGATCATCAAGACAGAAGCCAAACAGAGAAATAATGAGTCTAACACAGATCATGAACCAAATGGACCTAACGGATATCTACAGAATGTTTCACCCAAACACAAAAGAATACACCTTCTTCTCAGCACCTCACGGAACCTTCTCCAAAATCGACCATATAGTTGGACACAAAGATAGCCTCAATAGATACAAGAAAATTGAAATAACCCCTTGTATCTTATCAGACCACCATGGAATAAAGCTGGACTTCAATAGCAAAAGAATCAACAGAAAGTCTACACTCACATGGAAATTGAACAACTCTTTACTAGAGGACCACTGGGTCAGGGAAGAAATAAAGAAGGAAATCAAAGACTTCTTAAAATCCAACGAAAGTGAAGACACAACATACCCAAACCTATGGGACACAATGAAAGCTGTGCTACGAGGAAAGTTCATAGCACTAAGTGCCTTCAAAAAGAAAATTGTGACAGCTCATATTAGCAAATTAACAGCTAAACTTGGTGAATTGGAAAAAAAAAAGAAGCAAACACTCCCAAGAGGAGCAGAAGGCAGGAGATCATCAAATTTAGGGCTGAAATCAACAACTTAGAAACAAAAAAGAACTATACAAAGAACCAATGAAACCAAGAGTTGGTTCTTCGAGAAAATCAACAAAATAGACAGACCCTTAGCCAAATTAACTAAAAGACAGAGGGAGAAAACACAAATCAACAAAATCAGAAATGAAAAGGGAGAAATAACAACAGACATTGAGGAAATCCAGAGAATATTTGGATCCTACTTTAAAAATCTATACTACACCAAATTTGAAAACTTAAGTGAAATGGACAATTTTCTTGATAGATTCCACCTAACAAAGCTAAATCAAGATCAGATAAACAGATTAAACAGCCATATAACCCATAAGGAAATAGAAACAGTCATTAAAAATCTCCTAACCAAAAAAAGCCCAGGGCCAGATGGCTTTAGCACAGAATTCTACCGGACCTTCAAAGAGGAGCTAACACCAATACTTTTCAAACTCTTTCACCAAATAGAATCTGAAAGAACATTGCCAAACTCATTCTATGAGGCCACAATCACCCTGATTCCTAAACCACACAAAGACCCAACAAAGAAAGAGAACTTCAGACCAATCTCCCTCATGAACATAGATGCAAAAAATACTTAATAAAATACTAGCAAACCGAATTCAAGAACACATCAAAAGTATCATACACCATGATCAAGCAGGCTTCATCCCAGGGATGCAGGGATGGTTCAACATACGAAAGTCTATCAACGTCATTCACCATATAAACAAGATGAAAGAAAAAAACCACATGATAATCTCGCTAGATGCAGAAAAAGCATTTGACAAAATCCAACATCCCTTCATGCTAAAAGTTCTGGAGAGAACGGGCATACAAGGGCCGTACCTAGAAATAATAAAGGCAATATACAGCAGGCCAGTGGCCAACATCAAAATAAATGGTGAGAACTTGAAGCATTTCCTCTAAACTCAGGGACAAGACAAGGATGTCCACTTTCACCATATCTCTTCAATATAGTACTTGAAGTTCTTGCGAGAGCAATAAGACAACTAAAGGACATCAAGGGGATAAATATCGGAAACGAAGAAGTCAAATCATCCCTATTTGCAGATGATATGATAGTATATATAAGCGACCCCAAAAATTCCACCAGAGAACTCTTACAGCTGATAAACACCTTCAGCAAAGTGAATGGATACAAAATTAATTCAAAAAAATCAGAAGCCCTTCTTTATACAACAAAGAATAGACAGCTTGAATCTCATAGCTAAATTTTGAGTTGTTTAGGAATCAAGAGGGTGTTCTAGATCTAAGAAGATGATTATAATAGTGATGCAAGTTAGTATGAAAGCTAAGTCAGTTATAGAACTTTAAACTCATGGAGATGGTTAGAAGGTAGAAGGTTAAAGTCAGGGGCCAAATATGTATGAACTGGACATTGAGAAGGTATACTGGGCCATTTAACTCTCATAAATGTGGCATATTTAATTCTGCTGTTTTGTATAGAATTCACTGTTATAAGAGAAAGAACCATTTGTTGGATTGAAAACGGAAGCTGTTGGAGGGGAAGAGGGTGGAAGGGTGGGACAGGAAGGGGGAATAGGGAAGGGTTTGTGACTGAGATGTAACTTGAAGAAAAAAATAAAGTACTTATATAAAAAAAGGAAAAAAAAACAAATGGGCTGAGGAAGAAATAAGGGAAACAACCCCCTTCACAATAGCCGCAAACAACATGAAATACCTGGGGGTAACTCTAACCAAGCAAGTAAAGGACCTGTACAACAAGAACTTCAAGCCCTTGAAGAAAGAAATGGAAGAGGCCTTTAGAAGATGGAAAGATCTCCCATGCTCATGGGTAGGTAGGATCAACATAATAAAAATGGCCATCCTACCAAAAGCAATATATAGATTCAATGCAATTCCTATCAAAATACCAACACAATTTTTTATAGACTTGGAAAGAGCTAGCCTCAATTTCATATGGAACGACAAAAAGCCCAGAATAGCTAAATCAATCCTGTACAATAAAAAAAAAAACATCTGGAGGTATTACCATCCCAGATTTCAAGCTGTACTACAGAGCCATAGTTGTAAAAACAGCATGGTATTGGTAAGAAATAGACCAGTAGATCAATGGAATCGAATTGAAGATCCAGAAATAGACCCACACACTTATGGCCACCTAATTTTTGACAAAGAAGCCAAAACAGCACAATGGAAGAAGGACAGCATCTTCAACAAATGGTGCTGGTCCAACAGGATGTCCATTTGTAAAAGAATGAAATTAAACCCATACTTATCACCTTGTACAAAAGTTAAGTCCAAGTGGATCAAAGACCTTAACATAAGGCCGGTCACACTAGATCTACTAGAAGAAAAAGTGGGAGAAACCCTCGAACTAATTGGCACAGGCGACAACTTCCTGAACAGAACACCAACAGCTCAGGACTTGAGATCAACAATCAATAAATGGGACCTCATGAAACTGAAAAGCCTCTGTAAGGCAAAGGACACTGTCATTGGAACAAAACGGCAGCCTACAGACTGGGAGAAAATCTTCACCAACCTCACATCTGACAGAGGGCTAATATCCAAAATCTACAAAGAACTCAAGAAATTAAATGCCAAGAAATCAAATAATCCAATCAAAAAATGAGGGACAGAGCTAAATAGAGAATTCACAAAGGAGGAATCCCTAATGGCTGAGAGACACTTGAAGAAATGCTCAATATCCTTAATCATCCGAGAAATGCAACTCAAGATGACTCTGAGATTCCATATCACACCTGTCAGAATGGCTAAGATCAAAAACTCAAATGACAGCACATGCTGGCGAGGGTGTGGAGAAAGGGGTACCCTACTCCATTGCTGGTGGGAATGCAGGCTTGTGCAACCACTATGGAGGTCAGTCTGGCGATATCTTAGAAAACTTGGAATGGCTCTGCCTCAGGACCCAGCCATACCACTTCTCGGTATACACCCAAATGCCTCTTCACGGAATCATAAGGAAGTTTCCTCATCTATGTTTATAGCAGCCTTTTTTGTAATAGCTAGAAACTGGAAACAACCCAGATGCCTCTCAACCGAAGAATGGGTCAAAAAAGTGTGGTACATCTATACAATGGAATATTATTCAGCTATCAGGAACAATGAAATTATGCAATTTGCAGCCAAATGGATGGAACTAGAAAATCTCATCCTGAGTGAACTAACCCAGACTCAGAAGGACACATATGACATCTGTTCACTTATAGTAGGATTTTAGCTATATAGTAGAAGGTATCGATACTACAACTAACACACCAAAGGGAACTTGGACATAGACTTCTTATTTTTAATTTTTATTCTTTATTTATTTTTTATATATTAGTTATATTTTTTCTATTTCTTAGTCCTTTTTATCTATTGTATGCTTATTGGTTTGTTTGTTTAGTAGTTCTCTCTCCCGGGCAACGAGACACTTTTCACTGATATTACTGCTTCGTAGATCCCCAATGAATGAAGAGGCTCTTGGCCCTCATACGACCTCTCAACTGAGATGAGGGACTGTTATATAAGGACACCCCACCCCAGAGAAATGGGATGGAATGGTTAGGAGGTAAAGAAAAAAAAATGAAATGTGATGTTTCGGCCTTTTACTACTAATTGTCATAAATTGTTTAGGATAATTAAGAAATGCAAACTAATGGTTATGCAAGCCGGTCATTCAGTTAGGTACTATGACAGCCTATTATAGTTACTTGCTAAGCTAATCAGAAATAAACCGGCAAGAGACAAGCAACATCTGCCTACCCTAATATAAGAGATAGATAGGGCCTCTTCAAAAACCTCAAGAGATCTGCAGAATATGGCATTCAAAGATGTTTTCGTAACTTTAGATTTTTTTATATCAAGACATATCAACTCCTGACAGCACCCCCTATTCTCCTCCAAGTAGAAGATGAGCATTGAAGAATCTCCAGTGGGAGACGTTTGAATTAGTCGCAAGCCTATCTCTTGGTAGGAAATGCCCCTTGCCCCAATTGTAGACAGAATGCTGTCCAAAAAGGACAAAACCTGAAAGCAGGTAAGTCGGCAGCCTAGCTCTGCCAAGACAGGATAGGCAAGTCCTTCATAATCCCTGCTCTACAATCAATGTCTGTCAAAGAAACGGGGCCAAATGACTGAAGATCGATGCTGTAATGTATGGAGAGAAAATGGGAACTGTCCAGGCAGCCACAGGTATGTCATTTCTTAGTTTGGGAAGCTGCAGACCCTGTACTTCCTATAAAATCAGATATATTTATCCCTCTCAGGTCTCTGAGGTGGTTGAAGGACAGATAGCTAGAGTCTCATAATTTAATTTTGAGTTGTTTAGGAGTCAAGAGAGTGTTATAGATCTAAGAAGATACTTTTAAAATTGTGTTGCAAGTTAGTATGAATGTTGAGTCAGATATAGAACTTTAAAATCATGGAGATGTTTAGATAGTAGAATGTTAAAGTCAGGTGCCAAATACATATGGACTGGTCATTGGGAAGTACGTTAAGCCACATAACCCTCATAACTGTGGCCTAAATACCTCTGTTGTACTGTATTGTATTTGTTATTATAAGAGAAAGAGCCATTTGTTGGACTGAAAGGGGAAATTGTAGGGGGAAATAAGATATACCTTAAACTTAAAAGAAAAAAAAATGGAAGAGGATGGGGGATTGAGGGTGGGAGGGTGGGACTGGAGGGGGAATAGGGAGGGGAATGCGATTGAGATGTAACTTGAAGAAATAAAAAATAAAGGAAAAAAACCTAGACTTAAGGAATTCTAAGGAAATGTCTTCAATTTTTATACTAAAGAAATATGAAAGTAAAGGGAAAGTGGTTTTATTTGTGTATTGGAGAGTCACACATGTTAAAGATACAGTTATATAATTTCAAGGTTACTTCTATCCAATCTCTCTCTCTCTCTCTCTCTCTCTCTCTCTCTCTCTCTCTCTCCCCCCCCCGTCTCCTTATGTAACCCAGGTTGACTTTAAACTCCTGATCCTCCAGTCTTAGTCTTTTTCTGCTGAAATTACAGACATACATATGCTTTTTTAAAAATGTTGAAAAGGAATGAAATGAGAGGATCCCCTCTTCAATTTCAAGATTTGCTAGATGGTTAGCTAATGAGAACGTGGGATTGAGAAGACAGACACACCAATCAATAACCTAAAGTGATTTGCTGAAAACATTGGAGAGGGTCTCCAGGAGGCTCTGAGGTCAATTTTTCACCAAATTTTCTCTTCAAACATTTGCCTAATACTATTTTCAAGAGCTCCCCAAAATAATATCCCCTCCTTTTATTTAGTACATGTGTCTGTTGGGTTTATTTTGTTGTTGTTCTGGTGTAAACCCAAGGTTTCATGAATGCTAGGCAAGCCATTGAAATATAAACATAGTTCCCAAAATCTGTTTCTTTTTAATTTTTGACTAGGTATCTAATTTTTATTTTTAAAATATTTTAAATTGAAATTATATTATATTATATTATATTACTTTCCCCTTCTCTTTCCTCCCTCAAGCCCCTCCCAACGACCCTTCCTCTAACCACTTCTACGTACCCTGCCCAACTCCTAAAACTGATACCCTCTTTTTCTTTGACTTTTATTATTCTTATTCTTTTTTTTATTTTTTTCCTTTATTTTCTATTTCTTCAAGTTACATCTCAATCGCAGTCCCCTCCCTATTCCCCCTCCAGTCCCACCCTCCCACCCTCAACCCCCCATCCTCTTCCCTTTTTTTTTCTTTTAAGTTTAAGGTATATCTTATTTCCCCCTACAGTTTCTCCTTTCAGTCCAACAAATGGCTCTTTCTCTTATAATAATAAATACAATACTGTACAACAGAGGTAATTAGGCCACAGTTATGAAGGTTACATGGCTTAACGTACATTCCCAATGACCAGTCCATATGTATTTGGTACCTGACTTTAACATTCTACTATCTAAACATCTCCATGAGTTTAATGTTCTATATCTGACTCAACATTCATACTAATTGCAACACAATTTTAAAAGTATCTTCTTAGATGTATAACACTCTCTTGACTCCTAAACAACTCAAAATTTAATTATGAGACTTTATCTATCTGTCCTTCAACCACCTCAGAGACCTGAGAGGGATAAATATATCTTATTTTTTTAGGAAGTACAGGGTCTGCAGCTTCCCAAACTAAGAAATTACATACCTGTGGCTGCCTGGACAGTTCCCATTTTCTCTCCATACATTACAGCATCGATCTTCAGTCATTTGGCCCCGTTTCTCTGACAGACATTGATTGTAGAGCAGGGGTTATGAAGGACTTGCCTACCCTGTCTTGGCAGAGCTAGGCTGTCGACTTACCTGCTTCCAGGTTTTGTCCTTTTTGGACAGTATTCTGTCTACAGTTGGAGCAAGGGGCTTTTCCTACCAAGAGATAGGCTTGCGACTAATTCAATCATCTCCCACTGGAGATTCTTCGATGCTCATCTTCTACTTGGAGGAGAATAGGGGGTGCTGTCAGGAGTTGATATGTCTTGATATAAGAAAATCTAAAGTTATGAAAACATCTTTGAATGCCTTATTCTGCAGATCTCTTGAGGTTTTTGAAGAGGCCCTATCTATCTCTTATATTAGGGTAAGCAGATGTTGCTTGTCTCTTAGCAGGTTTATTTCTGATTAGTTTAGCAAGTAACTATAATAGGCTGTCATAGTACCTAACAGAATGACTGGATTGCATAACCATTAGTTTGCATTTCTTAATTATCCTAAACAGTTCATGACAGTTAGTAGTAAAAGGCTGAAACATCACATTTCCTTTTTTTTCTTTACCTCCTAACCCTTCCATCCCATTTCTCTGGGGTGGGGTGTCCTTATATAACAGTCCCTCATCTCAGTCGAGAGGTCATATGAGGGCCAAGAGCCTCTTCATTCATTGGGGATCTATGAAGCAGTACCATCAGTGAAAAGTGTCTCGTTGCCTGGGAGAGAGAACTACTAAACAAACAAATCAATAAGCATACAATAGATAAAAAAGACTAAAAAATAGAAAAATATAACTAACATATAAAAATTAAAAATAAGAAGTCTATGTCCAAGTTCCCTTTGGTGTGTTAGTTGTAGTATTGATACCTTCTACTATAAAGCTAAAATCCTACTATAAGTGAATAGATGCCATATGTGTCCTTCTGAGTCTGGGTTAGTTCACCCAGGATGAGCTCCTCTAGATCCATCCATTTGGCTGCAAATTGCATAATTTCTTTGTTCCTGATAGCTGAATAATATTCCATTGTGTAGATGTACCACAGTTTTTATTATTCTTATTCTTATTATCTGCATATGTATGTAGGTGTATTCATAAGTATATATGTATACAACCTGCTGAGTCTATCTGTGCTATTTGTGTGTTCATGATTTCAAGGCTCACCACTGTCTATTGGATAACCAGTAATGTGATTCATCTACAGGAGACGTTACTTCTTCTCCCATCAGTCATTAATTGCCTGTGGTTCTCTGTCTAGGTGTAGGATCCCATGAAATGTTCCCCCTTCTGTGTAAACAAGTCCATCCACTGATCTCGCATATGCTATGGTCTTGTTTATGCAGCCAGTTCTAGGAGAAACTGTTTCACAGAAGACTTCCTGCTCTCCTGGCTCTTACCATCTTCCTACAGCCTCT
Organism: Lophiomys imhausi; assembly: GCA_907164525.1. Classification (NCBI taxonomy): domain Eukaryota; kingdom Metazoa; phylum Chordata; class Mammalia; order Rodentia; family Muridae; genus Lophiomys; species Lophiomys imhausi. Next base: position 3,306,672 of record CAJQZJ010010806.1, read on the forward strand.
TCCACGACGTTCCCTGAGCCCTCGATGAAGGAGGTGAGCTTATTCTGAAATACCCTCTAGAGCTACCTTGTAATTTTTCACCTCTTGTGCTAGCCTCAGTCCTACCCACAGTACTCAGAGACATGATTTTCAAGCCAGCATCAGCATCTCATGTTGCTGAATAATGCAGAATCTTGAGCCTCCTCTGACCCTGCCAATTCAGAAGCTCTGAGGGCGGGGCCAAGCTGTTTGTGTCTTACCAAACCTATAGGATGAATCTGTACACTTTGTGTTTTCGAAGCATTAAGTTAGAGCCTAGTAAATCTAGAGGCTTCTTGATGTTGCATATGAAATATGACCTGACATGTTTTACTTTTAAGCCATGATTGTCTTAAATACATATGCTACTGCATCTTCCCCTCCTCTTTTTCCTCAATGTCAGTTACCTATGATTTTTAAATATTTAGTGGAAAATTCCAGAAAGAATTAATAAGCTTTAAGTTGTATGCTGTCTTATGCCTTCCCACCCTGGTCTGACTAAGTCTGCATTATCCCTCTGTCCTGTGGATTCACACCATATATGCTACTTGCCTGTTGGTTTTGCTACACGGCTCTCCATTATAAATAGACTGTGACAGTATTACAGTGCTTGCTTTCAAGTCTTTTCTTTAAAAAAAAAAAACTATGTGTGTGCATGCATGCAACCTATGTGTCTACATCAGGTCTTCCTGGGTTGCTTTTTTATGTATGTGTGTAGCCTGTATGTATGTGCGCTCCTGTCTATATTGGCTGTCTTTCTAGTTTACTCTTTTCTCTGTGTGTGCACATACTACATCATGTGTCTTTGGGAGTACTCACCACTTTATTTTTGGGACCTCATCTCACCCCATTCTCTCCCTGGTATTGAGCAGAGTAAAGACTAGAGAGTGCAACATCAAGATTAACCTATAAAAGAAGGCAGTTTGCAGAGAAAGACTGGCAGCCTTTCCTCACCTAGGCATCATGGGACAAACAGAGCATGGATGAGAAAAGCTCGAACTTGGGAGAGATGCTACTATGAAAATGCCCTATAAAGGGCTGTACACTTCCATTCCTATTCTCAGTTCTTTCCTTTCCTCATAAACCATCCTTATTTCTATTTCTAACCCTGTGTGCCTAGTTGGTTCCTCAGTTCTAGGACAAATGAGCCTGGAATAGGGCTTGAGCTTGCTCAACTCAGATCCCTAACTCTACTCTGAGCATATTTGTCTTTGTCTCTTTTTTTAGGCACTGGCTAAAAGACTAAGCCTTCTTTCTCTGAAACTATGGGCTTTTTTACTCTTTCTCTAAAGCCTCCCTTCGCTTCCTTCATACAACTGCCTGCTGACCTCCATTGCTAAGTATCTGTCTTCTCCTGACACAAACTTGAAAGAGCATAGGTTTCCCTTTCTTTTTCTCCATCTTCCTTCTCCCGGCAGTTACTGAGACTTGCAGCTTGCCTGCTCTGTTGTTTTTCTATTGAAATATAATAAAATTGCCTACAAGCTTCCTTTGGAGTCCCTTTTTTTTTTTAATTAATGAGACTGAAAACCCAAAAGGTAGCTGCTGTTGAGCCAGGGAGTTCTGGAGATCTGCCTGCCTCTGCCTGCATCATGCTAGGCTTACAGATCTGAGGAACCATGCCGGGTTTTGGACCTGCACTCAGATTCTCTGGTTTGTACTTTACTGACTCGGCCATCTTTCTGGCCACAGGTAGCAGGTTCATTACTGAATAATGATTCCCAAGCACAAGAGTGGTGAAGCTGGGGATTAGGATGTGCCAAAGAAAAATTTCGTTTATATGAAAAAGTGAAAGTGCATGACTTACCAAAGAAAAATAAGTCACTTGCCAAGATTGCAAAAGCCTATAGTACAGTAAGATATTTTAAGAGAGAATGTAATCACAGAAATTTATTACAGTGTGTTCGGAAATTGCTTTATTTTATTATTAGTTTTTTCATCTCTAGTTGCATAAAGTTTATAAATTAAACTTTATCACAAGTATATACATACAGAAAAGTAGGGTGGAATTCTGTGTAATCCATGGTTTCTCGTACTAGCTGAACTTCTTAGAATAAGTTCTCAGGGATAAAGGGAACAGCCATGTTGACTGTGAGAACAAACCCAGTACCATGGGAACTGAATTACGCTATCCAGAATTGAAACAAGACAAAAAAGAAAGAAAACAAACAAAAGAAATAGTGGTGGGGTAGGTACAGATCAGATCAGTGGAAAAGTAACTGTCTAGCAAGCTGTAGACCCTGGGACTCAATACCCAATACTACAAAAGAAATTTTAAAGACAAATGAAAACTAACAAAAAAAAAACATAGGTATCATAAAGAAAAAGTTATTAGAATAGTTAATAAGTTATTAGAATAACTGTTCTACTAGATTTTAATGTTTATAGATATTAAAATGGATGAGTAATAGATGCAAACACAAAGGAAAGGTTACAGTTCTCAAGGTACCATCATTCACTGACTACCTGAACCCTTCCTTCCCTGGTCATTTCTATAGTCAGCCAAGCTTACCATACATCATTTGCATGGATCGGATCGTCCTTACTGCCCCTTGAAGAGGCTTGGCTTTTTGGACCAGGGTCAACAGCCCACCACCTGCCTGGGTATCCGGGTATGACCAGGATCAAGAGACCCAAGCTCTCCCCTTCACTTCCCTGCCGAGGCCCAACACAGTCCAGCACCACCCTGCACCTCCACCCCAGATTTTCCCCCCAAAGCAGACAATGTGGTATTGTGATTAGATATAAACCGAAAGTGTATTTTCTGCCCTTCAGTAATTACACTGCCTTATGGTAGCATTATTCAGTGTGAAGCCTTATTATACTGCAGAATGAAATTCTGTATAATTTTCTTCTCCTCCAATGCACAAATGGAAATCATATTTTGGTCTGAGTTGGGAAGAAAGGCTCAGTTATCACTTGTGAGCGTGGTGTTATTTTCCCCAGAATTAAAAAATCCATCTGGGTGTCCGACCTCGCTCACCCTGCCGCCTCTCCATTCAGCCTTTTGTATGCAGATGAACCTTATCAATTTCCACCGCCTCAAAAGCCGGCACCCAGCTTGGTGCCTCCCCCTGGTCGGTGCAGCTTTAATGGAAATGCATGAGGCTTTTTTTTTTTCTTTGATGTCTGTGCAATATACGCATGTGGATAAAAACCTATGCTTTTATTTGGGGGAAGGGGGAAGGGGCCTCAAATCAAAGTTAAAGTCCCCACCCTATCGTGCCTCGCTGACGATTAGCGGAGGAGAGAAAGGACCGGCAAATCCAACACAGAAGCTGTGAAACTGGGGTTATTCAGATTATTGACTAACAAATAAAGGCGCATGGGATGTCACATTTGTATTCTAAGGGTTTTCATCCCGCCACAGGCCTCATCAACAACTTACTGAAGTGCCACTAAATCCCCTGTGTTAACACGCGGGGCTGCGGGGCTGCGTGTGATTAATCCATTAATTGCAGCTCCCTCAGGCCTGGCGCGCTCTGTGTCAATAATTCACTTAAGGCCAGTTGGTCCTGGAGTTATTCTAGCGTCTAGTGCAAACAACTGGCAAATAACACCACTGGGCTCTTTAACCCAGTCCCACTGCTGTTTTCCCAGGCTATTAGCAACTTTGTCAAGTGAAATGATTCATCTGCTGGTAACAACGCCTGGCTGGGGAGTTGCGGGACACTGCCAAGACCTACAAGAGCAGATCGCAGCGGCCCCTGCAAAGCGAACGGGTTATGTCGGAAAACAAAGCAAAACAAACCAATAGATGACACGGACATCAGCCTTCTCTGTCCACCCGGGAAACGATTCAGGATGGGAGGTTGGGGGTGGGAGAGAGACACGGACACCAAAACAAAAACAAACAAACAAAAACCATGGATTTTTCCTTGGCTCTGAGTACCCCAAACTTCTCTCGATCAACTTCTTACACATGAGCTGATGGGTTCTGTACGGAGACTCACAATGCAGCTTGTATGAATTTGGAGTGATGCTCAAAAGCTAGATCTCCTAGATGAGAGATAACCAGCCCAGGGGACTTGAGTTTTGCTCCTCCAAGGATAGAGGCACTTGTCCTGTTTACCCAACAACTCAGCTATAAGAATTTTAAAGTAATGATAAATATGTAAATATGTTTTTGAAAACTGCTAAATGCTCATCTAAATGAGGAGGTGTTTTTATTGATTAACATGCATAAGAGTGGTGTATCTCATTTTTTTTTTTGTAGCATTTCAGACTTCTCAGTGTTGGCAAACATGAGTGTTTGTAAAGAAGGATTTCAAACTTACAAAGATTAACTCGTTTTTAAGGTTGAAGGAAAGAAAATAGAACTCTGGATTAAACTATATCTGGTACTAGTGACAATCCCTCTTCTGCTTGAATGGAAAACGGCTCCTTGGATTTAGATTTGGATTCTCTTTAGGTACCTCTATGTTGAGGGTGAGTTTCCCCAAGAGAAGGCAGAAGTCTGTGTCTCCACTCACTGCCCAGGATCTGCTCTCCCCATTGAGATTCCAGAGAACAAATGTCTTCAAGTCAAGGGGTCCCTCAATTTCACTGAGAAGATTAAGGAAGTTCTGAAAATAAGAGAGGAGACTCAGAACTATCAGAAGAACTCTAGTTCTTCCCCAGTATTTCTTCCAACATTTAAAACTAAATATGGTCATAACTGTTGATTAAAAATAAAGGTTCAAGCAGAGGCATAAAAGTGAGATGTGAATGCAAACTTCTACCTTCCCTACCCACCCCTCCAGCTCTCACTTCCATCCCACATCTCCAGCTGTTTCTCCAAATAACATGTATTACAACTCCTTGAGTAGTTTTCTAACAATCCAAACGTAGTTTCCATAATTAGACTAAGTTCGACGACATCAAGCACATGTTTCCACAACTGTTTTATTGAGCAGTAAGCTGGACACATGACATAAGGACACAGCACAAAGGGCTCACTAGGTACTTGAAATAGTATTTTCATGTAAGCTCATATTCATCATTGACTAAATCATATATGCGGTTTGTTTGCTTTAGTTGAAAGACAATTGTATGTTGTTGTTGGGCTTGCTGGCCTCATGGAGTGACTGAGAAGGTTCTCTCGGCCCCTCTGCCCCTTTTTGTCTCTTTCTCTGTTTTGCCACAGTTTATCTGACATGAAAAGCATCTGTTCCTTAAAAGTTGCAAAACTTATTCGGAATATTCTTGGGCTCTTGTTCTGGAAGGAGTACCTTGCTATTGCTTTACCTTCTCTCACTATTGTTTTAGTCGGGTTTTCTCTTTTCTAAGAGTATTTTTGTTAATATGTATAAGTTTTTCTATGTCTTAAATATATTATACAAAATTTCACTTCAGGGTATTGCCTCTGCTGTCTGTTTCCGTGTCCTTTATAAACATGTTATTTTTGCCTTATCTTTTTCTTCTTAATTACGCTTCCCAACTATTGGGACATTTTAGAAATCTTTTCAGAGAGAGTACTTTTGTTTGAATTTATTCACTCTACTTTTGATGCTGTAATTTAACTGTTTCTGAGTTTTTTTGCACTTTTTCCCTTTTATTTAGAATGCTTTTGTTACTGTTTTTCTAGCTTCCTAAATGGTAAGCTCGGTTGATTTATTATAGGATGGCTTGTGCTCCATTGAATACACACAAGCCATGTGTATTTGTCTTTATCAGTCCAGAGACTTTGATAAGAAATAATTGATAAGTAAAATGTGACAACCCTTTGCCTCTCTCAAGTTGGTAATGGCCATGTTTAACTTTCTTTCCAGGAATAAAATTATTCATCAGTGTGATTGTTGTCAGTTTAACTGTTTTAACCAAGTGCTGGACCAAACAACTTGAAGAAAGGAATAGTTTTGATCATAATTTCAGGACTTTCAGTCCATCGTGGCTGAGAGAGCATGACTGAGCAGCGTACATCATGGCAAACAGGAAGCAAATCAGAGCAAGAATAGGAAGCAGCCATGCCAATCTATATTGTCCCCGAGGACATGCCCATGGTGACCTACTTCTTTCAAACAGGCCCTCACCCTTCATAGTTTTACCATATTGTACAGTCAGATTTTAAGGCCATTAATGGATTAAGCCATTCATTTATTAGATTGGGACTCTCTTTGTTCCAGGTATGGGATGAGCAACTGTTTTGATCCTGTAATAGGATGTTGTCAGCTACCAACAATTTGAGCTCCATGCATAACTGTCCTGGAATGCATGCATGCTGGAAGGCCCAGGCAGGACACATCTGGATCCATGTAAATGCCCTTGAAGGTGCAGAATTAGGGTGTAAGTTGACTGACAAATGGTAAATTTTGGGTTACTGTCTTCCTTCCCAGTCTTTTCTTAATTGATTTATTTTGGGGGCTTGGCTCTGTGGTTAGGAGTACCTGTCATTCTTTCAAAGGACCCAGGTTCTATTCCTGGCACCTACATGATGGCTCACCACCATTCATGACTCCAGTTGTAGGGGACCTGATGCCCTCCTCTAACCTGCATGAACACCAGGCACACACAGGATATACAGACATAAATGCAGGCAAAATGCTCCTATACACAAAATAAAATAAATAATTTTTAAAAATTATTTTTATCTTGTAACCTAAAACAGCATGACCAACTCTTGTGAAAGGCCTATTTGCCTTTAAAAACAAGAGTAATTAATAATTTAGTAGATGCTTATTTTGTTAATCAACTTTTTATCTTTTCAATCATCTTAATTTCAAATTTTTCTGCCATACCTAACAATTTTATGTATAGTAATTTAAAGTTTCTCACTGTGTTTGGGGGTTTATTTATTGAATTTTGTGTTTCTATTTCCTTTGTTGTTGTTTTTTGTCTCATAACTACTTATTCTCATGACCCAGTTACTATCAGATGTGTGTTTGAACATAAGCAATGTGTCTTTATTTTTCTTCACACTTTCCTTCCCAGGAGAAATTCCCAGCTTAGTTTTCTATCATACTTACTCTCCAGCATTTCCACTCTTCTTTTCAAGCAATCAATGGAACCTTTAGTTCTAAAACACTTTCTAACTTTCAGTATCTT
>CAJQZJ010010806.1:3313722-3351458 GCA_907164525.1 Lophiomys imhausi
CTTTATCTTTTCAAGCAGTCAATGGAACCTTTAGTTCTAAACACTTTTTACTTTCAGTATCTTTATCTTGTCAAGCAGTCAATGGAACCTTTAGTTCTAAACACTTTTTAACTTTCAGTATCTTTAATAATTTTAGTCATGCTTACTTTAATATCTTGTTCTTTTTGCTTTTAATTAATTCAATTCTCTAGAATCAGCACATGAATTCATCAAGATTTTCTCATCTCTTTTGTACTTTTGCTGTTTTCAGATGTGTCGCGACTTTTTGTTGTGCATTCTCTGTATTTGTATCTTCCAACACCAAAGATTATCATAGAAGCAGGACGTTTCCAAGTGGTGCGTGCATCCCTCTCCAGCTTTTGGAGAGACATGGAACTCCCCAAAGCTTGACTCTGATCCCAGAACTGGATTCCTGAATATTACATTGTTGCCTCTGGTAGACCAGTTTCCAGGGGCAGTGACTGTTCTTCTGTAAGAAGGGTTTGCTTGAAACTGTCTCTCACTTCCTTCCCTTTGCCTGTTCCACCTGTCTAGGCTCATTCCCTCTGTGTATGTGTGTTAAAGAGAAACCCTTTCTTAGATATAAGTCACCCACCAGAGGAAGACTTTCTGGCCCTGTTTTCAGATCCTGCCTGGAACTAATTCTAAACACTCCATAGCTATATCTTTACTCAGCATAAAACAGCTAGAAAAGAGACCTCACCCACATCCTATGGAAGTGAGATGGATTAACAATATGCACACTGTAACTATACAGACAGGAACCATTTTATATATATATATATATAAATAATGCAAAAATATGGATGTATCCAGAACAACAACCATCAAGCTGATTATTTTGGAGAAGCAGAATTGGGATATGAGTTGATGACCTGGGGGTTTTAGATTTTGCCTCAACTCCCAATTGTTTAAAAAAGGGTTTATTTTTATTTTCAATTATATTTATACATATGAGATAGGTATGCACACATGTGAGTGCAGGTTCCTATGTGCTCCAGGAGATGGCACCAAATCTCCTGAAGCTGGAGTCACAGGTGGTTATGAGCCTAACACTTCCTCCTTTCCTCATGTTTAGATGAACTGGATTAGCTACAAAGAAGCGCAAGTCTTGCTTCCGTGGGTCCAGGTCCACATCCAGACAGACTTACAAGAAGTGGAAGAGGAGGTGCTCTGGAGAAAGACCCCACCCAACCCAGGTATCCTCTGCCTGTTGTCTCACTGTGTCCCTTTGTGTGCCACAAAAGCCCTTCACATTCGATAAGCCTTTCCAAGATGGTTAGAGATGAGAGATCATCTCCCTCAACTTCAGGACTGTCCCTGAACAGTCAGTCTTTCCTTCCACCAACTTCTAACTCAATTTTTCAGTCGAGCAACAAGCAGTATGGACCTCAGGTTCTGTTACCATGTTCTCTGTGACTAACCCTTCCCCTTCTGTTGTATGTCTTGAAAGTTTAGGGAGCTGGCATGTTCCTGTGCCAGGTAAAGGACCCCAGTCAGTCACTCTTTCTACTGTACAGCAGTTCCTCTGTCTCCACTGGGGACCTGAGGCTACTGTCTTCAGCAGCCTAGCCTTCCATCTCTGCCAGTTCTGCACATATGTCCCCACTTCTGTCCACTTCCATCTACATCTGTCCAGGTTGCATGGTTTTGTATGTATCAACAGCACTTCTTACTTCCTACTCAGCTTCCCCACACCAACTACCCTTCTTTAAAGAAGTATCTCTGCATCATATGCTCAGACAGACTTCTTGATGCAGATACTAGAAATTAACTTTAAATTGTTTATCAATTGTTTTCCACAAACTGGGCAGTTTCCCTAGACAGTACATACATGTCCGCAGAATAATGAAAGAAAGACTGATGCTGGACAATGTATGGGAGGATAAATTTTGACCCACACTCTTATGATAAGTATGTGCATTTACCAGAATACTAAATTATGTATTCGTTTCTGTCCCCTGGGGGCTGCTATAGGAGGAGGAGCCCTTGAGTGCTGGGCTTTCTAGAATGGTCTAGGAAACTGCCGGTACCTATTTGAATAAACAAGTAGGAAGTGGGAAGGGAAGTTCTATTTGCAGGTCAGCAGCAGCCCTGCTATCTGATGCCTTGTAGAACTAATTCCTAATGGGACACTGTTTGTCAACACAGACAGGACTGTAATGCACTGTAATCATTCCAGACACAAGTTCAATAGAGATCCTTATCTTTATACTGTGTCCCCTCTCCAGGGTAGGAGGCTTACTGTCTGCTCCCTCAGTCCCTAGTTCTTGGTTCAGTCTCTCTATGAGTCTTTTTCCTCCTCCACCCTCACTATTTGGGTACTGTTTATTTGTCAACTGACATTGCCTTTGTTTCTCTTTCACAGCCTGGTTTTTCCCTTTTCCCACTCTTTGCAGAGTCTTGGAAATCTCTCTCTCTCTCTCTCTTTCTCTCTCTCCTTTGTTTATCTCCTGAATATCCACCAAATTTAAATCCTCAAAAGTTCCCAGAGAGTTAAGCTACATGTGACTTCAATATGTGTGCATTTAATAACTCCTAGTCAAAAAAAAAATCTCAGGAATCATGAAGAAGATAAAATTCTACTTTGGCCGATTTCCACTATTAGAAATAGAAGATGTACATGCTTCCATCAAATACAAAGAATGTAACCTTTTTCTCATTGATGCTTACAATTTCCTAATTTGGCAAAGTATCTCTCAGTCAGTGTCCTGGCTGGTGGATTAGAAACACACTTGGAAGGAGCCACAGGGCTGCATGTGCAAGATGCAGAACTCAAATCATGTGTGTTGCATACACACACACACACACACACACACACACACACACACACACACGGCAGCAGCATCACCACATCTCTGCGGTGTCTTGCCATTGAATATCTAGGTGGTGAGACTATCGGAGAATGTTCCAGAAAGATCTGGAGATGCCTGGGTGGAAAGCAGTGGCTAAGTGTGCACTTCACAGGAAGTAAAGGATTCTTTCCGATTCATTTCCATTCAGTCATCTTTCCATCTTGTTTCTGAAGTGTCCTGTTGGGGCTTGTGTCACCTTGTCAACCCTGGCTCTAAACTATCATTATTTGCAAGGCTTATTGCTAAAAGCCTTCTTCATCCCTTTCTGTCCTTCACATACTGTCACTCACTAGAGTGTGAGTGGCTCTTCATTCCACTTTCCTAAACTCTTTAACGTTCTCTGCATCGCTTACTACAAGTTGTAATCACTTCACTCTTTTATTTTCTACCCAGAATATAAATGTTATGAAGACAGGAGCCATTCTTTCTCCATGAAATCCTATCACCATGTCTTGAGCACAGTAGGTCTTCAGCAAATGTTCGCTATGGGTGAATGGATAGATGAAGGAATGAACGACGTCATGGACCTTTTGTCTTTCTTTCCTAACTCTACTGATATTTCCATTGCTTACATTTTTGCTTTCTCAAAGATCCAAGTGTAATCTCAGCGTAATTGAATCCAAACTTCTGAATTTCTCCTTGATTGTTCCCTAAATTTTGTCCCAGGGTCTGCTGCAAACCTTGTTGGTATAGATTCCCTATCTTCCCATGGTGAACCCTCTGCTCCTTCTATGATGTCTCCTTTGTCTCATTCAAGCTTTTCCTATTCCCCTTAAGATGCCAAAATATTAAAAGCAGTGTGCTTTACCCCTCCCTGTGTCCCTAGACCCACAGAAGGTGTGCTGAGACCTCTGTTGGCCGGTTACTGGGAGAGCACTATTTGCCTGAGTCTGCACAGATGGCTCTAAGACTGCACTGTATTGTTTCAGATGTCATGACATTAAATTTACAATTTATTCAACCTTCTGTCCAGTTCCACTGATCAAGTTCCTGCTCACTGGACCTCAGGGATTTCTTGGGAACAGACTATAGAATATTTTTCCTCTTGAATCTCTTGAGCTGTCTGAAGAATTAAAAGGGTTGTGATCTGAGAGGCTAAGCAATGGAAGGGTGTAAGAGAAAATTTTTATTTATCACACATATGTTTATTAATACTTAACAAACATCTATAAAGTTCCTAAATCCTAAAACCCAAACCCTAATTCTAAAATCCATAATCTAACCAAGAATATCTTAATACCTAAAACACCCTAATATCTATAAAAAAACAAACACTTAACACTAACCTAAGTTTCTTAGAAGGATATTAATTCTCTTGGATTAATTCCCTTGGTGTAGGTCCTTATGGTTGGCTGGTTTCCAACAGATTTCTCAATCTTAAAGTCTGTTGGCCTTATTTGTCAGTCCTTAAGGCCAATTTATAAATCAAATCTGTTCTGACCATCCGTGGTCCTAGGGCCCAATTGTTTACAAGATTAAAAGTTTATCCAAATCACCTCCTACTTTCAGTTCTGATGCCCTGGAGCTCCAAGGAAGATGATTTAAAAGGAATCTGCCTCTATGCTCTTCACCAGCATAGACTCCTGGCAGGTCAGTGCAAAACAGTGATAGATGGTGGCACATGGTCTCTCAGAAAGTGGAGGGCCGACTGGAGGCCATGTGGACTCAAGATTTAAATCCTATTTGTCATGATGAACTCGGCGTGATATCTGGCATTCTTATTGCCATAGTCCCTGGCAGGCTTTTTCAAGGCATGCCTCCACAACGGTGCATCCTGTGGTCCCATGATTCCCCTTGTCAATGAAGTCCTCTGCGAGGCTTCTTAGCAACACCCTTCAATGGCAAACATCCAGCCATAATTGGTTCCACCCATATCTTTTACCTGAGATGCCAAGCTTCTGCTAATACAAAATATCTATGCTGCTAGATGCTACATTAACTTCACTAATCCTATCACAGAAGGGCAAGGATCATTGTAAAGGAGAAAAAGGAAAAACAAAGGAGCCTCTAACAGGAAAGGGGATGAACATATCCCCAAAATGGATCCAGTGATGGAGACTGTCAGGCCCAGGACAAACAAAAGCAACCATAGATTGCCAATAGGGGATGAGCATAAGACTTGTCAGGAGGCCTATGACAGGTGTGATGAGCCAGTATCATGACATGTTAGATGTGGCCTTCCTCCCTTTTCTCTTCCCTTCCTTTCTCATTTTTCTACCTATCTCTTCCCTTTGTCTTCCTCTGCCCCTTCCTCTGCCCCACCCTTTATTCTACTTCCCTTCTGCTAACAAAAACAAACAAACAAAAAACTTTCCCTAGGGGAGACACCTACCTCTTCTCCTAAGGTCCTAGTGACAAACCAAGGCATGACTGCACCAAAGTTCACTCTGAGGAACCAGTGGGTTCCTTGCAAGAGTGTGAGAACTCTTTCTTCAACCAGCTGTACCTAGAAAGCCTTTAGCCAGCAGGGATAAGTACTTCCCCATTGGTGCATAGATGGGGCCTCCCTTCTTTCTTTTCCCCAACCTATATACTCCAGTCCCTCTCAAGACCATATACAACTGAGGTAGAGTTACAATCAATGGGTAGTAGGCAGCAGTTGGGTACTCAGGTTAGGTCTCTAGACCCTCCTACATCTCTCTTTGAGAGGGTATAAGTTGTCAACAGGTCCGGCTGGGATAATCCTTCATCAGGGGTCACAGCTGAACTCCCCAAGATGGCAGTTGCTTGACTTGGAGGACAGTCACTTTCTTTCTTCCATTTTTCCTACACTGACAAGTCCCTCCCTTCTTGCACACACAGATACTTTGCTCCTCCTTTGTTTACTCTTTCTCATACACAATCAGGGCTGAAGGCACATTACCAAGCCACTTCAGAACTTTCCACCTTCTAGAAAAGGACACTTTGAATACTCTCCATCCGAGATACCCAAAGGCCCCAGGAAAACGAGTCCTGAAAGTCCAGCACTTTGAAGTGTTAGCTATCACATGCCTTTTGTTCTTCCTTCTCCCACTTGCTCATAGTCTTTCTGCGTTGGTCCCAGCCATGGATACATTTACCTATGATTTATTGATGATAATCGCAGCAAACCCATTTGTAATCAAACATTAAACAAAGACATTCTCTCGCTGAGAGGGAGTGATAACGCACCATTTAGTAATTTTTGTGCAGTTGGTAATTTGGAGAATGAATGATAATTTCTGAGCCCTGAAAAGCTGCATTGACAATGCCTGGTGCTATTCACCTAGTGAATAAAGACACCTTCCTCACCGTGTCTCATGATAAATTTCTTTTATTAGTCCCACTTATGTGGGACTTTATCTTAATGGTCTCTCATATGGGGTAGTTGTGCTTGGGCCATAATGTTGTTTTTCATTATGCCTTAAACACGGGGCTCTGAGAGAATAAATAGCAACAGTGGTTCTAAGGAGGACCTAGGCAGCTCAGTGGCAAAACGTAGGAAATTCACACTGCGAATGGGCCCCTACATCCCCATGAGGGTGTTGGGGGGTTCTCAGGTCCCTCACTACTTCTCTCTCCCTTTTCCTGACTCTGCCCTCATCTCAGTGACGATAAGGTGTCCTTCTTTCTCTCTAGATTTCATCCTTTGTCCCTGTTCACTATTAAGTCCTCTCAAATACAGCTTTTCTGTGTTGATTTCATAAGTATCTGACTTGGTGTAGAAGGAAGTGGCTACATCTCCAACAACGGAACTGATATTCTATCAGCCCCTGTATTGTGTTCTTTGTAACTCACTCTGTCTTATTCCAAGAAAAAATCCTATAGGTAGTTGAGAAACCTGGGAAGGAAAAACATCTACCAACTCTAGATCACACCATGTATCCTCACAATAGCCTCAGCAGTGACCTACCCCTGTTTTTCTTCAGTTACTTGCTGGGCATTGCATTACATTCTAAAATCTTGGGTGACAAAATCCTGATTACTTTCCTAGAGAGTCAGGCTACCACTGAGTGTTTTTCTTTTAAACATTGTTTCTGGCCGAGGCAGGCTGCTCTGGGTTGCCTTTCACAGGGCCAGGTGTTCTCTATGGGCATCCTCCTTCAGATTCGAAGGAACACTCGTGAATCCCCTCCTTTTGGCATTTGATCTTTCCCACAGGCCCTTAGTTCCTAACTTCACCTTTCTAACTCCAGTTGTGTCACAACTCCAGAAAGTGCCAGAAAATGTCCATTCCCATTTCACCTACCAAGTAGAGGATTAGAGAGAAGAATGAAAAAAGACTATTTCAAGTAGGGCCAATGACACAGCTACAGCACCTTAAGCTTTTGATGACTGCCTCAACCTGTCTCCGTCTCACACCTAAATCACCAAGACTCCTCACATTGCTTATAGCATCTGGCATTCAATCCACATTTACTATACAGTAGGCATTGTACCAAGCCCTTTTCCTCTCTTATTTCAAAAGCAGAGCATCTTTAGGACACATCTGTCATTACTACCTCCAGCACTTCACTGGTGGAGAAAAGGAAACTGAAGATGACTGCATCTCCTACTCAGAATCTTGAACCAGCCTGTGCTGGGGCTGGAGTTTGAACCACAGTCTTCAAAACCACCGCCTTCCTTTCTGTTGACCCAATAGGAACAATCCCATACAGCAACACTCTGAGTTCCTGTAAAAGAAGTTAACACTGTGCCCTCTGAGTAGAGACAGGCAGCATGCAGAAACTGACCCATTGTTTCCCTGAACACCATGTCATCATGTGGCCATGGGATAATGACAGAGTGCCCCGCATCCTCAATGAGGAGGTGGTATCTGCTTCCCTGAGGAGATGGAGGCATAAGCAAGCTAGCTTCTGCTCCTCCACAAGAGTTCCCTCACTGGAGAACTAGTGGTTTCCCAAGGGCTTAAGTATTCTTCTGGATGTTAGTCCCCAAAGGAGAATCTACCATTCACCTGCTCAAGGAGTCCCTGCTTCTCCCTTTCAAAGAGCAGACAGACAGTCAGGGATAAGGAAAAGGTGGAGGATATACAGGCATTATTTATTAAAAATCTCCAGGGAACAAACTGGAAAAGTTAGATAAAGGTCTTCAGGAGGGGTGAGTGACTGCAGGAAGTCTCTAGTCTAATGAACAAAGGAAAATAGGAAACTTTACAAAGCAGAAGAGTAAGAAGCCCAGAGTTTATTGTGAAGGGATTGGCGGGATCTCAGGAGCCTCCCAGTGAGAAAGAGTAGCCTAAATCACAGCAGAACACAAGGAGCCTCAGAAAATCAGCACAATACTTACAGAGATTTGAAAGAGGAAAGAAAGGAAGAAGGAAGAAATTGGCAGAGGGAAAGAGATGCTGGGAAAACCCTATCCTCTCTGCAGTCAGAAGAGTAAAACGTCATTTCAAAAAAAAAAAAAAAAAATCCCTGCTCGGTGGTCATCTTGGTAGCATCCATGAACTGCACTCCTGCGCATTTCAGAACAAGTGTTACAGGACTATCTGCTGAAACCTGGCCATATCCAGTGAGGTGGGAGCATGGTTGGAGCCAGAGAGTTCAGGGAACACAGCAGCACAACAT
The DNA here is from genome assembly GCA_907164525.1 of Lophiomys imhausi. Lineage (NCBI taxonomy): Eukaryota > Metazoa > Chordata > Mammalia > Rodentia > Muridae > Lophiomys > Lophiomys imhausi. The sequence goes on from CAJQZJ010010806.1 coordinate 3,322,106, forward strand.
CAGAAAGGACACCCAGGACCCAGACCAGCATTTGTGACCATTCCCCTGAGGGACTTCCCAGAGGTGTGACCAGAGTTTGTAACTGAACTTCAACAAGAGTCACTCTTTGACTCTCTCTGATTCAGGATATTGACTGACCCATCTTTGTGCAGACCTTGTGCAGGTAACCACAGCTGCTATGAGTTCAAGAGAGCAATAACCATGTCATCCCCAAAAGTCAGCATTACACACCAAATCCCCTTTCCAGTTCTAACTTTGCCCCCACTCCCTCCTGTATCAGAATATTTTTATTTATAAACACTTATACTTATTAATACTTAACAAACATCCATAAAATACCTAAATCCTATAACATAAAACCTATAATCTAAAATCTATAATCTATCTAAAAATATCTTAATACCTAAAAGCTCTCTAATACCTATCTAAAAATATTTAACACTATTTTAACTTTATTAAAAGAATATTAATATTCTTAGTGTAGGTCTGTACAGGATAACTTGGTTTACGGCAGTCCTGGAAAGCAGTATCTTTTAAGCTTAAAGTCTGTTGGACCTTACTTTGCCAGTTCATAAGGCCAGTTTATTTCCACCACCAAATTGTGGCCAGTTTATAAAGTCAGTCTGTTCCAACCACCAAACTGTGGGCAGCTTTTTCAATCAGCTAAGACTTGCCTCCACGGTCTCTTTGGCCTAGGCAAGTCTCAAGGCTGACAACCTCTCCAAGCATCTTTCTAACTCTGCTTGCCTCGCTCACTTTTCAGGGGCTCTGGGGCCCCAAGACAGATGCCTTTAAAAGACTCTCTCTCAGCAGGTTTGTGCTATGCCTTTGCCTCTATCACAGTCTAAATTCTGTTAACGGTGTACCTTACTGTGCTCTTCTTCAGCATGACTTCTCAGTCGGGGAGGCCAAGAGGAAGAGAGAGACTGCATGGAGTACTCTTATATATCGCATTATCTTGTGATACTTGGCAGTCTCGAGGGTCCATGAGATTTCTCAAGATGTCCAACATTCCCATTGCTTCTCATGGCAAATGATGTAATCTGTGTGGCTTGTGAGGTTTCTTAGCAATGCCCCTTTAACAGGATACACCAATTGGCTACAACTGGCTCCATCCATATCAACAAGTAAAGGGACATCAAGCTCCTCCCTATGTGCTGCCAGATGCCAATCTAAATTGCCTACCAATTTCTCCAAAGAGACCTAAATTCTACCACACCCTCCTATGTTTCCCTGAGCCTTAGAGGAAATGATATAGCTGTCTGTCTTATGGCTGAACAATCCAATATCACTTCCTCTCATCAATTTGCTGAGTTATGAGTCTCTGCAGTTACTACTGCCTATCCCAAAAACATCTTTCTCTGGCCAAAGCTGACAACAACATTAAATTAAGATGATAAATGTAATTATTTAGATTTTGGCAAGTACATCATATCCATTTAGCAGAATAATAACCTTAATGGGTTGTTTTTCATACAGAAGTCCAAAAGACCACAAATAGCCAAGGCAATCCTGAGCAAAAAATAACGTTTGAAGTATCACCATCCATAATTTCTAGTTATACTACACAGCTGTAATAAAACTGTCACCACCACACACTCATGGATTAATGGAATAAAATAGAGGATTCATATGTAAATCTACACAGCTATGGTTATGTGGCACTTGACAAAGATACCACAGAAATACAATGGAGAAAGACAGCCTCTTCAATAAATAGTATGGGTAAGATATCTACATGTAGAAGAATGAAACTATATCCCATCTGTCACTCTCCATAAAAAAAAAAAAAACCAACTCCAAACCACAAGGACATTTCCTCATCTATGTTCATAGCAGCCTTATTTGTAATAGCCAGAAACTGGAAACAACCCAGATGTCCCTCAACGGAGGAATGGATAAAAAAAAACTGTGGTACATCTACACAATGGAATACTACTCAGCAATCAGAAACAATGAAATCATGCAATTTTCAGCCAAATGGATGGAACTAGAGAAGCTCATCCTGAGTAAGCTAACCCAGACTCAGAAGGATGCAAATGGCATCTATTCACTTATAATTGGATTTTAGCCATATAGTACAGGATAACTATACTACAACCAATGCACCAAAGGGAACAGGAACATAGACTTTTTTACCTGTCCATAAGACACTTTGCCCCAGTGGTGCTGCCTTGTAGGCCCCCAATGTAAGAGAGTAGGCTCTTGGCCTTCATAGAACTGCTGAACTGGGGTGTGGGACTGATATGTAGGGACACTCCACTCCAGAGGAGTGTAATGGAAGGGATAGGGGGTAGAGGATGGGAGGACAGGACTGGGAGGGGTGGAAAGAGGGTACTATGATGGAGATCTAACCTGAAGTAATAAATAAACATTAAAAAAATCAACTTCAAACGATCAAATACCCTAATGTAAGATATGAATTCTGAAAAACTAAAAAGTTCTACATATCAGAGGAAATACCTAACTGGATGAAGGAATACCCTACAGAATGAAAGGCGTCTTTGCTAGACACCAGGATTGATATACAAAGAACTTTCAAAAAACTAAACAACAACAAAAAAACCCAAACAACTCAATCAATAAACGGATTAAGAAGCTGAACAGACAGATCTCAAAAGATGAAATTCAAATGACCAATAACTCTTGAAAAATGCCCACCCTCACCAGACATCAGAGAAATTCAAATTGAAAACTACATTGAGATTCGATTTCACCTCAGTTAGAATGGCAGTCTTTAAGAAAACAACAGTGATGATGCTGGCAAGGATGAGGGTGAAAGAGAACTCTTACATTGTAGAAATGCAAACTAGTCCAGTCATATGGAAATCCACGTGAAGTGTCCTCAAAAACCTGTAAGTAAACCCATCAATCATATAACCATTCCTGGGTATTTATCTGATCTTAAACATTTTTTTTCTTTTTTCCTTTATTTTTTATTTCTTCAAGTTACATATCAATCGCAGTCCCCTCCCTATTCCCCCTCCAGTCCCACCCTCCACCTTCAACCCCCCATCCTCTTCCCTTTTTTTTTTCTTTTAAGTTTATATATATCTTATTTCCCCCTACAGTTTCTCCTTTCAGTCCAACAAATGGCTCTTTCTCTTATAATAATAAATAAAATACAGTACAACAAGGTAATTAGGCCACAGTTATGAGGGTTATATGACTTAACATACATTCCCAATGACCAGTCCATATGTATTTGGTACCTGACTTTAACATTCTACTATCTAAACATCTCCATGAGTTTAAAGTTCTATATCTGACTCAACATTCATACTAACTTGCAACACAATTTTAAAAGTATCTTCTTAGATCTATAACACTCTCTTGACTCCTAAACAACTCAAAATTTAATTATGAGACTCTAGCTATCTGTCCTTCAATCACCTCAGAGACCTGAGAGGGATAAATATATCTAATTTTATAGGAAGTACAGGGTCTTCAGCTTCCCAAACTAAGAAATGACATACCAGTGGCTGCCTGGACAGTTCCCATTTTTTTCTCCATACATTACAGCATCGATCTTCAGTCATTTGGCCCCGTTTCTCTGACAGACATTGATTGTAGAGCAGGGGTTATGAAGGACTTACCTACCCTGTCTTGGCAGAGCTAGGCTGTCGACTTACCTGCTTCCAGGTTTTGTCCTTTTTGGACAGCATTCTGTCTACAGTTGGAGCAAGGGGCTTTTCCTACCAAGAGATAGGCTTGTGACTAATTCAATCATCTCCCACTGGAGATTCTTCGATGCTCATCTTCTACTTGGAGGAGAATAGGGGGTGCTGTCAGGAGTTGATATGTCTTGATATAAAAAAATCTAAAGTTACCAAAACATCTTTGAATGCCATATTCTGCAGATCTCTTGAGGTTTTTGAAGAGGCCCTATCTATCTCTTATATTAGGGTAAGCAGATGTTGCTTGTCTCTTAGCAGGTTTATTTCTGATTAGCTTAGCAAGTAACTATAATAGGCTGTCATAGTACTTAACAGAATGACTAGCTTGCATAACCATTAGTTTGCATTTCTTAATTATCCTAAACAGTTTATGACAGTTAGTAGTAAAAGGCCGAAACATCACAGTTCTTTTTTTTTTATTTACCTCCTAACCCTTCCATCCCATTTCTCTGGGGTGGGGTGTCCTTATATAACAGTCTCTCATCTCAGTTGAGAGGTCGTATGAGGGCCAAGAGCCTCTTCATTCATTGGGGATCTATGAAGCAGTACCATCAGTGAAAAGTGTCTCGTTGCCCGGGAGAGAGAACTACTAAACAAACAAATCAATAAGCATACAATAGATAAAAAAGACTAAAAAATAGAAAAAAATATAACTAATATATAAAAAATAAATAAAAAATAAAAATTAAAAATAAGAAGTCTATGTCCAAGTTCCCTTTGGTGTGTTAGTTGTAGTATTGATACCTTCTACTATACAGCTAAAATCCTACTATAAGTGAATAGATGCCATATGTGTCCTTCTGAGTCTGGGTTAGTTCACTCAGGATGAGCTTTTCTAGTTCCATCCATTTGGCTGCAAATTGCATAATTTCATTGTTTCTGATAACTGAATAATATTCCATTGTGTAGATGTACCTTAGTTTTTTAACCCATCTTCGGTTGAGGGACATCTGGGGTGTTTCCAGTTTCTAGCTATTACAAATAAGGCTACTATAAACATAGATGAGGAAACTTCCTTATGATTCCATGAAGAGGCATTTGGGTGTATACCCAGAAGTGGTATGGCTGGGTCCTGAGGCAGAGCTATTCCAAGTTTTCTAAGATATCGCCAGACTGACCTCCATAGTGGTTGCACAAGCTTGCACTCCCACCAGCAATGGAGTAGGGTGTCGCATCCCCCTCGACCAGCAAGGACGACGCAACTCGCAAAAGCTCTTCTCCAGCAGTTTATTCAGTTCCCTTGAAAACAGTCTTCCGAATGCCCTGCTTGTGTCTCTGCTTCTCTGCTTGTGTCTCTCTGCTTCTCCTACCCCAAGCCCTTATATGCCTACTCAAACCCAATCAGATCATGCCACCTGGTGATCCAAGATAGGCTCACAAAAGGAGGAAGCACACTGGGCTAGGCAGCTGCTACCAACTGAGGCTTGTTTACAGCTAAGCTTGAGCTTTCTGGCAATAAGCCAGGCGCCATCTTAGGGTTTTGGCTTACCACAGTTCCCCCTTTTTGTTTTAAAATGCAACAGGCAAGGGTAGAGGTCTGATCTCTGATATGCATGTAAAGGACATTGTAATGACCCCACACCCAGTAGCCAACCAGGCTGGTGCCATACCCGTCCGGTATCTTTTTCTCAGAGATGGGAAACTAGGATACCAACCCATATGCAATCAAACATGCCCTTCTTGAAGTCGCTAGAAGCTGACCCCAAGTGCAGTGCTTAGCCTCGCATACTGAGCGTGATGATAGCTTAGTCCTTTAGGACAGTCAACCAAGCTTGCGGCTGTCCAGCCTCCAAGGCAGCAAAGGCTTGCACCAGCATGGCATTACTTCTCCTCTGTGAAATCCTCATCTTACAGATACACCATAGGGCAATGAAACTGACAAGGAAGAGCATGCCTCCTAGGGCACCCATTCCCGCCCATTCCTTCAGATGATTCATGGCTCGGAGGATCCATGTTGACAGTCCTTCAGCAACAGAGACATCAACCCGGGTGGAATTCACATGCACGATGGCAGTTCTCAGATTCTGTATCAGCTTATCAAACTCGCCAGACCAATTTCCTGTAAGATACTGAGAGAGTTGCTTAGACAAATTTGTAGCTACAGTATAATTTTGATATGGCACAGAGGTCACACACAAACCAGTCATTTTCCACTCACAGCCAATCTGGGCCACCTGCCACAATACATCCAAGGCCGTGGCTACATTGGCTGACAAATTATTCAAGGTAGCAGAAGTCTGCACTGAGGCATCCAGGCTTCCAACCCCTTTACACTCCTTTGTACATTGCTCATACACAAGTTGTTTAATTAAGGGCATTGCCAAATCAGGGTCTCCAAATACCCTTCCAGCTGCTTCAACCATTCTAGCCACGAAGTCTGAGAAAGGCTCCAGGGGATCCTGAATAACCTTGGTTAGATTGCCATTCACTTCCCCTTTGTTAGGCAATGATTTCCAAGCTCTGGTTGTGATTAAATTGATTTGCCCAAACACCTGAGTCGGATACCCAGTTTGTTGTTGAGCATATCGACCTTGCCCAAGAAGCATGTCCACATCCCAGGCTGGGTTTCCTGCTGCACGATTAGCAGCAGCTTGTTCATTAGCAAACTCAATCAAGAAAGCCTTCCAATCTAAATACTGCCCAGAGGACAGGCAAGCACGTGCCAAGCTCATCCAATCACTTGGGGTCATGCAATAACGACGAAGAACTTCCACCTGAGCTACAGGGAAAGCAGCATTAATCCCATAAGTGCGGACAGACTCAGCAAGTGCTTTAATTACCTTAAAATCGAGAGGTTCATGATAACGATTTCCCCCTCCATCCTGAAAGACAGGGTAGTACAGCTCATGTCTCACTTCCCTCCAGACATTTGGACAGAATGACCCCCCACTAGGACCACTCAGAGGGGAAGTCTCATTATATGAAGGTGGAGCCAACACAGGCGGCCCCGGACCTGAGGGCTCTATCCAGGTGCAGTCAGAACTCTTCCTCAAAGATGACTTCTCCATTTCCCTTGCTAACATTTCAAGTTCCTCTTCAGACTCTGAGCTATCCTCTTCCGAAGTATCTTTCCCAGATTTGACCAAGCGCTCCTCTTTTAACTGCTCTAATGCCTCTTGTCCCTTTTCCGCGGCCTTGCAATATCTCCAAATAGGCCGTGCTCCTCCCTGCAATGTACCTTGCTCCCAGGAAAAATCTAGATCTCTCCCAAGCTTATCCCAGCAACTGATAAAGGCCAGCAAGGCCAGCATTCGCTCCATTTCTGTGAGGCACTCTCTGCTTTCCTCACCTTGCTCTGCCAGTTGTGTCTTCTACTCGTCCGAATCACGGAACTTTATTGCTCCCTCTCGGAGACCTTATTGCCTCTTTACCGAGGTCCTTATTGCTCCCTCCGGAGACCTTATTGCCTCTTTACCGAGGTCCTTATTGCTCCCTCCGGAGACCTTATTTTCAGTTCGCAGTTTCCCGCGAAACTTTACCTTTAGTTTGCAATTTCCGCAAAACTTTACCTTTTGTTCGCAATTTCCGCAAAACTTTACCTTTTGTTTGCTATTTCCACGAAACTTTACCTTTTGTTCGCTATTTCCACGAAACTTTATTGTCCCAATTTATCCCAGGAACTTACCAGTGCACTGCCCCTGACTGCAAGAGTTCTGAGTCTTTTCTGGTTCCCCATACGGGCCACCACTTGTCGCGTCCCCCTCGACCAGCAAGGACGACGCAACTCGCAAAAGCTCTTCTCCAGCAGTTTATTCAGGTCCCTTGAAAACAGTCTTCCAAATCCTTCCTTTGTCTCTGCTTCTCCTCCCCCAAGCCCTTATATGTCTACTCAAACCCAATCAGATCATGCCACCTGGTGATCCAAGATAGGCTCACAAAAGGAGGAAGCACACCGGGCTAGGCAGCTGCTACCAACTGAGGCTTGTTTACAGCTAAGCTTGAGCTTTCTGGCAATAAGCCAGGCGCCATCTTAGGGTTTCGGCTCACCACAGTAGGGTACCGCTTTCTCCACACCCTCGCCAGCATGTGCTGTCATTTGAGTTTTTGATCCCAGCCATTCTGACAGGTGTGAGATGGAATCTCAGAGTCATCTTGAATTGCATGTCTCTGATGATTAAGGATGTTGAGCATTTCTTCAAGTGTCTCTCAGCCATTAGGGATTCCTCCTTTGTGAATTCTCTATTTAGCTCTGCCCCCCATTTTTTAATTGGATTATTTGCTTTCTTGGCATTTAATTTCTTGAGTTCTTTGTAGATTTTGGATATTAGCCCTCTGCCAGATGTGGGGTTGGTGAGGATTTTCTCCCAGTCTGTAGGCTGCCGTTTTGTTCGAATGACAGTGTCCTTTGCCTTACAGAAGCTTTTCAGTTTCATGAGGTCCCATTTATTGATTGTTGATCTCAAGTCCTGAGCTGTTGGTATTCTGTTCAGGAAGTTGTCGCCTGTGCCAATTAGTTCAAGGGTTTCTCCCACATTATCTCCTAATAGATTTAGTGTGACTGGCCTTATGTTAAGATCTTTGATCCACTTGGACGTAAGTTTTGTACAAGGTGATAAGTATGGGTCTAACTTCATTCTTTTACAAATGGACATCCAGTTGGACCAGCACCATTTGTAGAAGATGCTGTCCTTCTTCGATTGTGCCGTTTTGGCTTGTTTGTCAAAAATTAGGTGGCCATAAGTGTGTGGGTCTATTTCTGGATCTTCAATTCGATTCCATTGATCTACTGGTCTGTTTCTATACCAATACCATGCTGTTTTTACAACTATTGCTCTGTAGTACAGCTTGAAATCTGGGATGGTAATACCTCCAGAAGTTTTTTTTTATTGTACAGGATTGATTTAGCTCTTCTGGGCTTTTTGTTGTTCTATATGAAATTGGGGCTAGCTCTTTCCAAGTCTATAAAAAATTGTGTTGGTATTTTGATAGGAATTGCATTGAATCTATATATTGCTTTTGGTAGGATGGCCATTTTTATTATGTTGATCCTACCTGTCCATGAGCATGGAAGATCTTTCCATCTTCTAAAGGCCTCTTCCATTTCTTTCTTCAAGGGATTGAAGTTCTTGCTGTACAGGTTCTTTACTTGCTTGGTTAGAGTTACCCCCAGGTATTTTATGTTGTTTGTGGCTATTGTGAAGGGGGTTGTTTCCCATATTTCTTTCTCAGCCCTTTTGTTTGTTGTATAAAGAAGGGCTTCTGATTTTTTTGAAATAATTTTGTATCCAGCCACTTTGCTGAAGGTATTTATCAGCTGTAAGAGTTCTCTGGTAGAATTTTTGGGGTCGCTTATGTATACTATCATATCATCTGCAAATAGGGATAATTTGACTTCTTCATTTCTGATGTTTATCCCCTTGATGTCTTTTAGTTGTCTTATTGCTCTAGCAAGAACTTGAAGTACTATATTGAAGAGATATGGTGAAAGTGGACATCCTTGTCTTGTCCCTGAGTTTAGAGGAAATGCTTCAAGTTCTCACCATTTATTTTGATGTTGGCCACTGGCCTGCTGTATATTGCCTTTATTATTTCTAGGTACGGCCCTTGTATGCCCGTTCTCTCCAGAACTTTTAGCATGAAGGGATGTTGGATTTTGTCAAATGCTTTTTCTGCATCTAGCGAGATTATCATGTGGTTTTTTTCTTTCATCTTGTTTATATGGTGAATGACATTGATAGATTTTTGTATGTTGAACCATCCTTGCATCCCTGGGATGAAGCCTACTTGATCATGGTGTATGATACTTTTGATGTGTTCTTGAATTCAGTTTGCTAGTATTTTATTAAGTATTTTTGCATCTATGTTCATGAGGGAGATTGGTCTGAAGTTCTCTTTCCTTGTTGGGTCTTTGTGTGGTTTAGGAATCAGGGTGATTGTGGCCTCGTAGAATGAGTTTGGCAATGTTCTTTCAGATTCTATTTGGTGAAAGAGTTTGAAAAGTATTGGTGTTAGCTCCTCTTTGAAGGTCCGGTAGAATTCCGGTAAAAGCCCATCTGGCCCTGGGCTTTTTTTGGTTGGGAGATTTTTAATCACTGTTTCTATTTCCTTAGGGGTTATAGGGCTGTTTAATCTGTTTATCTGATCTTGATTTAGCTTCGGTAGTTGGAATCTATCAAGAAAATTGTCCATTTCACTTAAGTTTTCAAATTTGGTGGAGTATAGATTTTTAAAGTAGGATCCAAATATTCTCTGGATTTTCTCAATGTCTGTTGTTATTTCACCCTTTTCATTTCTGATTTTGTTGATTTGTGTTTTCTCCCTCTGTCTTTTAATTAATTTGGCTAAGGGTCTGTCTATTTTGTTGATTTTCTCGAAGAACCAACTCTTGGTTTCATTGATTCTTTGTATAGTTCTTTTTGTTTCTAAGTTGTTGATTTCAGCCCTAAGTTTGATGATCTCCTGCCTTCTGCTCCTCTTGGGAGTGTTTGCTTCTTTTTTTTTCCAATTCACCAAGTTTAGCTGTTAATTTGCTAATATGAGCTGTCACAATTTTCTTTCTGAAGGCACTTAATGCTATGAACTTTCCTCGTAGCACAGCTTTCATTGTGTCCCATAGGTTTGGGTATGTTGTGTCTTCATTTTCGTTGGATTTTAAGAAGTCTTTGATTTCCTTCTTTATTTCTTCCCTGACCCAGTGGTCCTCTAGTAAAGAGTTGTTCAATTTCCATGTGAGTGTAGACTTTCTGTTGATTCTTTTGCTATTGAAGTCCAGCTTTATTCCATGGTGGTCTGATAAGATACAAGGGGTTATTTCAATTTTCTTGTATCTATTGAGGCTATCTTTGTGTCCAACTATATGGTCGATTTTGGAGAAGGTTCCGTGAGGTGCTGAGAAGAAGGTGTATTCTTTTGTGTTTGGGTGAAACGTTCTGTAGATATCTGTTAGGTCCATTTGGTTCATGATCTGTGTTAGACTCAATATTTCTCGGTTTGGCTTCTGTCTTGATGATCTGTCCATAGTTGTGAGTGGGGTGTTGAAGTCTCCCACTATTAAAGTGTTTGGATCGATGTGCGATTTAAGTTTTAGAAGTGTTTCTTTTATAAATGTAGGTGCCTTTGTATTTGGGGCATAGATGTTCAATATTGAGATGACCTCTTGGTGTATATTTCCTTTAATGAGTATGTAATGCCCTTCTCTGTCTTTTTTTTTATTAACTTCAATTGGAAGTCTATTTTGTTTGATATTAGGGTGGCTACTCCAGCTTGTTTCCTGGGTCCATTTGCTTGGAATACCTTTTCCCAGCCCTTTACTCCGAGGTAGTATTTATCTTCAATAGTGAGATGTGTTTCTTGTATATAGCAAAAAGATGGGTCTTGTTTACGGATCCAGTCTGTAAGTCTGTGTCTTTTTATTGGCGAGTTGAGTCCATTGATGTTGACGGATATTAGTGACCAGGGGTTGTTATTTCCCATTATTTTGTTATAGCTGGCTGTCTTGTGTTTCTCAGTTTAGTTGCTGTGGAGGTTTCTATTTCCTCTGTTTTCTTGGGTGTAGTTATCTTCTCTTTGTTGGAATTTTCCTTCTAGGATCTTCTGTAGGGATGGGTTTGTGAGGAGATATTGTTTGAATTTGATTTTGTCATGGAATATCTTGTTTTCTCCTTCTATGTTGATAGAGAGTTTTGCTGGGTATAGTAGTCTGGCTGGGCACCTATGTTCTCTCAGGGCTTGTAGGACATCCGTCCAGGCCCTTCTACCTTTTAAAGTTTCTGAGGAGAAGTCAGGTGTGATTCTGATGTGTCTGCCATTGTATGTGACTTGGCCTTTTTCTCTTACAGCTTTTAATATCCTTTCTTTGTTCTCTACATTTGGAGTTTCTATTATTATGTGGCGAGAGGAATTTCTTTTCTGATCTAATCTGTTTGGTGTTCTGTAAGCCTCTTGGATTTTTACTGGCATCTCTTTCTTTAGGTTTGGGAAGTTTTCTTCTATGATTTTGTTGAAGATATTTCCTGGAACATGGAGTCGGGAGTCTTCTCTTTCCTCTATGCCTATAATTCTTAGGTTCCGTCTTTTCATTGAGTCCTTGATTTCTTGGATGTTGTGGGTGAGAGATTTTTTTAGCCTTCTCATTTTCTTTGGATGCTGTACTGATTTCTTCTATCGAATCTTCCACGCCTGAGATCCTGTCTTCCATCTCTTGCATCCTATTTTTTCATACTCACATCCATAGTTCCTGTTCTCTTCTCTTGATTCTCCATTTCCTCTTTTAACTCTGACTGTGTTTTCTTTATTGTTTCCATTTCTATTTTCATGTCTTGAATGGTAGTGTTCGTTTTGTACATTTCCTTCTCTAGTTTGCTCGTTTTTGTCTGGAGATCTTTCATTGCTTTATCCTTTTCCTGTTCAAGCTGGGTCACCTTGGCTTGGAGCTCTTTAATGATGTTATTCATTGTTTTGACTTGTAGAATTGTGGCTTCTTTGAATTCCTTCATAGTTTTAAGTTCTTCTTGAAGGGACTTTATCACTTTCCATAATGTAGAATTGTCATCGTTTTCATGTGTTTCAGTTGTGGTGAGGTGGTTCAGGCTGGCTGGAATAGCATTGCTTTCTTTTGTTGGAGACATTTCGCTCTTTTTTTTTTTTTGTCTCTGTCCTCTGGCCATGAGGATTTTTTTTTTTTTTTTTTGCTGTCTTCTGGACTTGGGGCCAAAGGGGGCACTGTGGTGTAGGAGTTGCCTTACTCCACCCCTATAAGGAGAGTCATTCAGTCCCACCTCTCAGGTGGGGACCTAATTAATTCAGGTGGCAGAAGAAGTACACTTACTGTGTACAAGTAAGCTCTGATTCCCCGCCGGAAGGGCCCTTACTAGTACAAAAGTTCAATATAGGACAGTTTCAAATATCTCACAGTTTTCCGGGGGTTGGTGCCTGTAGGGGGTAAATCTGCAGTTCAACTCCAATAGTCTTGCCGCTCCAGAGGCTTGGAAGCTGGCCTGTGACATCACAGACTGGGATCTGAAGGCACTTTGCAGTGCAGCTACTTCACTTCCAAGGGTGGCAACCTTTCCCAGATAATTGGATCATCTGTGTGAGACCTGGGAGTGCCCAGCAGGGTGGGGATTATCTCTGCGTGGTTTCTGAATCTGCCGGCTGGGTATTAGGTTGGAACTTACCGGGTATTTCTCCTTTTGGGGGGATGGGTTATCCCGTTTCCCGGGTCCAGAGGCTTCCTAGTATGTCCGAGAGTTGGAAGGGGCGTCCTTCCCAGGCATCTTCCATGGTCCCTGTGTAGCTGGGTGAGATTTAGAAGGGGTTGTGCCCTTTGTACAGCGTCCTGCAACACTTGCCGCCTTGTGACTGTTGACCCCGAAATCAAAATATGTCTGCGCCGGCCGCCGCCTTCTTGGATCTCTGATCTTAAACATCTTAAAGATACCTCTACATCCATGCTTACTGCAATGCTGTCCACAAAAATTAATTAATTAACTAATTCACAACTAACCCAGGTATCCCAAAAGAGAGAACTGGAACAAACAAAGAGAATGTGATGTGGGCCTCAAGTTGGACCTGGGTTACCTCATCCAGCCTTGATAGGAGGATTTATACCTAGCCTTACAGTAAGCTTTTATGCCATGCTCAGTTGATATCCCTGAGAGGCCTTCTCTTTTTTTTTAAGGGAAGCAGAGAAGTAGATCTGGGGTCAGTGGGAACTACAGATATTGCTGGGAGGAATAGAAGTAGGGAGGTAAAAAGAAGTTATGTATAGGCACAGTGGAATTCTTCTCAGTCAAAAAGAACAAAGCTAAATGTTGTTTGTATAAAATCATGTATGTTTATATTATGGAGCAGATATAAAAGTGTTAGTGGAACAAAGAAGATCAGCAGGAAGTAGGCGAAAGCAAGAATTGTAGAATTCAAGAACAAATATGGTCAGAGTGTATACCTGTATACAAATATCCATATGAACACATTACCATATACAAGGAATGTAAACAACAAAAATTTTATATAAACTGAAGAAAAGTAAGAGCAATCAGTCTTGTAACCATCTGCCCCTTCCTATGTACCTCTCCTACGTGTAGTCATGGAGAGTCTGGATAAAATCCACCTTGGATTTCAAAGGCAGAAGACCATAAGAGGGCAGATCTGTCCCAGGGGCTCTCCAATGAAGAAAAGATTATGGTGTCACTTCATCTTATTGCTTCCCTATCTCACCCTTTCCAGTCTCTGGCTGTCATATTAACTACTCTGTCCCCTAACCAGCACACCCTCAAATAGTGGGTCTCTTTCGGTAGTAAACAGACAAATTCTATCCTCTTTGGTCTGCTGTCCCTACTGTAAAATTGTCAGATCACACTGGGTTTCCTTCCTTCCTTTTCTTCCTTTTCCTTCCTTCCTTCCCTTCCTTCTTTCCTTCCTTCCTTCCATCTTTCCTTCCTTCCTTCCTTTGCTCCCTTCTTTCCTTCCTTTCTTCCTTCCTTCCCTTCCTTCCTTCCTTCCTTCCTTCCTTCCTTCCTTCTTTCTTTCTTTCTTTCTTTCTTTCTTCCCTGCAGTGCTATCCTGAAGTACCAGTGGGGTGAGTTCAACTGTGGCTTCTTAACATATTTTTCTCCCTTCTACCTCCTTGACTGCCCCAAATCAAAGGTCAGTAGGAGGTCAGGGCTCATGCCAAAACACCATGATATGGAAACACGTCAGAGGTGGCATTCCTGCTGTTACTAACAGAAACAGGAATTCATGCATCATTCCCAAGGCCTTTACTGCTCTGGGAACAGGATTTCAAGTATTTTAAAATTCCTCTCTCTTTGAATGACAAAGTATTAAATTGGAAACAACTTACAAGTCATCAACAGATGAATGGATAATGAAAATTCATATATATATACATATACATACATATGTATATATATGAATACTATTCAGCTACAAGGAAAACCATCACAAATTTTCAGGGAAATGGGTGGGAAAGAAAAGGCTATATGTTCTCTCTCATATGTGGAATACAGCTAATAATATATGCATATATGTAAACAAATGTGCATACGGGCACAATATAACATATATAAAGAATAACAAGAACAGCTAAACATTAGGAGATGAGGCAGAACTGAGTGCAGAACCAGGAGTAATCAACTCCAAGAGATTGGTCCCTTCATTGAATTGAACCAGCACCTAATGACTTATCATTATACATATAGATTTATATGTTTCTCAACCCTCATCAGAAAGCTTCTATTTGTAGTAGAAGATGATTAGCACAGAGACTCAACAACTGGTCAAGGTGCAGAGAATAAGAGAGCGCAGAATGTTCTGCTGTAAATGGAACATATATACCACACCCTCTCTTCCAAGAGCTTGGGGATTATTTTGAAAGGGACAGAAAGAGTTTAAGATTTGGAAGTGATAGATGACTACAAGGAAACAGTGCTTTCTGGACACAGCAGGGCAGCTGCACATATGAACTCACAGCAAGACAGACCAAATCCCAGCAGGGAGAGAGGAGTTGGACATGAAGTCCCACCCTTAGCCAACGAGCTATTAGCAACTGTTAGCTCCTGGGAGAGGAAAAGTTGGCTTTCTTTAAGAGTGTAGCTCTTAATAAATCCACCACACACATCCAAGAATATTTGGGCAGCACAAGTTGGCACTGATGGGGGAAAAATAAGGCAACAAAGCTGGATAGCTTTGAAGGGAACTGGGGAGAGGGTGGTGAATCTGGGAAGAGTTGAGGGAAGGAGGGTGAATATGACCAAAGCATGCAGTGTGGAATTCTCAAAGAACTAATAAAATTTTTAAAAGAAATTGGTCCCTTGTCACATCCTACAGCATGATTTCAGGATTTCTGTGCACTTGCTTCCTCTGTGTCTCCCAATTATCCCCTCACTGTTTGTTTATTCTATTTTCATTCCACCATTGCTGTTACAGAAAAGAGGATTTTTGTCTTTTTATCTCATGGATCTCTGAATAAAGAGGCAAATTCTTAATCAATTTGGGGGGCATAATCATTTGTTTTTACCTTGATTCTTGGAGCAGCCTTCAAGCTCAGTGGTTATGGCACTGAATGTTCATCTTATTTTATTGCCTCCTCTATAAAATGTTAGCCCACAATTTGGCCCATCAAAAACTATTATTTAGAATGGCAGTGAAATTAATAATACTGATTACTAAATGTTTTAAAGTTATATGTTAAGAATCTATGGTAAGAACACAAATTTACTTGTGATTATAGGACAAAATGTAGATGTTTGCAACTTTGGCAGTGAAAAAGAGAGAGTTGATGGAAGGAGGCAGAATTGGAAAGCAAATACAAAAAAAGTGTAGAGTTATTGTCCTTATTTTATCAAGTAGGAAATGAAATGATTGTGTCAAATATCAGTAGATATGATGTGACATTTTATGTGTATCATTTAATAATCATTATAAAAATAAGAATGAAACTAAAAATTATTGGGAGGTATAAAGGAGAAAATTGCATATGGGATTCAAATCTTTTATTCATAGTGAAAAATCTATATACCTTATTTAAAGTGTATTTATCAAGAAATCAAAGTATAAATATTATTAAGAGTTATAGCAAAAGGATTAAAAGAAGAAATTGTTGAACAACTCAACTATGGTGATTGGTATTCAAAATAAAAAGAGGTGGAACAAAAGACTGACTGATTCATCAGAAGTTTTGTGACCCATTGTAATCATTGCCATATGAATATATTTAATGTGAACCCAACAGAGCACTTGTCATTTTTTATGGGGAATCTCTTAAAAAGTTTCTGTTGTAATGAATCAAACACACTTTAAGGGCACAGGCTCAATTGTACTTCTTACAACAAATACACAGAGCCTTTACATCTCTGCCCTAGAGAATTCCTGAAGTCTACTTTGGCAAACACCTCAAGGACTCTACTCTTACCTTTATTGGCTCAGATTAGTCTCACTTGGTCTGAAGATCACATAACGGAAAATACACAGTGGGTACTTTTTTGTTTCTGGGCATTTTAGTTTTACTACAGCTATGAGATCAATTCATATTATGTGAGTAGCTGTAATCAGGAGGTATTTCACTCTTTAGACCAGTGGTTCTCAACCTTTAGGTTGTGACTCCCACATGGGTCATATATCAGATATCCTGCATATCAGATATTTACATTATGATTCATAGCAGTAGCAAAATGACAGCTATGAAGTAGCAACAAAATAATTTTATGGTTGGGGGTCACCACAACATGAGGAACTGTGTTAAAGGGTCACAGCATCAGGAAAGTTGCTATACAGCAAAACTCGTTCTTTGGATTTGTTGACGCCAAGTTCCCCATTTGGGAGCTAACATGAATAAGGAACCTATGGCGTGGGTTAAGGAAGGATATCTACACATACTGACAGGCTCTCTCAGAGTAAAGTGCTGAATTACAAGGTGTAGCAGTATGTTAATAGACTCTGCTCATATATTTTGCAACACAGAGATACTGATCCCCTCAGTAATGTATAAATGTTCTGTGCCCCATCACCCTCGAAGCACTTACTTCTACCAGTCTTTGCCATCTTAGCCATTCTAGGTTGGATACTGTGGTACCTCACTATCAGTTCACAGTTCAGTGGCTTGAGTTGGCATTCTTCTGATGACTAATAAGGTTGTGCACTCTTTTACATGCTATCATTATTGGTCATTCACTTGTCCTCCTTTGTGAATTACCCCATCAGTCTTTGTCCATTCAAAAATAAGTTAGAGTGTCTTCTTTATATAGGTGTGTCATTTACACTCACCACATATGCGCCATATTTTAAAATGTTTTCTTTATATATGGTGTGTACCTCGCTTCTATAATGCAACAAATATTTTTAGTTTTATTATAATGTCTCCCAGGAAACAGATGTTCCTGCTTTTATTGAAGTCTTGCTTATACAATCTATTTTATGATTTCTACTGCATCCTACTTAGAATATCTTCTCTATCTCATGGTCATGAAGAGGCCTTTAAGGTTGTCTTCTAAGATGCTTATTGCCGGAGCGGGAAGATGGCTCAATGAGTAGAGCCACTTGCACTAAGTCTGAGGAGCTGAGTTCAATCCCAAGGACCAAGATGGAAGGAAAGACCAGATTTCCACAAGTTGTCCTCTGACCTCCTTCCACACATGGGTACCATGGTATACACATGCATGTTCATGTACACACATATAGACAGATAGACAGATAGACAGACAGAATATCTAGGGGCCTTTCTCTCTCCATGTTTGCCTTCTTCTCCTCTCTCCCTCTCCCATTCTTCATATTTTCTTGATTTTTGTTAGCATGTATTACTTATACAGAACAATGGGTTTCCTTTTGACCTTTTTTAAAATGTGCATCCACCCAGTCTTCCTAGGACTAAAATCCCAAGAAGATAAGAGATAGACTCCAAATGAGGGAAGTTCTTTTGTTGGCTTGTCTCCAGCTGCACAAACAACCCCAAGCCCAGCCAATTAGAGGACCCCACCTGATCTGAGTTGCTAGTGAGAGCCAAAGGCCCAGTGGGGCCCTACGGGAATCAAGTGTCTAGAGATACAAGGCTGAGTTTCTGGCAGGGAATTAGCTGGATATGGGCAGTGGTATCAGTGGTGTGGATAGCAGACCACAGTGTGACCTTAATTGTCAATTGTCAGATGTAGCTCTCCAGCCTTACTCAGAACTATGAGATCCAGTCAATATCTTTCCAGTAAATTCCTTTCACTTTCTCAAGTTAGCCCAACTCATATAAGATCAAGAACTCTGGTAAGAGTAACCAACTCAAAAATCCACTGAATGCCATAGTCAGGAAAACTACTATCCTTGGAAGCTAGGGAGTTGCACATATCCTCCCTTGATCTGAGATAAAGCATTCCAAAAAATATTACCCTGCGTTTCCCTGAGGCCCAAGGAGGAGTGTAGGAGGTGTGTGAAAGCCATTGGAACTAACCAATCACTGTGACACACCAGTCCATGGGGTTCTAGCAGAATGTGAGATGATGGCTCACTTGGACACAACTCAAACCCTACCCGGTCTCCCATCCATTGCTGCAACCACTCACTGCACCTAAATCTACTGAACAGAAATCATCAAAGTACATTTCCTTCAGTGATGAACTACATTTTAAAATTAACAGAAAATCCAAATGGTGTGGAAATTATGCCCTAATTAGAAAAGCATTTTTAAACTTCTCTCTATGACAGAATATTCTGAGCCACTGCTATCCTGCAGGAAGAAGAACCTGATGTTATGAAGCAAACACTCCGGGATTGGAGCCTTTTTTCCCTTTTGTTGAGAAATTTTCTGCAATTTGAGGTATTGTATAAACAGAGGACATTTTTTACATATATCCGTATTATTTTTCTTTTCTCCTATGTAAAGCCTTACTCTAAGCTGTCAGTTTCATAATGAGAGTGTTGGAAGCTCTTCTAAAGACCCTCCATTCCTGCTCTGACCTAGCCACACCCTTCCAGTTAACACAGTTGCCTTGAATATATATCCTTCCCTTGTAGTCTCTCTCTCTCTTTCTATCTCCCTCTCCTTCCTCCCACTGTTGTCTGTCTCCTTCTCTGTCCCTCCATGTCTCTTTCTTTCTCTGTGTATGTGTGTCTCTATAGAGAAATTTTAATCAACCAACATAGCTGCTCTGATCACACCCAAAGACCTTCTAGGTCTGTGTGATCTGGCTGGAATGCAGACACGCCCCTAGCACACACCTTTAATACTAAATAATGAAGATAAAGTTAGTTTGTAGAAGGAAGCAGTCATGTTTGAAAGTGATGTCTAATTGAGAGGCAGACAAAGTGACAAGTCAGAGAAAAATTTGACAAGATAGGTTATTCCCAACTCTTACGAGAACAGAGAGGAAAGAGAGGCAGCTTAAGAGAGGGAGAGAGACAAAGGTGAAGACAGACCCAGCCAGAGAATGAGAAGGAACCAGAGATTAGATGGTTAGAGATAGTTTGAGGCCAAGCACAGCAATTCAGTCAGAAGCTGAGAGAAGCCAGTTTGAATCTGTTGGCTTGGAAAGGAGTTTGAGTGAGAACAGCTGAGTTGAATCAGCCAGCCAGAAGTCAGAAAGAGTGAGCTTATTCAGCAGTAAGTCTCAGAGGCTGAAACACTCTAGAACTAGGTAAGATTGTATAGAGGCTAGAAGCTTCCAGGACTAGGCCTACATTAGCAGACAGAAGCAGTAAGCTTCTGAGATGACAATCAGGCAAATAAAAGTTACTTTTACATGTCTCCCTCTCCTTCCTCCATCTCTCTCTCTCTCTCCTTCTTTGTCTCTGTCTCTCTCCCCTCTGTTTCTCCTTCTCACGCCTCTCCTTCTCTCTCTATTCCCCCTTTCTCTGTGCTTCTCATTTTCCTCCCTCATGCCCTCTCTCTGTCTCTTTCTGTCTCTCTCTCCCTTCCTCCCTTCCCCCTCCCTCTGCATTCTTATGACATCCTGGATGCACAGATGTCATAACACAGATGGAACAGATGGCCCTGTTCTGTAGTCACTGACTAAATACCTCATACCCCAACTTTTTTTGAATGAGGATCCGTACTGTCCAGTATGAGATATTCACTGAGTAAAAGAACCAATGAATAAAGAAATAAGTGGAGTGCTGTGCCAACCCTCCATGTTCACACACAAGATTTAACTAAGGTGCTCACATGATTTATTCTCCTAAACTGTGAGCTTATCTAGTGAGAAAGGGTGCTTATCAGACAGGACCCTGGGACATTGTGCGATGGGGTGAATAATCTGAGGTACAAGACTGAACTGGCTACTTCCTACTAGATCACAAAGTCAGAAAATTAGAGAGAATGGATTCAAATGAGTTTTATAGAAGCCCATAGTGAAGCCCAACTATGATAGGGAAGTTCCAGAAGGGGAAAGAATGGTTCAAGAAGAAGGGAACATTCAACATCATCAAATGCTCTGAGAAATGAACAGAGCCAGGAGAGGGGGCATTGGGATTGACAACTGCTACATCAGGCTTCACTTATTAATGGGAGAAAATGAGAACAGAAATTCAATAAAATCATCACAGGGTTATGACTTCATAAAGTACAATATATTTTAAAATATAAGTGTAACTATACGCATATATATAATACTTCAGTTGAAGTTATGTAATCCAATGGTAAGGTATTTGTGAACAATTCTTAAATATTTTTCTACCTTACATATATAAGCAAAAACAATATAAAGTGCGGGCTCTGAAATCCTGGATGACAGAAACAATGACATGTTTAAAAAAAAACATGATGTTTTTTTAAACCATCATCATTATTTTCTGAATTTAGTATCATCCAAATGTCCAATATGTGATAAATTAATTAATGTAAAATGATGGTGGCTGGAGAGATGGCTCAAAACTTAATAATGGGTACACACATTGCTTACAATTTATGAATAATATAGATTATCATTCACTCTCATTTACTCAAGGACAAAGAAACATGCTGTAATTTTTCTTAGGGTTCCTCAACTTGTGCCATTGAATACAGATTTTAGTCCTTTTTTTTTCCCTTCATTTTTCCCCTAGAGCCTTTTCCTTATTTCAATGGACTACATTCCTACGAGGTTATTTTCATCCAATCTGGATTCCCTTTTGCTGTCGCTCAAGCTAAACCTTATTTTGCTTCCTGTCCTTTGACCCTAGTGCTCTACACATCCTTTTGTGCTATTAGTACATCTGTCTCAAAACACTTTCAAAATAAAATGAGAGTAAACTAAGGGTCCTAAAAGCTACAGAGGTGAGCTGTGCTGATTCACCTTTCTCGGCCTTTGAGACAGTGAGTGCTGCCTTTCCTGTGTTGAGCACTTAGAACAGAAAAGGCTCAGAAGGGAAAATTTCCCTATGAATCTGGTGGTGGGTCCCAAAAGAGGCCAACAGGAAAAAAGGATCTTAGGTACGGTTTAGGTAATGATGTGTGTGAGGAGAGTGACAGCTGTCCTCTCTCCCTGAGATAGTGTGTGCCCTTAGATCAATACAAGGGCAACAGGAATTAACAGCTGAGCGATAAAGGGCAGATCACCAAGGAATCTAGGTTTGGGGGGAAAAAATCTCTACGGAAGGCCATTTATAATATACTCAGTGGATCTGTTTTTCTTATGAATAAATAATCCATTATATTTTACAGTAACCACATATACCACATCTGTAACCTTCAAGGCCTTGTCCAACAATAAATACTCTTTCTTATTATTTGAGAGGCCTAAGTGCACCTAATATGTTCTGATCAAATGCACCCACATTCTCTCCCTCCCAATTCCTCCACTACCTCCTACCTCTTCTCATCCACAACATCATGTGCTCTTTTAAACACCAGCTGAATCCACTTGGTGCTGTCTATATGTGCGTAGATATAGGACCATCTGTTGGAGGATGGGTGCATGAGTAGCTTTTCAGAGGCTACATCACTGAAGAAAACTGATTCTCCCTCCCCTGAGCAGCCCCTAACTGCCAATAACAACTCAGTCACAGGTGGTTTCTTTCCCTTCCATCCTGGGATTTGGAGTGGGATGATCTTGTGAAAGTCGTATGTGTGCAGTCAGAGCCACTGCAAGTTCATGTGTACAATGGCCCTGTCATGCCCAGTGAATACCATTTCACTGCTAACACCCATACCTCTGGCTCTTACAATCTTTCCATTCCATCTTCCACAGAAATCCCTGAACCTTAAGAGGGAGAATAGGTGATACATGGTCCATTAATAATTCAGCCCTCCAAGCTATCTTAGTCTCTGCATCAATGGCCATCTACTGCAGAAAGTTTTACTGATGAGAGTTGAGAGATGTACAATGTATGGGTATGAAGATAAGAATTTACAGGATAGTTTATTAGTGTAATAGTAAATTAGTTCATCAGAGTAATAGTAATAGGCTATGAATAGGCCCCTAGGGCCTATGACCTAGACAGTCAAAGGATTTAGGCTCAGTTAAGAGTATCAGGCACGAGTTCCATCTTGTAGGGCAGATTTTAAAGCCAAGCCAAAAATTGTTGGCTATTCCAATCACATTCATGCTACTAGTGCATCAGTGGGCATATCTCACAGTTCAGTCATTATCAACAGGGTTCAGAGCTGGGTTAAATGTCCATCCCTTTTCTTTCCCAGTAGAGTGCATAGAACCTTCTAGCATTATGAAAACTAACCAGTAGGGATGAAGCTTCCAGATCATATACGTTTTGATTTTTCCATGCTCTATGACTCAAATGTGTGGTGTCTTCAATAGTTGAGTCTTTCTACCAAGTTCTGGAGGGTGAACAAGACCAATGACAATAGCTTATAATGTTCTGAGGTCCATGGGACCCCACTGACCAACAATGTGAAAGTAGGTAGGCCACTCTTGACACTGGGTATTTTATTTGATAGCTTCTGTTTTCTAAGAGAAGTATTGTTCTACCATTACATGGTAACTATAGGGTAACTACACACACACACATACACAGATACATGTACACAGAGGAATGTGTGTATTTATATGTAAGATGAGTGTATGTATTTGGAGCTTCTACAGTAGAAGGTTTCCATATGACTTTTAAAAATAGTTTTGTTGTTTGTTATCCCTATGTGTATTCCCATGTCTACTCTCTCATCTTTGCTCTCTCCTCCTTAACTTCATTTAAACCTTCCTGTTCCCTAATTCCTTAACTTCATTTAAACATTCCTGTTCCATTAATGCCTTCATATAACCTGCAACAAAAGAGAGTTTTTTACACCCTGTAATTTTACAATGACCCTGATGAACAGGTGTAAAACTTCTTAATAAAATACATGCAAACAAAATTCAAGAAAATATAAGAAAAATCATTGCCCAAGATCAAGTTGGCTTTATTCCAGAGATGGAGGGATGATTCAATACACATAAATCAATAAATGTAATCCACTATATAAATAGACTCAAAGAAACCACATTATCATCTTATTAGAAGCAGAAATTCCTTTGGCAAAATCCAACATCCATTTATTCTAAAAGTCCTAGAGAACCTAGGGATACAGGGGACATAGGTCAACATTATATAGGCAATATACAAAATCCCAATGGCCAACGTAATGGTAAATGGAGAAAATCTCAAAGCATTTTTACTAGAATCAAGAACAAGAGAAGGATGTGCACTTTCTCCATTCCAATATAGTGTTTGACATCTTAACTAGATCAATAATACATCTAATGGAGATCAAGGAAATATAAGAAAGAAAAGAAGTCAAAGTGTCCTTATTTGAAGATGGTGTGAGTCTATATATAAACAATTGGAAAGACCCCACTGAAAACTTCTAGAGTTGCTTAAACACATTTAGCAAAGTAGCAGAATATAAAATTAACACATAAAAATCAGTAGTGTTCCTAGAAGTAAGTAATAAATATACTGAGAAAGAAATCAAGGAAAGAATTCATTCACAATACCCTCAACATTTATATTGGAATAAATATAACTAAGAAAGTGAAAGACACAATGGAAACTTTAATACATTGAAGAAAGAAATTGAAGAAGATACTTGAAGCTGGAAAGACCTCTCATGCTCATGGATTGGTAGGATTAATATTATGAAAATTGTCATCCTACCAAAAATAATCTACAGATTCAATCTAATTCCTATTACTATCCCAATGCAGCTCTTCATAGAAACTGAAAAAAACTAATACATTTCAAATGGAAATGCAAAAGACTCAGGGTAGATAAAATAATCCTAAACAATAAAAAGACATTTCTGGAGCTATCAGTATCCCAGATTTCAATTTATATTACACAGCTATAGTAAAACACATAGCATGGTGCTGGCATAAAAACAGACATATTGATTAGTGGAATAGAATTGAGGACTCAGATAAAAAGTCATACTTCTAAAGCTGAAGCTGGACTTTTGGCTAATTTATTGGACTCTCTTTCCTACATCCCTACACCATCCCTATCCCTTCCAACCACTCAACACTAGGTAGAAGAGAAAGAAGGTTAGAAGGGAAAGGGGGCATCGATATCATTAGACTACTTCCTGCTTATTAGAGGATTGAGTTCCTTGGGTGAATTTGATCTTCATAGTCAGGATATCTCCAACCAGCAATCTGGCAATCCAGCAAACAACAACAAATAGCAACAGCAACAGTATCAGATCAAACATCCAACAGCAACAGGTGAGCATCAGTCACCATCTCTCTCAGCGCTCTGGCATTATATACCTTCTGAAGAGTCCCCAGAATTCCAAACGTAAAGTATCTTCAGCTGGCCCCATATCCCACAACTGGAAATGAAACAAAAGCATAACATTTCTGTCTTTTTAAAGAAACCAAAATTCTCGCTACATTTCCCCCTTTCCATTTTTAAGCCATTAATTTTACTGTGATAGGCAAGAAATTATAAACAGACATTTTAAATGGACTAAACACTTTCAGATCAATGGTTAATGTTTTCAGGAGACCTCTCCTGCTCAATTCTAACCTTTATAAGTTTTGATGGTATCCACACTTTTCATTTCCTGTGGAAACATAAACAAAACCATACCAAATCCCCAACACAAAACTATTACAAACTTCCATTCTGATGTTAACACATCCTTACAAGATATAGGTTGATTTAATTCCACAGTTGTTCTATAACCCAGTGTCTCTCAGTTGCTCTTGTCTGAAATAGCTTATACTTTTTCCTCGAGTTTCCAGGCCTCCCCAATCCATTTCCTGACAACAAGAAGTTGCCTTGGCTACGTCTGTTGGACCTGTACTCATTGGCCCATTGGTATCCCTTGCCACAATGTCTGCAAACCTCAGGAAGTCTAAGTATTCTTTTAAAAAACCCATTGCTGCGAGAAATGGCTTGTTCACTTCTCTGGTGGACAGTGCCATATTTCCCACAGTTAATGCAGTAGGCATTTTAGCCAGGCATAGTGGCACACTCCTTTAATCCCAGCACTCAGAAGGCAGAGGCAGGCAAATCTCTGTGAATTCTAAGTCAGCCTGGAACAAAGCAAGTCCAGCATAAGCCAGGGCTACACAGAGAAACCCTGTCTTGGAATTTAAAAATGAACTGGGAATGTTGAGGTCTGAGGCTTTTAGCAGCTTGGTCACAATTTCTTTGTAAATGGCCAAATTTTTCACAATTGAAGCATTGGGCATTTTGATATTGGAGATCTTTAGCAATAGTGATATTAGCACGATGTAGCATGGTAGAGCAGCACATGTGGTTGGGGAATACCAGGTGGGGTATGGGCTTGAGTGTCCTGGTCTTGAGCTGTGCTTCTAACTTCCAGCTAGATACAAGGCCAGGATAGAGAGAACTCAAGCACAGTGCCTTGGTGGCTCCCTGCCCCCTTTGTGGTCTGCTGCCAGGACCTTGAGAGAAAGCATGAATGCAGTTGGGGACTAGCCAGTTCTTTCCCAAGGCATGTGAGCATCAGAGAAAAGTATGGTCACACTGCCTGCTGTCAGAGTACCAGCAGGTCTGGAAAACTGTCATACTCTCAGGGTTTCCCAGGTCAATGACTGATGCCCTGGCCAGAGAAACCATGATGTGTTCAGGGAACTGCTGGCCTCCGAAGGTAGAAGTTTTTCAGGCAGAATCACAACAGCTTTGAGGCACCTATTTGGTGAATCAGGTTTCTTTTATTTTTAGCTTAGGTGTCATAATGGTCTTGGCTCTACCATGGCTCTAATTATCCTCTAAGTCTATTAAATTTACCTCTATTTATGTATCTATCCATCTATGTATCTATCTATGTAACAATCTATGTATCTATCTATCATCTATCTATGTATCTATGTATCTATCTATCTGCTGTCTGTCTATCTGTCTATATGTGTGTACATGAACATGCATATGTATACCATGGTACCCATGTGTGGAAGGAGGTCAGAGGACAACTTGTGGAAATCTGGTCTTTCCTTCCATGTTGGTCCTTGGGATTGAACTCAGCTCCTCAGACTTAGTGCAAGTGGCTCTACTCATTGAGCCATCTTCCCGCCCCAGCAATAAGCATCTTAGAAGACAACCTTAAAGGCCTCTTCATGACCATGAGATAGAGAAGATATTCTAAGTAGGATGCAGTAGAAATCATAAAATAGATTGTATAAGCAAGACTTCAATAAAAGCAGGAACATCTGTTTCCTGGGAGACATTATAATAAAACTAAAAATATTTGTTGCATTATAGAAGAGAGGTACACACCATATATAAAGAAAACATTTTAAAATAGGGGAGTTGTCATAAGTGGGGAAGACCCTGATTTTAATGTAGAAGGAGTTCTAATGGGGAAGTGTCCTTATCTCCTAAAGGCCTGTTGGAAGTAAAGATCAAGCTTTCTGATAAAGCAGGGACCATTTAGCTTTTAGTATCTCTCTGTATATTAATTAAGTTGTAATTTAGAAACATTTTTCCTCTCAGTACCACTTCTCTCAAACATACCATCTTAGAACTTTCTTCCAGTTCTAGGCAGACACCACAAACTTGCTAGTTAATTGATTAAGTAATCACAAATGTATCATACTTTACTTATAAAAACAAAATGATACTAGTATTTCTTAGTTACTTTTTTGTTGCCATGATAAAATATCCTGACAAAATGCAACTTAGGGCAGAAGGGGTTTGTTTTAGATCACAGTTTCAGAGGAATATAGTCCATTATGTGTGGCGGAAGTTTTGATTTCTTTAGAAACACAGTTGTGTTAAATGAATGTGAGTTCTGTTCTGGTCTCAAGTATGGGATGTGGGGATGCTTTGTCCACTGCTGAAAAATAGACTCTTAAGAAGGGCATAAGAAACATCCTGATGGTAGAGTGTGTGATGTTTTGTCAGTTGGAAACTGTCAGGTGCGGGGAACATGCTTACATCATTTGATGGATGGACTCCTTGGAGAGAACGTGATCTTGCTCAACAAGAAGTATCTCACACAGAAGGAATGAGGTTAGACAAATGGGAAGCTTCCTTGTGCAGATTTTAAGGGGGTATAAATGGAGGCCCCAGAAATGTGGAGGGGCTTTTGTTTGGTGTCTTTTCTCATTGCTGCTTTGTTTCAAAAATACTCCAGATGATGCTTTGCCAAAACTTTGTGCTGCCAAGACAATCGGGGAAGTGGCAGCTGTTATCATCATTGCTGCTGATACTGGGTAACCACCACCACTGCTGCTGATTGCTATGTTCCCGTTACTACTGATACCTGTTCCTGTGTATGCTGTATGGCTGGTCTGCTGGAATCCTGACGAATTGCCCCAAGGACCTACGACTAAAGAGGTCTACATCTTCTGTCTCTATTAATATCTTTTCTACAGTACCTAGAGTCGGTGGATTGGAAGGCTGATAGAGATATTAGCATAAAAATAAATAAATAGTTTAAAAATACACCTTCAATTATGGCAGAAAGTCATGGCAACAGGGAGGAAAGGCATGGTGGCAGGAGTTGAAAGCTGAATGATCACATCTTCATCCACACACAACAAGCAGAAAGAGAAAACAGGAAGTTGACCAGGGCTATAATCCTTTAAAACCTGCCCCCTACAACAGCAACATACTTTCTACAGCAAGGCTCCGCCTCTTAAAAGTTCCATTGCCTTCCCAAACAGTGCTAATAAGCAAGAACCAAATGTTCAAATAAATGAGCCTATGGGGGACATTTCTTTCTTTTTTAACATTTATTTATTTCTTCAACTTACATCTCAATCATAGTCCTCTCCCTCCTCCTCCTCCTGTTCCCACCCTCCTACCCTCTTCCCCCTCACCCTATCTGCTTTTTTTTTAATTTAAGGTGTATCTTTTTTCCCCTAACAGCTCCCCCTTTTAGTCCAATAAAAGGTTCTTTTTCTTATAACCATAAATTTAATACAAAACAATAAGAATAATTAGACCACAATTATGAAAATTATAAGGTATAACATACATTCCCAATGTTCAGTCCATACATATTTGGCAACTGATATTAATATTCTATTATCTATCTCAGTGGGTTTAAAGTTCTATACCTAACTCAGGTTTTATCCTAACTTGCATTACCAACTTAAAAACATCTTCTTAGACCTAGAACATTCTTTTAATTCCTAAACAACTTAAAATTTAACTGTGAGACTATAACTCTCTAGTCTTCAACCACATCAGAGACCTGAGAAGGGTAAATATATCTGAATATACAGGAAGTGCAAAGCCAGCAGCTTCCAAGAAATGACAGACAACTGCCTGGACAGTCCCCAATTTCTCCTTACTCAAACATACATGCTGGAAAAAAAGAAAGTATGGTTTTATAGATTATAGAAACCCAAGACTTCCAGATAAATACCAAAGATGTTTCCTATAGTCACACAACAATATTTGTGTTCTTGGTATCATAGGAAAATCTAGGAAATGAATTAACAGCAACAACAATAATAAAGAATATTATTGAGAAGATCAATCCAGGGAAGACAGTTGGTTTCTAAAAAGAGAGCTCATTGAATACCCTGGGGCTGCATCACTGAAACAAAGGCTCAGGAGATTTGCAGGTCAACTAAAGAGACTTCACCAACATAATACAATATACAGGTCTTGACCTGTGGGATTTATACTCCGTAAAAGAGGGGACCGTATTTGGCCTTGGGATCCAATGACAACATTTAAAAACCAAGGAAATCTTCCAAGAAATGTCACTTATGTTAGAAAAGTATTTTCCCACCTTTCCTCTAACACTCTTCTCAAATCTGACCCTGGAGAAGTTAGAAGACGAAAGAGAAACAAAACAAACAAAAACAAAGAAGAAGAAAGAAGAAGAAGAAGAAGAAGAAGAAGAAGAAGAAGAAGAAGAAGAA
>CAJQZJ010010806.1:3351468-3408179 GCA_907164525.1 Lophiomys imhausi
AAGAAGAAGAAGAAGAAGAAGAAGAAGAAGAAGAAGAAGAAGAAGAAGAAGAAGAAGAAGAAGAGAAGGAAGGAAGGAAGGAAAGAAAGAAAGAAAGAAAGAAAGAAAGAAAGAAAGAAAGAAAAGAAAAGAAAGAAAACTCACATCCCTCAACCCTGTATCTCGAAGATCTTAAGGGTCAACTTTGTGGTGAAAAACAGACAAGTGAAACACAAGTTATATGTAAGATAATATGTTTAAATGGAACTAACTTTATTTAAATTGGAATGAGTTTTCTTTGGAGCGAGTGTGTGTGTGTGTGTGTGTGTGTGTGTGTGTGTGTGTGTGTTTGTGGGTGCATGTGCTTGTCATTCTGGGAACAGAGGACCACTTCAGGTAACATTTTCATGAGGTATCATCCCATACACATGAGTTAGGGTCTCCTAATGGTCTAGAGCTCATGAAGTAGATGAGGCTGCCCAGCCAGTGACTCCAGTCTCTGACTGTGTCCACCTCCCCAGTATTGGGATTATGACTGCTGATGCAATGCCCGGCTTTTGGCCAGGAAGAGTTGTGGAGATCAAATCTGCACTGTGTGATCAAATCCACACACACACAAGGCAAGGACTTTTCCAAATGAGCTATTTTTTTAGCTTTGTTTTGTTTTCTTTTGGTTTGGTTTGGTTTGGTTCTTAGAGACAGGGTTTCTCTGTGTAACCCTGGACCAGGCTGGCCTTGAACTCAGAGATCCATCTGCCTCTGCCTACCAAGTGTTGGGATTAAAGGTAGCGTCACCACTGCCCAGCCTATTTTCAAGTTGAATTAAAGGAAATTTTAGACACAGAAGAATAGAGTGGGGAGTGAGTATAACAAATTTCCATTTTATCAATTCATGGAAGATGTTGGTTCATTTTTAATCCAACCACTAGCTCTCCTGATTAGATTTTGAAGCACTTTTAACTTGCTCTATTAGTGAGGGCAAAAGTCTGAACTGTTGTATCAGAGAAGACTTATGAAGGAATTCAAATAAGAAAAGGCTCAAGGCATTTAAGAAACTTACAAGACTCAGAACCTCCTGAAATTTACAAGGTTCTTAATCCTCTCTTCCAGGTCATGTGAGAAGAAACAGTTGCTGAGGAGACTGCAAAAGGCTGAGCAACCTGCAAGCTATAGAGAGAGTGCCTGGGATGCAACTTTTGTGAGACATCGTACACACCGGGATGGGTGTTTTGGTATTTCAGCTGCCTGTGAAATTCCTGTTCCTGTAAATATCTCCTCATCCATAGTCTTGTAAATCACCCCTGTCACAGAAGTTTAGCAGAACTAACTGGCAGAAACCCCAGAGTGATGGCACCTAAACTTTGAAGTAGCCTTTTGTTGTCGATTGTTATCTGAGACTTTATGGAGTTATTCCTTTGAAGGTTTTTCACAGCCTTTGTATATCTTAGTCTGTAGACATGCCTGGAAAACCAAGAAGTCTCCCATGGCTAAGAATTGTGTAAGTGATGGGTCTTTTAAGATAGCCCCCAGATCAAATAAAAAGTTTTGGTATGTAGAAATTGACTTGCTAAAGATGCCTTTTTATGTAACAATAAGTTTCTAGAAAGCTGTCAGAGTTCTGTCCTTCTCAGCTGAGATGCCTGAACTCACCCTAGAGCGGCTCTCTTTCTTCGATTCTGTGTAACTCACCAACACTAAAACACCCCAAAAGATCCACTGGCTTACTAAACCAAACTTGGAAGGAATTTTATTTTTGATGTGTCATTAGTACACTATCTGGGGTAAACAGAGATTTGTCCAGTCCACTCATTTGTAGGAAAAGGGACACAGCTCATACATGTATGAAATATAATTCAACCTCAGAAAGAGACCTGTCACAACATGAACAGAGCTGGAGAATCAACTAAGTGGGAAAAAAAGGAGGCATAATAAACAAATACTGCAAGACCCCACTTGTATATAGAATCTAAACTAATCTAATTCATAGAAGTAGAAGAGAAAAAGGGTGCCAGGGGCAGAAGGAAGGGGGAAACAGATGGTTTGGTCAAAGGATGAAGAACATCCCATTGTTCAGGGTCAGTTCTAGGGGTCCAATGCACAGTGCAATGATATAGTTATCAAAATGGCTCATTAATTCCTGAGGAGTCACCATGGTCTATAATGAAGCTCATTAGGCCTTGGCCACCCACAGATGGTTGCTCCCTATCTTCAATCTGCATTTATGTCACTTGGCAGCAGTTTCTGGGCCCCTTGATGTCTAAATGATATGTCAAGGTCTTACAAGGTCTCTCTCAAACCACACTCCATTTGAAACACAAAGACTGAAGGTCTCTACTCATGTTCTCCAACTCAATCTCTCCAAGTCATCCTTCAGCTACTTATGACTTGCCTTGATTGAAACTTATTAAATGTTCTCTGCATTTACATTGCCTGCAAGTGCTAGGCATCCTCCATACTTCTATCTTATAGGTTATCACCAGAGTCTATGTATGGTGGTTTGAATAAAAATGGCCCCCCAGAAGCCCATGTTGGAGGAAGTGTGTCACCGGTGGGCTTTGAGGTTTCAGAAGCCTGAGCCAGACCCAACAACTTTCTCTTCCCATTGCCAGCTGATCCAGATGTAGAACTCTCAGCTCGCTCTCCAGCACTGTATCTGCCTGCATGCCACCATGCTTCCTGTCATGACAATAATGGTATAAAACCTCTGAACTGTAAGCCAGCTCTGATTAAATGTTTTCCTTTATAAGAGTTGTCATGATCATGGTGTCTCTTCACAACAATAGAAACCCTACTAAGACAGCCTGAGAACAGTCCTAACAGAACTCACTTTTTCAACAAACCTCATTTGTCATCCAGGTCAAAAGTAAATGTCTACCTCCTGAGCCTCTACATCACTTCTGATCTTTACCACTCAAAATAAGATGCATGTTTCTCATAAGTAAGGAAGCATGCTCAGAGGCTTGCCCAAGACCATTCCACCTGAGATTAGTGGGTCTTGGATTCAAATCTAAAATGCCTAACCTTAAAGCCTGCACCCTTTGCATTCAGCCTCAAAATGTTCTGGCTTGCAGATTAAATCAATCAAAAACCTTGAATTCTTTTTATTTATTCTAAAAATAAAAGTATTAAATATTCACCCAATTTGCTGCACAGAGCTGCTTTGAGTCCTGTTGTTAGAAAGATATAGTATACACATTCGAACTGTCAAATTGCTGGAATAAAACAAACAAACAAAATACTATCTGCCAAGGAATACAGCAGCAGAGGAAGGGCCGTCGTTTCTGTTCTTTTCACAGAGTCTGTGCGAGCAAGATATTGAGACTATTAACCTTCATTGTGCAAGCCTCAGTCTGAAAAGTTGTCTTGTTTTCACCTTGGCTTCTCATCTCTGACTCCCATAAACCTGTCTGGTTACATGTTGGGCTTCAGAAAGAAGTCTTTCCTGGGAGCTAGGAAGTGGTGACCACTGGGCATCTATTACAGAGTTGGGGGAGGAGGAACATCCTCATGTTTCATGATAAAACAGTATTATCTTGTCCTACAACTCAGAAGTCTGTCCACTCCATCACTGCCCTCTCCTCATCCATTAATCCCAAACCACCCATCAAGGGTTGACCTTTAGACTCCCAATAAAATCAAATATTTTCCATCCCCAAACAGATCTTCTGTCTTCATTCTAAGTGAAGAGTACACTAGAGCTGGCTACATAATTTGTAGAAGATTGATTCAAAATAAAAATATAGGGTCTATATTCCTAAACGGCTCAGGATTCCAGATCCCAGTAGCAGAGCATTAAACCAATTGTGGCATCCTGTGAGGTTTTAATAAAATCTGTTTAGGTTCTACATTGGAACTTACTATTTTCTCACAAATGTGTACTGCGACCAGTTTGAGAACAGAAAATGGCAAGTAATGATACATTCTGGTGCTAACTCAAGCCATCTGTGAACAAATGAGTCAATAAATGAGCAAGAGTATCCCTGTCTTTTGGGTCTGACACTCCAAATTTACTCTGTCTTCTGAGAAATGGACAGAGCAGAATTGTCATCCTCAAAGTTTGCTGAGATGGGGTGCCTTTCAGCTGTGCATGAAGTGCACCCATAAAACTGATCCATGGTGCCACTTCTCCCTAGTCACTGTAGCCAGAAACCAGTCTTCTCAGCTGCCCCTACCTGCCTCCTTACTTGTAGAGAGCTGCGATGTGCCGCGCCCTAAAGATGGCGCTGGTTTCCGCCTTCCACCAGCCCGACGGTGAGCACTCTCAATGATAAACAAGTCCATATTTGGCTAAGACCGCTGATCTGGCTTGCTTCCGCATACGTAGGCCTCTAAGATAGCACCATTTGGCTTTACTTGATTGGCTGTTCATTTAGTATTTAGCCTGTGGGTTGGGTCTGCCCGGGCATTCGGAAGACTGTTTTCAAGGGACCTGAATAAACTGCTGGAGAAGAGCTTTTGTGAGTTGCGTCATCCTTGCTGGTCGAGGGGGATGCGACAAGTGGTGGCCCGTACGGGGAACGAACCCGCGACCTTGGCGTTATGGGTGCCCTAGGATACATGCTCTTCCTAGTCAGTTTCATTGCCCTATGGTGTATCTGTAAGATGAGGATTTCACAGAGGAGAAGTAATGCTATGCTGGTGCAAGCCTTTGCTGCCTTGGAGGCTAGACAGCCACAAGCTTGGTTGACTGTCCTAAAGGACTAAGCTATCATCACGCTCAGGATGCGAGGCTAAGCACTGCACTTGGGGTCAGCTTCTAGCGACTTCAAGAAGGGCATGTTTGATTGCATATGGGTTGGTATCCTAGTTTCCCATCTCTGAGAAAAAGATACCGGATGGGTATGGCACCAGCCTGGTTGGCTACTGGGAGTGGGGTCATTACAATGTCCTTTACATACATATCAAAGATCAGATGCTTGATATATCTACTAGGGATCCTCAGCAGACTGCCACCAATCCTTTTGATTTATGGCTTTTGTGTGGAGCAAATGGTAGCTATATGGATTTGGGACCTATACTTATGCTTGGGGAAAGAATTTATCAAAGAGGTAGTTTTTCCCTAGGATCCGCTACCAATTTGGATTTTTCTAGCGGTAATGGCTCTGGTACTTGGAAATCTTTGTTTCATTCTTACCGCAACAAGAACTTTTCAGCCTCGCCAGTGTGTCTCTGGCCTCCTTTTCTGTGGATTGTAAGTAATGGGAGTGCATCCTTGGGTGAAGAAAAGTTAGTATGCACTCCGGGCACATGTTTTTATGCCCTATGCTGGAATGCCACAGCCTTTCCTGTGGCTGTGGTGACTAGAATGCCTCGATATGTACCAGTTCCTGTAGAGGCCCCTAATACCATGATGCTATTCAGGTCTAAAAGAGATTTTGGCATCACTGCAGCTATTGTTACTGCTATCACTATTGCTGCTGTGGGAGCTACTGCCTCAGCTACTGCCTTGTCTAGTTCTATACAGACTGCCAATGCCCTGAATAACATCTCAGCCACTGTGGCACAGGCATTGGATACCCAGACCTCTATGAATTCTCATCTCAAAGGAGGCCTTATGATAGTTAATCAATGCATAGATTTAATACAAGAACAGATTGATTCTCTTTGGCAACTAGCACAATTAGGGTGTGAGTGGAAATTGCAAGGTTTGTGTGTTACTTCCGTGCAGTATCAAAATTTTACAAAGGCTGCTAATTTGTCTAGACAATTGTCAAAGTTCCTCTTACAGGATTGGTCGGCTGAATTTGAAAATAAGATGAGAGAGCTGAGAGCGACAATTGTCCACATCAACTCCACTCGGGTGGATCTGAGCCTGGCTACTGGTTTGACTTCCTGGATACAGACGGCTATGGATCATCTTAAGGAATGGGCGGGCGTAGGCTCTTTGGCGATACTAATGATACTAGCCTCTCTGTTTTGCCTATGGTGCATCTACAAAATGAGAGCCACACAAAAGCGTAATGCAGCCATGATTATACAAGCCCTTGTCGCCATTGAGGTGGGCCAGTCCCCTCAGGCATGGCTCGCTGCCGTGAAGTAAATCTTCACTAAGCATAGTCCCTGCCCACTGAGGTATTCGTTCCACGGATATTAGGGTCTGGCAAGTCAATGACGGAGTAGACGGGTAAGTCTCGGCCACCTAAGACAGGGCAGTCCCGAGTGGGGAGGCTGACCCAGAGACGGGTAAGAGTTTGAGCACCGCCCTCCTACAGGCTCAGGCCCACCGTGAGATCCCCAGATAGAGGGATTATGAAGCCTTTCCAGGGACTTCTACCAACTTTAGAAAAAATAAAAAAGGGGGAACTGTAGAGAGCTGCGATGTGCCGCGCCCTAAAGATGGCGCCAGTTTCCGCCTTCCACCAGCCCGACGGTGAGCGCTCTCGATGATAAACAAGTCCATATTTGGCTAAGACCACTGATCTGGCTTGCTTCTGCATACGTGGGCCTCTAAGATAGCACCACGTGGCTTTACTTGATTGGCTGTTCATTTAGTATTTAGCCTGTGGGTTGGGTCTGCCCGGGCATTCAGAAGACTGTTTTCAAGGGACCTGAATAAACTGCTGGAGAAGAGCTTTTGTGAGTTGCGTCATCCTTGCTGGTCGAGGGGGATGCGACACTTACTCTCACACATGTTGTCTCTACATCTGTTCTAACACCCTAAAAGGTCACAGATGTGCTTCCTTCTTTCTGTCCTTGTTACCACAACCTAACTTCAAGCTTAATCCATTTTTCACTTGATATATTAGAGATGCAATAGACTGAACTATTGTAATAGAAGACTGTTAAATGATGCAGGGGCCAGACTGTGAAACCAGACATGTCTCATTCTAAATTGCCAAGTCCTTAAGCTATACTGATGTTTTCTATGCAGTTAAAGAATTTTCTAAAAGTGTAAATTGGGAGATTTTCTGGATACTTTTAGATGAAAGTCTTAGAAATCCAACTTCCATTTTATTTTTAGGAATGGGAAAAGAATGCACTGATTACCATAAGTAACAAATCCAGAGGACAACTCTCTTCAAAAGAGCTAGACCCACCAAGCCAAGACTTGACTCTGCTTTCCTTCATTTATTGGCCTCATGCCTTACGTTGCAAATGGCTCTGTAGGCAATAAGGAAAGAGGAAGTGTGTAGCTTCAACTCACAAGATCACAAGGCTTGGTCTTCAGCTTTCCAGAAATGGAAAAGATGATCTGACTAGACCAGAAATTGATGAGCCTCAGAGAAGCCAATATCTGCCAGTGGTATGACACTCATACAGACAGTAGGATGCTGTTGTATTAATTTCCACCTAAGCATTTCAGCTCAGTACTGGTGGTCTTGAGGCCCATCCTTGTAACAATAATATGTCCACTTCTTTGACTGAATAGTACTTCCTTCAAACCTCCCCACAGGGCTGAGCAGGCTTCCATGTATCTTTGGTAAACCCAATCCTCAGCAGTATTCCAGATGGGTAACTCTGTTCCTTCCTTCTTTGAAGGGCAGAGTGAGCTTGAAGCTTCAGAGCTCTGAAAGCCATGGTGTTCTTTCTTCTCTTCTTCATTTGACTATTATGGAAAGCCAGGCTGAGCTGGTACCAGGACACAAAATTAATAAAGGCACATTCTCTGCCCTCCAAGTTGTTTTCAGTATGTATGTAGGGGAAGTAGTGAAACCTGATGCAATAACAACAAACTCAATTGAGTCACCAAAGGTCTTGTTAAGTACAGATCCAGAAGGGAACACCCAACATGATGGGCCCTGGGATGTTCTACACATTTCCACACTGAGTTACATGTCACCATATGTTCACCTGTCTGTCCCCTTTTTAGAGTGGGAACTTGATAATGGAATAATCTATACCCTGCTTTTATTGGGGCATGGAGACAGCACACAATATACAAACTGTGCTTGACACCATAAATGGGAGAAAGAATACAACCTAGAGGAGATCTTTGCAACATTTATCAGATGCTCACTAACATTGAATATCCAGGGATGCTCAGGAAACACAAAATGACTAACCCTCCCTTCTTCCCAGAGAGCCCAGAGTACTGTGCTCTTGGGAAGCTACCCGAGACTTCTCAAGAACTTGACTATTGTGACAAAAGTCAGGAAGTGCCTCCTACTATCTCCTACAACTGAGCCTGAGCAAGTGAACGCATTACTTTCCTTACAACTGAACAGGCAAATGGGTCATTAGCAAGTCATGGGTTTTTTTTTTTTTTCATTTGTAACATGTTTGAAATCCAGCCACAATTCCACTTATTAATAGTCATTAGTGGGCTATCAAAAACAAGCAATCCTTTAGGTACAGAAGCTAAGGTATGAGCTTGTTTGACATGTAAACAAGCTATGCATGAATTTGCTAATTATAACTCCCTTTTTGGCCATCGGCCAACCTTCATTCCCGGGAAGTAGCCACTGATAGAAATGTCCCATCATGCCATGATGAGGCCTGGCTGGGAGGTCACACAATCTAGGGTTTGGGACTTTACCATCCAGAAGCCCTGAAACTTTTGTTCACCTATTTCCTTAACTGTTTTTACTGATTTCTGCAAAACTCGGGGGTGAGAAAAGTGCAAATGCAGCAGCACAAGTACACTTTTAATGTTGCTATTAGATGCATCTCCAAATAGCAGTCATGGCCAGTAGGGCTGGGAGCTCCAGGGAAAGACACGCTGAGCAGAAGAAAAGTGAGACCCACTGGAGCATCAAACTGAACACCAAAATACTCCAACTTTTAAAATCAGGAGACTTTTACACAAACATCTACACTCTAATATCCCTGCTGAAGTAGGGGTGCCTGGCAGCACAAGGTCATGCTCCCCATCAACCATGCAAGAGACTTCCCCTGTCCCCACAGCCTTGACATTTATCATTTGGTTTTCCGAATGGTGATCCTTCTGATGAGGGTGAAATGGAATCTCACAGTAGCTTTAATTTACAGGTTCTTGTTAGCTAAAGATGACAAGCACTTTTAAAAACATCTGCTGATCATTTGCATTTTTCTTTTAAAAACATCTCCTTTAGTTCAGGTTTTGATTTGTTTGTGTGTTGTTTTCTCATTTTGTGTTTTGAGATCTTTGTATATTCTAGATATTGATCCTCTGTCAGATATAGAGTTGTCAAATATTCTATCCCATCCTATAGGCTTTTTTCTCCACTTAACCATTTATTTTCCAGCGCACAGCCTTCTTACTTGCATAAGGCCTCATTTACTGATTGATTAGTGGCCTTGTTTCCCAAGCAATGAGAGACCTATTCAGGAAGTCCTTTCCTATGTCTATATATTGAAGTGTTTTCCCTACTTTTTCCTCCAGTAGTGTGAGTTTCAGGTTTTATGTCAAGGTTTTTGATCAATTTGTAGTTGATTCTGTGCAGGGAATGGGCAGAATAGGGCCTAGTTACCAAGAGGCCCCCTCAGATGTGTCTGTACTCTGACAGAAAAGTAAGATGTCATGTATCCCCTCCATACCACTGCTGGGCACCCCAACTGCCTTCATATATATCTTGGTATCTACCACCCACACAATTGAAGGCAGTCTTTAATTCAAAGAAAAAAATCTTATAGTTAATGTTTTTCTTAATATGCCATAAACTAGAATGCTTCTCCAATGCCAGGGGAGGCTCAGCCCTGGCTTTTGTATAAAACTTCAATGACCATGTTTCCCTTCAGATCACATCACCCAGTCTCTCTCACAGCACACCTGCTCCCAGCCCTGAACATCTATACCACATCAATCACATACCACCAACCCTTTCCCCAGCCCTCCCAGTCTACCCCATTTTCCCTGCCCTGAGCAATTCTGGTCCTCCAGTGCCCAAGCTGCAACTGCCCATTACCTGGGAGAGTTAATAAGAAATTCACCTTCCCTCCCCCGGCACAAATGAGTTCCAGTCAGTTCAATCTCACAGGAAATAAATTTTAAAATGGAAATTAAACAAAACAATTGCTAGCAAAGGTAATAATGGGTCGCCCCTCAATTCTGCCTCTGAGAGGAATATATTACCATTCTCAAAGCTACAGCAGGCTGAGAGAAGCTCGCTGGCCGCAAAGCTTGATGGTGCTTGGGATATGCAAGCCTGTGGCCCTGGAATCCAAACCCTGGTACCCTGTCAGGCTGCCGAACTGGTCTCAGAACCATATAGCTTCTCTAAAAATTCCCTAACTGTGTACAAGTATACTTGCTGCTGAATTCTCTATGACCCGGAGGTGAGATGCCTTTTGTCCCTAGGTCTGTTTCCAACCCCAATCAGGACTGCAGGGACCATAAC
Organism: Lophiomys imhausi; assembly: GCA_907164525.1. Lineage (NCBI taxonomy): Eukaryota > Metazoa > Chordata > Mammalia > Rodentia > Muridae > Lophiomys > Lophiomys imhausi. Next base: position 3,361,704 of record CAJQZJ010010806.1, read on the forward strand.
ATAGTGATTAAGTGACAGACGGAGTGGTGGGGAGTCTCTTCTGTTCTCTACCTGTGCGACCTTGGGCAAATTACTTAAACTCTCGAAGCTTTGGCTTCTTATCTGTTAAATAAGATTTAAAAAAAAAGAAAGAAACTTACCTCTTAGGATTACCGTGAAAGCAAGTAAATTAAAGCTTGCAAAGTCAGTGCCTCCCAGATCATAAGTTCTCAATAAATGTCAGCCTTTATTATTATCCTTTTTTTTAAAGGTCTCTAGGGGCAAAGGTGGATATTCTGCAACCTTAATCAGGTCCCATGTGATTTATCATTTAACCATGAATATTGTGCTTAAATGTTTAATATGTTTCTTTAAAAGGCATTTATATCTTTAAACCAAACTGACAGTGTTAGAAGTCTGAGTCAGGCAAGAAGGGCTTGTTGAACTCCTTAGATATTTCACTGGTCAGAAAACATATAAAGTTTTGAATCGAAATATCACTGCAGGTGTTGCAAGCCACACACACACACCACGCACAGGTTGGATACTTTACCTTCTGCTGAAGAAAACGACAGAGACAATGCCTGTAAAAAAGAGAAAATTAAAACAGTCAAGTAGCTACTGGCACTTACAGGCAACTGTACTCCAGTAACTGTACTCTTCACAATAATCAGGGAATGAGAGAATGTTAAAATAGTAGAAAGTCCTACAGATATTTTGATCCCATGGGGGAAGACTCCTTGTGACTAAAGTTTGATTTTCTATTTAATCCTGGCATAAAGAATTGGAGTTGATTTTAGAAGAAAGTATCGAGGAGAAGATGATTGTCTTGAAGTTTGATATGAATGGAACTCCTGCTTGTGACAGAACATTATGAAGCCAGTAAAAAGATATCAACATTGTTGGTGGAGATGAGCATTCAACATATATGGAGTGCGATTCTGCACTGTACATTTAAAATTCTCATTTTGTTACGGAATTTGCGGTTACTTACTGAAGAATTCCATCTTGGTTTTAATTTTCAGGATGTGATTCTGACAGTGGGGGGGGGGGGAGAGAAACCCACCAACAACTGAGAATATTTGCAATTATGCTGCTCACAATAATTAAAAATTGTCTTCAAGTTGGACAACAAAGAGTGAAAGAGTTGTGTCTGTGTAGATGTGTTTCATTGATGTTATTTGTTACACTTTGTCCAGTCATAGTCTATCTGGGTGTTTGACCTTGCTCAGTCAGTCTGCTGTCCATCAGGTGAAGTGGCATGCTGAACAGCAGGTAAGTGCTGACTCTCTGGGGTCAGGTGGAAATCCTGCTGTTGCCATTGTATGAAACGACTACGTATGCCTGTGCTTCTTAATTTCTCAGTTTCCTCATCTACAAGATGGGACTGACAGCAATATTTACCCAATAATGTAGCCACGATGAAGAGTTTAAACAAACTACTCCTACATCAGTCACGTAGATTAGGCCTAATGTTTAGTATGCTTTCCCGAGCATTAACTAACTTCAGTCCCAATGCCCGTGTTTCCGCCCATGAGTACGCTTGGGCTTCTCATCCCATGAGCCCCCCAGTACCACTTAGGCAGAGCACCCGTGGAGTCACTAGGAGTGACAGCAAGGACTGAGTTATATAGCCCTGGGCTGTACTCCTGTTTCTTCCAGGTTTGCACTGCCGATTTGGAATGGGTAAGGAGGCAGCTGTGAGTCCCTCTTTCCCAACATCCTCTATGTTTCAGACTCAACATTCTAAACATTCAGGGCATTTTTCCATCCCCAAATATCCAAGTACGTGATCTACAAACCGATGGAAAGCGAAGGTCAGTTAGGAACTGTTTGCTGGACCAAATTCTGGTCCTGGGCATTCATCTTTTAGTGCAATAACCCACAATAGGAACCCTGTACAGAACTGGTGCTCCCATTTAGTCCACATTGTGGGTTTTTTCTTTGTTTGTTTGTTTTTCCAAATTGTTTGTCAGCAATCAATTAGCAGGCTTCTCACACTGAAATTTCAGGTTTCTGAAGAAGATAGTTGGCCACCCCACCCACATTCCCTAAGGCAGGGATCCCTGGAAGCTGGATGGCAGCTGCCCCCTTCAGGTAGGGTATGGGACCTCCAATTTGCCATGGTCCGCATCTCAACTATTTCTCTCATCTCTACTTGACCAGCCAGGAAGATGGTGGATTTTCTGAGCTTGATCCAACCCGTGTGTGTAAATGTGTAGGGGTGCCCATGTCACTAGAGAATGTTTGCTAGGAATCTCTGAGGGTCCAGGAATGTTTTTAAAAGACAGAAGCCGTTTTGGCAGTAGCGATGGAAGTGCTATTAGGTAAGAAGGATATTAGAGTTAAGGGTTTCTGGCTGCTGTTTGCAGGCTGCTTGTGTGATGGGGCCACAGCAGCTCCTTGGGGCTGGCTAAAAGTCACAGAATCCCTGCGCTACTGTCCCCTGTCAGCAAAGTGCTGAGACAACAAACTTAACCTCTCTGTCCAGTGTGAGCCTATCAGCCATGGTTATTAAATCCCACAAAAGGGAGAAGAGGAGAAGTGAATAGAGCTGAGCGAAAAAAGCCCTTTCCCCATTTGGATAGCTGTGCAGAACGGGGGCTTTTGGAGAACGGCGTGGAGTGTAATTGCTGGCCTGAAAGAAAAAGAAAAACTAAAAAAGGACGGGGGGGGGGATTGATAATGAACAATTTATCCTCAGAGCTAACAGTTAATTAATTCTGAAAATATCTGTCAGGCTAATAGAAATGGGGGGAGGGCTATGCCACATACACAATTAATAAAATAATAATAACAAAAAGGAAAGAAAAAAGATTTTTTTAAAGGTGTTGCTATCTTCTTACAGGCTGGGCCCTGGGCTTCCCAATGTCATTTTCAACACATTTTTCCCCCTCTGTCTCTTTTCAGAAATTGTTCTCATGAATGATTTATATATGTCTAGTTATCTGAAGTGATTTCTATGGACCCCGGCGCATTGCTGCATAATTGTTAATTTTAACGCCATAATAGCTTCAGATGGAGGAAGAGATTAGGCATTTATTGCACAATTAAATGAAACATACTTGAGAATCACAAAGGGTTCCGTAATTATTTCAGACCATTAATAAAATGGGCATTAAATTATATTGGACACAAAAGGGAAAGGAAATAGATTTTCATTACAGCAATAGAAGCTGAGAGTAGTAATAGATCCTTGTTGAATTATCTTTCTCTCTCTCTCTTTCTCTCTGAAATTAATTGTTGCCTAGCTTATTTCAAAGCAAAATAAAGGAGTGAAAAAAAAAGTGTTTTAAAGAACCGCTGATGAAAGGGCTTTGTTTGATAGGGACAATAGCCAGTGATACACTCCAAAAAACAAGGTAATCTTTGATTCTGGCTTCTTGCCTTTGCTTCCAACGACTTTCAAGGCAGCTTGGGGTTTCCCCACACGTACCCAGCTCCCAGCATAACTTGAAGACTAAGGGAAGACAGCAGGGAGAGAGGAAGTAAAGGAAAGGTGAGCCAGGGGCTCTCACTCCAGCTGTTCCTGAGGGAACACTTTGGATGGTTAAACACAAACTCATGGAGTTTGGCATTAAGACCATCAGGCTTGACCTTCTTGAAGAAGAATGAGAATGGAAGTTCTTCTGATTCAATGACTATGCATAAGCTTCAAAATACTATGGAAGCCCATTGTACAGATGACAAAACCAAGACTTGGGACATTAAGAAATGCCCAAGGTTCTACAACAGCTAATTGGGTCACCCAGCATTATAAGACAAAGAAAATAACAATCGCATGAAGGAATATGATTATTATACTGCAGCAGAAAATACACAGAGGTGAAACATGTCTTGGGGGGGGGGGTTTGTTCTTGTTGTTTTGTTTTTACTTTTTCTGGTGTTTGTCTAACAGAATTCAAGCTCATACCCCTCCATAACTAGCAAGATCTATCTTTAGTGCCTCAGTGAGCAAAATCTCAGCCTAACTGTGATGTTAATGACAAAAGGAGGCCAGGGTCCCTGGAGAGCCTGATCTTCACTTTCATGTCAAACTACACATGTGGTCAGCATGGCCACTACTTTAGATGAGAAAGAAGAAGCTGAAAACATTGAACTTAATGTCATCATAGGCCACAAGCATCCAAGAAGCTCCTGATAGCACCTTCCCCCAGGATTCAGGTGTAACGCTGGTGTTCAGCCACCACTGTGACTGCCTACACCTGAAGTCTGGTGTGTATGGTCCAAAGTCAGAGTCCAGGACTCACACTGGACTTGTGTGTTTTGCCTCTACAACCCAGCATCATGGGTTCCGCCCCAGGCTATGTGTGATATTTTTACCCCTGAAGTTCCAACAGCCACAACCCACTCCCAGGATCTTGTAACCCTGAACAGGAGCCACAATGCACAGCCCCCATGACTCCATGGGGGAAATGGAAGGATTGCCAGAACATCAGTAAAGTACACCGACCTTATAGAGAGCATGCCATGGATAGAACAACATAGGAAGAGAGAAGGCTAGAGAGCCTCAAATAGCTCCCAAACCAGCCAGATGTCAGACCACATGTAGAAGGTCAAGTTATGGAAGGATCGAGGTAAACAACTTAGAGTCACAGACATAAGGCATGAGTCACAGCTTAAGGATTTCTCTTATTGACAATGATCCTCTCCTATGCGAAGACTTCCCTTGAAAATTCCTCCATAATTTGTGTTTTGGTAGGACATTTATCTTCTCTATAAAAAGGGAAGATGCTCAAGAAGGTAGCAAGAAAAAAAATTCCAAATGTGTTTCTTTGTTTATTGAGACAGGGTCTGTCTTGTATCTCTGTGTAGACCAGACTGGCCTTGAACTCACAGAGAGAGATTCACCTCCCTCTGGCCCCTAAGAGCTGGGATTAAAGGCATGCACCACTATACCTGATCCCATATGCAATAAATGAAGAAAGAGGTAGACAACATGAGAGCCAAAGAGAATAAATAGAGGCTCTCACACTGGCAATGTTCATGGGATTACGGAGAATGATAGAATTAATAAGAGACTGGATATGAACTTAAATGGTTTTGACTTTTACTAAAAGGATATATCCTGGAGACTGGAAAGCACCAACTTTAAAATTATCTCTTCTTCACATCTCATGGGTACACAATAATTCAAGATTGCTATTTAGCTTCAACAAAGAAATCAGTAATCAAGGCATGGTTTGCTAAATGAAAAGGTCGAAATGAAAAGGTCTCAAGTTAGGACCCTCCCTCCTGGCAGTCTAGCTGACTAGATGGCTTAAGATGCCTTCCTTAAATATCCTACCCTGAATGGGGGCTAAAGTGTGGCAGCAAGATGTGCTTAAATGTGTAAGTAGAGGGGTACCTTCCAAAAGCCAAATGAAGCACAGATTTTTTTTTTATTTCACAAAATAAAAATACATGACATGACAGATGCATTAATTAGTTTTATTTAGCCATTTGCTGGTGTGTGCGTGTATCACAACATCACGTTACATCCCATTAATAGGTACAGGTGTTGTTTTCCAGTTAAAGATAAAATTTGAACATCAAAAAAAATTAACAATGCAAGTGAGAAGTATCTGGTGAACACCAAAAGGCAAAAGTCAACTGAGGGACCCAAAGCCTTGGAGAAGAAATGCAGAGAAACAGAAGACAGAATCCCAAGCACCAGAAAAATGAGGGAAATTGCCTCAAATGCAAAAGGAATGGCACCATTGCTAACATAGGGGTTAAAACTGCCTACCATCCAGTAAAATGAGCTGAAGAAACTGACTGTGCTGTGCTCTGGACAGCAAACAACAACAGTGTTCTTGGTCAACACACTAAAATCAACAGGCGTTTTCTATTTTAAGCCTGCCTAGGCTTGCATTTATGATCTCACAATACACTGAATAAATTACCTCAAGATTAGCAAAACCCATTCCCAAAAAACAAAGGGAAGCACTCATCCCTCAGGACACCCATGCATATTCAGAATCTAATTATTTGTCAGGACCACTATCCCTCAGGACTCCCCATCCTTCAGGACCTCTCATTCTTAAAGATTTACCATCCCTTAGGGCCCACCATCCCTCAGGATCCATTATCCCTTAGGACACCCATCTCTCCGGACCCACTGATTGAGTTGGGCCAAGGAAGTCACAGGAAAAATAAATTTAAAATGCCCCCAGAAAACAATCCATCACAAAGAAATCAACACAAGTCACAAATTCATACATATTCCTATATGAAGTACTTCAGTTGCTGAAATTTTATATATAGTTATAAAATATCCCCATAGCCAATATCTTTAAAGAGAGACAGACATTTATGGTCAAATAATAAAAAGTATAAAAATGATTTGATTAGTGAACCAAATAAAAATTTAAATTTTGATAACATTAATACTATAAAAGTTGAATGGATTTTTAAAATCTTTTTATTGTTTTTTTATTTTGTGAATTTCAAATCATGCACCCTGGTCCCACTCATCTTTCACCTCCCTTCTGACCTTCCCTCTACCTTTGCAACAGAAAAAAAATCTCATTGTGGAAGTTGTAATGTATCTCAGTGCGTCTCACAATATTCCCTTTTGTCCACACTTTTTTGTTTGCAAATGTTCATTATAATGGCTCCTTAGTCTGGTTTGAGGCCTCTGGCTTCTACTACTTTGTCAATACTGGAACCTCACTGGGACTCCTCTTAGATATACTGTTGTCCTATGCCATGGAGACCCTGTAGTTTTGGGTCTGTGGAACTGGCCTATTCATGCACTTCAGCAGTTCACCATGGGGTAGATGTTGGGGTGGGCCAATTCAAAGTCCTGGTTCTGGGCTTGCAAGCCCCACATCCAGGGCCAGTTCTACTGTGCTACCCAGGTAAGGTGCAGGACCTGCTCTCCCAAGTGCCGCAGCTGGTTAGGGGCAGGGGTAGCTCTCCTGCTCTCATACTTTCAGGGCCAGTTCTCTCATGATGACCAGGTTGGGGGTGGGCCAGTTCTGTACAGTCCTCAGACATCATTATGTCCCCAGGTGGCAGCCCAGACCAGGGATGTCCACCTGGCTTTTGGTGGCAACAGGCTCCTCCTGCTTCAGGGTCATGAAGTCAGATATGGACTTTGTTGGCAACAGAGGCCAGGACCCCACCATGGTCCTAGGTGGCATCACCAGCTACTCACATAAAGTTGTTCCTTACTACCCTCAAGTCTCCAGTTCTGCCTCTCTTTGTTGTATCCACATCCTTCTGTTTCTCTTTCTCTTCCATTTCTCCAACAACTACTTATTCCTTTTAGTAGAGCGCGGGTTCTCTGAATGTCTGGACTTGTCTCAGGAGTAGTCTCAGGTGTGCTATGCCCCACTTGTGCATTGTGCATTATGGTACCTGGCAGGGGTCATCTTCAGCATGGTCTGCGCCCCAGGCCTGCATGGCACCAAACTGGTGTTCATCCCAGGCTAGCTCCCTGTGCAGGCCCCATGGTCCCAGTCTGGTGGCTGTTTTGGACTTCTTCCTTACCCAGCTCTTCTGAGTGGCCATCTTCCTGGGGTCCATGGTGCCAGGCAGGTTTCTTTTATTCTCTGGCTTGCTTGCTGTCCTGGGAATCCACCTGGTGCTTGCCTGGTGCTGGACTAGTGGTCATCACAGGTTAGCTCCCTGTCCAAGGTCCCTGGCACCAAACTGGTGGTGGTCTCAGACTTGCCCTTTTCAGGGAATATTAGACTACTATTCATTTAGATGTTCATAGGTCAGAATACTGAATGTAGACATAGCCTTTCTCCTCTCTGCCACCTAGTGATGCACATGTGACATAGCAGCCACATCTGCAATGCCTCTAGGGGCAGGTCCACTGGATTTTTTTTTAAAGATCAGAAACCACTGAAAAGAAAGTGATGGGAAAGTTGCATCTAAAGAGATTAAGATGAATGGCACAAATAAAAACAAAGAAGCTAAAACACATACAAGAAGGGATAGAAGTATGTAGATAATGTGTCAATAAGCATCTGGAGACACTAGCAAGCTAGCATGAAAGTGAGCTGTTCAAAATCTCCCTATATCTTTTAACAGAACTACAGAAAGGTGTGCAGGTAACTGACCTCCTCTACCTTCAGAATGCCACACACTGAGCCCAGGACAAGCTGTTCTGCAAATGACTTATAATCAATAACCTACCACTACAAGGGTGCTTAGTCTGGGCAATTCTTCCCAACACAGGACTCATTTATCACCAAAAGCAATTTACAGATTCAATGTAATCACCACAATCTCAGTGCTGTTTGCTCTACACAGAATTAAAAAACAATCTTAAAATGTACAAACATAAAAGATCTTGAATACTTAAAACAATTCTTTTTTTTTTTTTTTTGGTTTTTCAAGACAGGGTTTCTCTGTGTATCCTTGGATGTCCTGGTCTCACTTGGTAGACCAAGCTGGCCTTGAACTCACAGAGATCCACCTTCCTCTGCCTCCCAAGTACTGGGATTAAAGGCAGGCGCCACCACACCCAGCCACTTAAAACAATTCTTAGCAGAAAGAGTAATGCTGGGCAAAACTTGATATTAAATCATACAGCAGAGCCATGGTAAATAAAACAGAACAGTATTGCCACAGTTGTGCGGGCCAATGAAATATAACAGAGCATTCGTAAACAAACATATGGTTATATCCATCTAATTTTTTTTCAAAACTGTCACAAACATACATTGGAGTGAATAGAGTTTCTTCAGGAAGTGGTTCTGAGAAATTTTATTCTCATTTGCAGAAAAATGAGACCTATATCTTTTAACATGCACCAAAATCAATTCAAAGTTAATCAAAGACCTTAATATATGATATTAAAATGTGAAAGTTCTAGAGAAAAACATATATAAAACACCTTAAGGTATAAGGTATAAACATGTCAAGGATATTTTCAACAGGATTTAAATAACACAGAAAATAATTCCAAGATTTGACAAATATAATTAGACAAAATTAAGATGCTTTTGTACAAAAAAGGAAATAATAATGAGAGTAAAGAGTCAGTCTACAGCATGTATAAAATCTTTACCAGGTACACATTAGAAGGGGATTGGTAACAAAGATATATAAAAAACTAAAAAAATTAAAAACTAGAAAAAAATCATCTTTTCAATAAATGGGCAAATGAACTGAATAGATTGTTCTCAAAAGAAGAAATAGAAATGACCAATTAATTTTTGAAAATATGTTCAATATCTTTAACCATCAGGGAAATGCAAATTAAAACTATTTTGAGATTCAATCTCACTCCACTCAGAATAGTTTTCACTAACAAAGCAAATGAGATTAAATCTAGACCAGGATGTGGAGTAAGAAGATTGTAAAATTGTGAAACAATAATGGGAAGCAGTGTGGGAATGTCTCAGAGAACTGAAAATAGGGTACAGAATACCCACTCAATGCCCAGGTCAGAACTATACCCCACTGGCCCTAGCACCTCAACCTCCACCCTGCCAACCCACACAGAGCACCTCCTCATGAGGTCAGAGACCACATTCCACCTGGCTGAGCTGTGTCGGTGTGGTGATATCAGTATTCAGTGTCACTACAACTCGTTGCAATTATCTCCTAACTGGTCTAAATGCAGCTAGGTTGAAGTAACTGCAAGCATAGATCCAACTATATATTCAATACAAGTAGGATAGAGACTCATGTTAAAAGTCTCAACTAATAAACTAACTCCAGATGTGAAACTCTCAACACAAAAACATGAGCAACACACACATGCACACAGATAGAGAGAGAAAAAAAAATCTCATCCAAGTATTACTAATCCCATAGTAGTGATTACCAATGAGAGCAACTTAGATAAAATACAACAAAAAGAATTAAAACAAACAGTGTGTGTGTGTGTGCGCACACACGTGTGCTTGTGTGTGTGTGTGTGTGTGTGTGTGTGTGCGCGCGCGCGTTTCAAAGAGGACAGGAATTAATGTAAAGAGAATAGGAATGGGGGTGATTAGATAACTCTAAGGGTTGCCACTAATCCTGATGATCCGATTTTAATTCACAGGACCCACATGGTAAAAGGAGAGAATGGATTCCACAAGTGTCCTCTGACATCCATACATACCCACATACATACACACAAAAAGAAAGGAAGGAAGGAAGGAGGGAGGGAGGGAAGGAGGGGTGGAAGGAAGGAAGGAAGGGTTATGAAATGTAAGAGAATAAAAATAAACTTCAAAGAGAATGTTAACAACAGAACAAAATAAAGAGGTCAATTCAGGATAAAGTAAGTAAGTACAAAGATAAAAATACTAAAGAAAACTCAACCTGAAAAGAAAAATTCAATAAGCTCAGTGGAAAGCCCAAACAAGAAATGGCATCATGTAGAGGGCAGAATATCAGGTCCTGAAGAAAGGTAAAGGAGGTGAATCATTCAATCAAAGAAAATAAAAAAATTTTTAAAACCACACAAAAATGGAATATGGGAGATTTTTGAGACACCAAGGCCAAATCCACAAATTTTTGGGATAGAATTCCATACCAAAGGCATAGAAAATATTTTCAATAAAATCATAAAAGAAAAATTTCCAAACTTAGGAAAAGACATGTCCCCAGGTACAAGAGGTATACAGTACATCCAATATAAAAGAACAGAAAGGAAACACACACACACACACACATTGTATTACACTTAAAATCAAGTTAAATACAGTTAAATATACTGAACACATAAGATGAAAGTGTATTTAAAGCTTCAAGAGAGTCTCGTCAGGGACCCAAGATGGCGGCAGCCTGCATGGACGCATTTTGAATGTGGGAAAAAAAAGCTATAACACCACAGAGTTATAAGATGCTGAACAATAATCTGAGTGGCACTAACCTGCTGGGTTTTACCCAGCGACCCAGGGACTATTCAAAGTCCCTGTGCAAGACTCTCCTCTCTGAGACACTCAGAAACACAGACCGGCAGAAACCACAGAAGCGCTGACTCCAGGAAGCAGAATCATCACCAGGAGAGGGGCCTGGGTACAAGCCACTCAAATACCCAGTGAGCAGCTCTGAACCTCAGACAGGCTTAATCACCACCCTCCTGGGCTCCAAGATTCCATGCAGGCATCCCAACACCAAAGGAAAGATCAGTGGAGCCGCTAGAATGGATATATTCTCACTGGAACCATTGTGGTCACGGGCCACAGCACATTCTGAGCTGCACGGTGGCAGCAGGACCAGATTGGAGCGGTGGTCTGGCAAACACAAGCATATTTGGGCTTCCCCAGAGGGGTGTTGGACATACAGGCCCCTCTATTGGATTTACAGTCACTGGGAAGAACACTGCAGCTAGACAGAGCAGCAGGATACACTTCAGGCAGCAGATTACGCTGCCGGCACCAGTGCAGTGTCCCGGGACTTAGACGACAAGCAGCCCCAGTTGCCAGTATCCACAGGACAGCTCCAGCACAGACGTAGGAGTGGTGAGATAAGAGTGGGCAGAAAAGTGGGTAGCCAGGTTGGAAGGCTGCTTATCTCCACTGGGTCCAAGGCCTGGACAGGTTGTGGAGTTAATATCAGACTCCTTTGCTAGTGCTGGCTCCTCTGGGTGGAATCCAGATCTTCAGCATATATAGTTCCACCCCTGGAGCAGTGAGGTATTGGCCTCGGTGCACTGCTGAGTGTCTCAGACTAGGGCTTAGTGCTTAGGGCTGAGAGACAGAAAGGTGCCCTGGGGACCATCTAGACAGGCACAAGTCCATCTGGGCCTGCCCAGCATGTACAACAAAGATCTTGGTACTGAAAATATAGACACTGAAGGATCAGATTGGAGTCACCAGACACAAACACTGAGCTCCTCCCACCAGGAAACCGTACTCCCTCCCTGTTAGATCCTTTTAGTTCTCCAGCTGGCGGACTCAAACTCCAAACTTAGGACCTCCAGAGTCCACAGCATCTGTGCTTGGACACCCAGGAGCATATCAGCAGAGCTGCTACACACTGAATACCCAGACTACAACACACAGAGCTCTGACTCAGGATCAGTGAAACAATCCCGGGCCATTGCTCATTGCCTGGGATACATGGGCTGTACCAGATCGCAGTCCTTCTGGCTATTAGATGCACATTGATCCTGAGAACCCCGTGAGAGCAGCTTGGGAGGACCATGAACAGAGTCCAACAAGTAAGCTGTGGGGGAGCTACAGCCCCACCCAACAGTCTGTGTCCTGCCAACCTGCACCGTCATCTATATGAAGACCAGTTGGATCCCAGGAACCTACAGGAACACATCCCACCACAACACCTGACCTGAGTCCCCAATTGGGACAAAACAGGAAGGGGGGAGCTCTGGGAGACACACTGAGAACAAACCACCACACAAGGCCCCATCCAGCCTGTGGAAAGTTACATATCTCCAAGCTATGCGACATCTACACCAAAACACCCTTCTTGGCACCAAGCCCAGATAGCACCAGGAACAAACAGCTAAGAACAACCAAATGGCTAAAGGTCAGTGAAAGAACTGATCTGACAAAAGTCAGGGAAATATGACTCTAACAAAATGCAGCTATGCTAATACAGCAAGCTCTGACCACTCTACCACAGCTGAAACACATGAAAATGATGACAAATTTATACTCTGGGAAGTGATAGAGTCCTTTCAAGAAGAATTTAAATCTCTGAAGGAATTCAAAGATTCCACAGTTTTACAAGTGAAAGCAACAGAAAATACCATTAGAAATCTCCAAGCCAAAGTAGCTCAACTTGAACAAGAAAGAGACAAGGCAACAAGCAAATTGGAGCAGGAAATGTATAAAACGTATAAAATGTTTCAGGACTTGAAACTGGAAATGGAAGTAATAAAGAAAACATAGTCAGAGATAAGAGTGGAAGTGGAGAATCAAGGGAAGAGAACAGGAACTACAGACATGAGTATCAAAAATAGGATACCAGAGTTGGAAGACAGGATCTCAGGTGTGGAAGATTCGATGGAAGAAATCAGTACAACAACCAAAAAAAATAAAAAAATAAAAAAAAGAAATCTAAAAAAATTCTCACCTATAACCTATAACATCCAACAAATCAAGGACTCAATGGAAAGACAGAACCCAAGAATTATAGGCATAGAGGAAAGAGAAGAATCCCAACTCCAAGGTCCAGGAAACATCTTCAACAAAATCATGGAAGAAACGCCCCAAACCTAAAGAGAGAGATGCCAATGAAATTGCAAGAGGCATACAGAACACCAAACAGATTAGACCAGAAAAGAAACTCCTCTCACCACATAATAATTGAAACTCCAAATGTACAGAACAAAGAAAGAATATTAAAAGATGTAAGAGAAAAAGGTCAAGTAACATATAATGGCAGACCCATCATAATTACACCTGACTTTTCCTCAGAAACTTTAAAAGCCAGAAGGGCCTGGGCAGACATCCTACAAGCCCTTAGAGAACATAGGTGCCCAACCAGACTACTATACCCAGCAAAACTCTCTATCAACATAGATGGAGAAAACAAGATAATCCATGACAAAATCAAATTTAAAAAGTATCTACCCACAAATCCATCCCTACAGAAGATCCTAGAAGGAAAATTCCAACCCAGAGAAGGTAACTACACCCAAGAAAACAGAGGAAACAAAAAACTCCACTGCAGCTAAACCAAAAGAAATACACAACCATCACCTACACCAAAATAACAGGAAATAACAATCTTTGGTCATTAATATCCATCAACATCAATGGACTCAACTCCCCAATAAAAAGATATAGGCTTACAGAATGGATCCATAAACAAGACCCATCATTTTGCTGCATACAATGAAGGGAATGAAAATTATTAAAAGACCCCCTAAGTCGGCAGTAGAGCCAGGCCAGCCGCCAGGTGATTCCCAGAACTTAGCTGACCATAAACAGGTTGAAACCAAGAATGAAGGTCAATTGGGCCACGGACCCCCAGGGCTTCAGGAACTGGCTGACCACAAAGTAGATAACAAAACAAGATTAGATTCATTCCTGAGACAAACAGATGTAGGATGTTTCCCCCTGGTTAACTAATGGGCTAGGCTGGTACATTCCAGCTGTATTTCCCCTCTCCCTTGGGTTGTGGTAAATGATGGGCTGGGCTGGTACTTCCCACCTGTAATTTCCCCCACCCTCTTAATCTGTGGTACTCCCCCATAAAATATTGGACTCTCCCCCAAATCAGGGTCGCGGCTCCTACCCCTGCGTGGGATACGAGTGGCGCCCCTCAGTGCACTGAGCCCACCCCCTTTTCCCCTCCCCCCCCGAAATAAACCTCTTGCGATTGCATCAAGATGGTCTCTTGCGAGTTTTGGGGCGGCCGTGATATCCTGAGTGTCGGGTGAGGAACTTCCCTCCCCCGGGTCTTTCAACAAGAAACACATCTCACTAACAAAAATAGATGCTACTTCAGAGTAAAGGGCTGGGAAAAGGTTTTCCAAGAAAATGGACCCAGGAAGCAAGCTGGAGTAGCCATCTTAATATCAAACAAAATAGATTTTCAACTGAAGTTAATCAAAAAAGATAGAGAAGGGCATTACATACTTGTTAAAGGAAATATTCATCAAGAGGACATCTCAATATTGAATATCTATGCCCCAAATACAAGGACACCTACATTTGTAAAAGAAACTCTTCTAAAGCTTAAACCACACATCAATCCCCACACATTATTAGTGGGAGGCTTCAACACCCCACTCACAACAATGGACAGGTCATAACAACAGAAACCAAACAGAGAAATAATGAGTCTATCAGAGGTCATGAACCAAATGGACCTAACAGATATCTACAGAATATTTCACCAAAACACAAAAGAATACACCTTCTTCTCAGCACCTCATGGAACCTTCTCAAAAATCGACCATATAGTCAGACACAAAGCAAGCCTCAACAGATACAAGAAAATTGAAATAACCCCTTGTATCTTATCAGACCACCATGGAATAAAGCTGGACTTCAACAACATCAGAACTAACAGAAAGCCTACACACAACTGAACAAATCTTTACTAGATGAGTACTGGATCAGGGAAGAAATAAAGAAGGAAATCAAAGACTTCTTAAAATCCAACCAAAATGAAGGCACAACATACCCAAACCTATGGGACACAATGAAAGCTGTGCTACGAGGAAAGTTCATAGCACTAAGTGCCTTCAAAAAGAAAATTGTGACAGATCATATCAGCGAATTAACAGCTGAACTGGAAGAATTGGGGGAAAAAAAAAGGAGCAAACACTCCCAAGAGAAGCAGAAGGCAGGAAATCATCAAACTTAGGGCTGAAATCAACAACTTAGAAACAAAAAGAATGATACAAAGAATCAATGAAACCAAGAGTTGGTTCTTTGAGAAAATCAACAAAATAGACAGATCCTTAGCCAAATTAACTAAAAGTCAGAGGGAAAAAACCCAAATCAGCAAAATCAGAAATGAAAAAGGAGAAATAACAACAGACATTGAGGAAATCCAGAGAATCTTTAGGTCTTACTTTAAAAATCTATCAAATTTGAAAACCTTAGTGAAATGGACAATTTTCTTGATAGATTCCAGCTACCAAAGCTAAATCAATATCAGGTTAACAGATTAAACAGCCCTATAATCCCTAAGGAAATAAAAACAGTCATTAAAAAACTCCCAACCAAAAAAAAAAAAAAAAAAAAAAAGCCTAGGGCCAGATAGTTTGAGTACAGAATTCTACCAGACCTTCAAAGAAGAGTTAATACCAATACTCTTCAAGCTTTTCCACAAAATAGAATCAGAAAGAACACTGCCAAACTCATTCTATGATGCCACAGTCACCCTGATTCCTAAACCACACAAAGACCCAACAAAGAAAGAGAACTTCAGACCAATCTCCCTCATGCACATAGATGCAAAAAATACTTAATAAAATACTGGCAAACCTAATCCAAGAACACATCAAAAGTATCATACACCATGATCAAGTAGGCTTCATCCCAGGAATGCAGGGATGTTTCAACATATGAAAATCCATCAATGTAATTCACCGTATAAACAAGTTGAAAGAAAACACCACATGATCATCTTTCTAGGTGCAGAAAAAGCATTTGACAAAATCCAACACCCCTTCATGCTAAAAGTCCTGGAAAGAACAGGCATACAAAGACCATACCTAGAAATAATAAAGGCGATATACAGCAAACTAGTAGCCAACATCAAATTAAATGGAGAGAAACTTGAAGCATTTCCTCTAAACTCAGGGACAAGACAAGGATGCCCACTTTCACCATATATCTTCAACATAGTACTTGAAGATCTTGCTAGAACAATAAGACAGCTAAAGGAGCTCAAGGGGATACAATTTGGAAATGAATAAGTCTAATTATCCCTATTTGAAGATGATATGGTAGTATGCATAAGCGACCCCAAAAATTCCACCAGAGAACTCTTACAGTTGATAAACACCTTCAGCAAGGTGGCTGGATACAAAATTAATTCAAAAAAATCAGAAGTCCTTCTTTATACAACAAATAAATTGACTGAGAAAGAAATTAGGGAAACAACACCTTTCCCAATAGCCACAAACAATATAAAATACCTGGGGTTAACTCTAACCAAGCAAGTAAAGGACCTGTACAACAAGAACTTCAAGTCCTTGAAGAAAGAAATTGAAGAGGGCATAAGAAGATGGAAAGATCTCCCATGCTCATGGATAGGTAGGATCAACATAATAAAAATGGCCGTCCTGCCAAAAGCAATATACAGATTCAATGCAATGCCTATCAAAATACTACCACAATTCTTTATAGACCTGGAAAAGGCAATTCTCAACTTCATATGGAACAACAAAAAAGTAGAATAGCTAAATAAATCCTGTACAATAAAAAAACATCTGGAGGTATAACCATCCTGGATTTCAAGCTGTACTACAGAGCAAGTCCCACCCCTCACCAGCCATTGTATGATGGTGCCAGTAGTAATGTCTGCACAGGAGAGCTGGCCCTGTCCCTCACCTAGATAGCTTAAGAGAGTAGGGCCCTGGTGGCATGAGCTTGGGGAAGCTGGAGATCTGACCAACTCAGCTACCACCCAAGCCCAGATCCAGGGCTTTGAGTTGTCCCACCCTAAATACTACCGTATATATAAGCTATTGGAGCACACGAAGGGGCCAGTCTTGCAAATCCAAAGCTTCAGGATTTCTATGACACAGGATAACTGCAGGATATCCTAGAGGAGTCCCTGTGAGGATCCAGTATTGATAGTGTAGCAGAAGCTAGAGGCCTCAAACAAGACCAATAACTCCTTGCAATGAGTAACTTGCAGGTAAAGATGTTTGGGCAAAAGGGCGTACTGTGTGACACACCATGACATTCTGACATTCTCTAGCTTCCATGGAGATGTTTTGTTTGTTGGTTGGTTTTGTTTTTAATTTGTAATTTTCTTTTGAGGGAGAATTTACAAGGGTGGAGGACAGATATGGAAGGACTCGGAAATGGTGGGGTTGGATGCATGATGTGAAATTTACAAAGAATCAATTTTTTTTTAATTACGTTTAAAAAAAAAAAAAAGAAAAAGAAACAGGATCCAGAGGGATGAAGTGAGGAGAGGGATAACGAAGATTAAGAATATTTTTTAAAACAACCTAAATACATTAGTTTTATTGATGGAGGAGTATGCCCCTCCAAGAAGCCATAGGTTATTAAAAAAAAAAAAAACCCCAGTATGATATCTCCCCTTGAGTTTTTGGTCATGTATGTCCTGGTCAAAACAATAAATGTTATTGCCATTGCTTTTGGTTGCCCACTAGAACTAGTAAGACCTTATTGCTGTGACCACATACATTGGTCACAGGACATAGATAAATAAACTCAGCACTGATCAAGAAGCTTCCTTCCTGTTGGCTAGCTTTCATAGAACCAGACAGTGCTACGTGTACTACTGCGAGTACCACATTCTTACTCAACAGTGAAATTTATAAACTACAGAAATGACCAGTGTGGCAAAGTGTGCCTATGGGGGCAATAGTGGCACAAATGTCATGGAGGTGGCCAACCGCTTTTTTTTTTTGAATTAAATTTAAGGCCTAGCTAGTCCACAGGATGAAATATATGCCTGATACTATAAATTTGGAAGAAAAAAAAAAAACCTCATGTTTGGGTTTGTTACAGACCCCAGGGGTGAATCTACTGCTATGATTCTGCTAGATGGACATAAACATTTAGAATCAAACTAAACTCCAAATTTTTGTTTCCTTGCATATAGATTAGTGTACCTCTCAGGCCTCACCAGAGAAGTTTTTTTGTGCAGTGGAAAAAGCAATTCTCAACTTCATATGGAACAACAAAAAACCCAGAATAGCTAAATCAATCCTGTACAATAAAAAAACATCTGGAGGTATCAGCATCCCAGATTTCAAGCTGTACTACAGAGCAAGTCCCACCCCTCACCATTTAGAATCAAACTAAACTCTAAATTTTTGTTTCCTTGCATACAGATTAGTGTACCTCTCAGGCCTCACCAGAGAAGTTTCTTTGTGCAGTGGACTATAGTTAATTCAGAAACTCATAGCTGGTCAAAGTGTACATAGTAAGTTATAAATGGAATGTTCAGCCACCCAAAGGCTCAGGGTCCATCACAGAAGGAAGAGAAAAATGTAAAGTTACAGACGTCAAGAAGGACAGTAGTGAAACAGTTTCTTCTAGACATAACAAGACCTCTGCACTTATAAGCTCAACAGCAGCTATGGTTACCTGCATAAAATCCATATAAGATCAAGCCAGTCAACATTCTAGCACCATAGGAGCTGTTCATGAGCTCCCGCTTCAAACTGAATAACTATAGGCATTGGTGGTTTATGGCGAAGAGTTGTTTTTTTAATTGGTAGGTAGATAGCCCTACTCCCAGAAGTATATGAGCAACACAAATTGGATTTGATCAGTTATTAAAACAAAACAGGGCACAAAGCTATTGTTTAACAAAAAAAAAAAAAACTTAATCCCTGCCGTTTGATTTTACCAAAGAAGACACAGGAACCAGATGTTATGTTGAAACCCTGCTAACTCAGAGAGGCAGAGAAAGTACTCAGCTAACTTTCCTACTCCACCAGTGTCCCAGAAGGATAAAACCTTCCTACTCTGCTCATGTATGAGAAGGAAAAAATTTGCTAGCTCACCCAGGTGACTTTCTTATTCAGCTAAAAGCCCAAGAGGAAGAAGCCCAGAAGAACCTAGAGGAAGAACCACAGAAGGAGAAAACTTCAAAGGAGGAAACCCAAAGGAATAAGCCTTGATGGAAGAAAAACTCTGAAGAAAAACTTTTGAAGGAGAAAACCTTCCATCTCCTTCTACACATTGTCTTAAATACCCTCCAGCTCGGTGTCCCTCCTTTCTGTTTAATCCCTGCCGCTGGTTTTTCTCCACCTCTTGGCCTTGGGTTAACTTTATTTAATCCTATATACAGAAAGCTCTTGGATTAAAGGTGTGTGTTAGAGCTGAGCCACATCACAAGTACTTGTTTACAGTAAACAGAAAGTTCTATGATTAAAAGGCTGAGTCATGCCACAATAAAAACAGGTTTTTACAGTTTACAATCCTGCTGAACTGGGGTGGGTGACTAATATGTAGGGACACTCCACTCCGGAAGAGTGAGTTGGAAGGGATAGGGGGTAGAAGGTGGGAGGGCAGGACTGGGAGGTGTGGAAAGAGGGTACTATGATGGAGATGTAACCTGTAGTAATAAATAAACATTAAAAAAAAACCTGTGTGAAATTCTCAAAGAAATATAATATTTTGCGCAGGGGCCATGCTAATCTTCTCTGTATCGTTCCAATTTTAGTATATGTGCTGCCGAAGCCAGCACGAAATAGAATATTTTGAAAAGAGAAAACAGTATCCAATTTTATGTTGCCTATAAACACACCAACATAAAAAACAGGCACCACTTTAGGATTAAAATATAGAGAAAAGGTACTCCAAGTACATGGAAACAGAAAAAGGCATGGCTATTTTAATATATGACCAAATTTTGAGTAATATAGCCATTTTCAGAATAATTAATTCTGCCAACCAATGAGAATAAATCTTTTCTTTTCTAGGATATTTTTAGATTTTTTTCAATATTTTATAGTTTTCAGTTAATAGGTCTTTTACCCAATTAGTTGTGTTTATTTCTAAAGAAATTTTTTAATTTTAAATTTTTTTCTCATATATTACATCCTGACCACAGTTTCTCCTTCCTCCTCTCCTCCAAATCTCTCTCCTTCTCCTACCCTTTCTCCTCTCCCCCACATCCATTCCTTCTTTGTTTCCCTTCAGAAAAGGGCAGGCTTCTCAGGGATATCCACCAAACATGGCATATCAAGTTGCAGTAAAACTAGATACCACCCTCATATTGAAGCTAGACAGGACAACCCAGCAGGAGGAAAAAGGTCCTAAAAACAGGCAAAAAAACATCAGAGACAACTCCTCCCACCCACTGTTAGGAGTTCCACAAAAAGATTAAGACCATAGCATATATGCAGAGGTCCTAAGTCAGACCCATGCACGCTTCCTGATTCAGTCTCTGTGAGCCTCTATGATCCCGGGTTATTTGATTCTGTGGGTTTTCTTATGTCCTTGACTCCTTTCTGCTACAATCCCTCCTCTCCCTCTTCTTCAGGATCCCCTGAGTTACGCTTAATGTTTGGCCTAATGTGGGTCCCTGCACGTGTTTCCAGCAGTTGCTGGATGGAGTTCCTCTGATGACAATTATGCTAGGTTCCTGTCTACGACTATATCAGAATATCAATAGAAATCATTTCATTTATTGGTTTAGTTGGTTTTGCTGGGTGTGTTTGGTTCTATTGTGGGTCTCTGGCCTATTTGGACTCTGGTTCCTGGCCCTCTAGGCAGTGTCAGGGATGAGTTACTTCTTATGGCATGGGCCTTAAGCTGGTCCAGTCATTGGTTGGCCTCTCCCGCAAGTTCTGTGTCACCTTTATGCCAGTACACCTTGCAGGCAGGACAACTTACAGGCTGAAGGCTTTGTGGCTCGATTGATATGCCAATCTTTCCACTGCAAGACTTGCCAGGTTACAGGAAACGACCAGTTCATGCTCGGTATTCATTACTGGGAGTCTTAACTAGGGTCACCCTCATAGATTCCTGGGAGTTTCCATTAACTGTAGGAGTTCCCTGGTAAAACTTTTGGAGTCACTTATGTGTGCTATCATATCATCTGCAAGTGCCAATACTTAGACTTCTTCCTTTCCAATTTGGATCCCGTTGATCACCTTATCCTTTAGGTCTCATTGTTACCTGCCATTGTATCAATATTTTGTCTTTAATCTTATTAATTTGTGTCTTCCTTCTCTTTATTTCTTCGTCAGTTTCATTGAGGGTGTTGTCAGTCTTTTCAAAGAGCCAGCTCCTCCCTTACTCTTTGTGTCACTCTTTTCTCATTTTTTTCATCTCTCCCCTGATTTTAATTATTTCTTTTCATTTACTAATTTGGAGTTTGACTTGTTTTTATTTTTCTGTGACTTTGGGGTACATCAATGTCATTTATTTGAGATCTATCTCATTTTTGGTCAAGTTCTTCAAAACTATGAGCTCTCTTAGAACAGCTTTTGCTGTTTCTAAGAGGTTCTGATAAATTGTGATTTTATTTTCCTTTGATTCTAGAAACTTTTAAAGTTATTAAACTAATTTATTCAATGACCCATTGACCAGTAAAAAGTACATTGGCATTTGGGTCCTTTTTATAGTCTCATTTACTATCAATTTATAGTTTTATTTCATTATTATATGATAAGGTGAGAGAAATTATTTCAATTTTTAAAAAATACTTTAGACATGCTTTCTAGCCTAAAGTGTAATCTATTTTGGAGGAAGTTCTATAGGTTAATGAGAATAATGTGTTTTCTGTAGACATTAGCTGTAAAATTTTTACAGATACCTGTCTGTTTGATCTGTGATGCGATTTGACTCTGTTAAGTCTGAAGATTTTTTTCTTTCTTTTTTTTTTTTTTTTTTTGGTTTTTCAAGACAGGGTTTCTCTGCATAGCCCTGGCTGTCCTGGAACTCACTCTGGAGAGCAGCCTGGCCTTGAACTCACGGAGATCCGCCTGCCTCAGCCTCTTGAGCGCTGGGATTAAAGAAGGCATGCGCCACCATGTCCAGTCATTACATGCAGTTTCAAACTCCCATGTGGGTGCTGAGATTTAAACCCAGGTTCTTTGGAAGAGCAGCCACTGCTCTTAACCACTAAGCCATCTCTCCAGCCCAAGTCTGAAGTTTAAATGTCTCCCATAAGCTCAATGTTGAGTGCTTAGACACTAGATGATAGTACTATTTTGACAGGTTCTGGAAGGCTGAGAAAGTGAAGCCTACAATGAGAGGAGTACCTGTGGGAAAATCACTGGGGATGGTTATCCATGGCCACTGTGAGTGGCTCCCTGAACATCTTGTTCTGCTGTGATATGGACAGCCTCTATTTCACACTTCTGCAGAGCTCTGTGAACCAAGCTGCCATACTTTCCAGACCACAGTAGACTAAAGTTTTCTAAAACCTTGAGCCAAAATGAATCTTTCTTTCCTTAAGTTATTTCTGTTGGGTATTATAGTCAGAGTGAGGCAAAAGTAACAAATACATTATCCCGAAATATTTAGAACTAACATTGAATCACTTCCTATACTATGGAACTATACAACAATATTTTTCATTTATCCTCATATATGTCCATTATTAACTTATTTAACCATATATACTATAAACACAATAATTATTTTGCTGTAAGTAATTACATATTCTGATATACTCTATTTAATAATAATTACATGTAAGGTTATATACAAACTATAGAAATGATCCCTGAAAGTATAGTCTTGTAAGGTTATATACAGACTTATATTGTATAACATGTATAGCTATATGGAGACTTCATATGAATAAAATATGTATAGTTATTATGCATTATATAGTATATAAATATACATATATATGTATATATGAATATATATTAAATGTAGTTATACCCATTCATACTTTTTTTTCTTCATTATTTTCTGTAGATTTGGTATCATCTGCCTCCAGCCTGAAGAATATTTTTTCCAGTTTCTAATAGGACAAGCATTCTGGTAAGACATTCTTGCAGTATTTGTTTATAAGAAAACATCCTCACTTTACTTACAGTTTTAAAGAACAGTGTCATGGGATGCAGTCTTTGGTTGACAGGATTTTTACTTTCTGTTCTCTCACCTGTCATTTTAATGTCATCTGGCTGCCACTGTTTCTGAGGAGACTTCAGCTCTTCATTATGTCATTATTCTCCTTTGGGAATGTGTCATTCTTTTTACTGTCAGGAGATTTTTCTTTCATCTTTGTCATTTAATTGTGATGTACAAAGGCTTAGTTTTATTTTGTTCCCATTCTTTTTAATAGTTTGTTGGGATTGATTTTCTTTGTATGTTTCTTGCTGATTGTGAGCTGCTTATGTGTATAAAATGTTATTTTTCTATTAAATTGGAGATGTTTTTACATAATTTTTGTCTTTTTCTCCTCTTTCCCTATGGAGCTGCAATGACGTGTATTGAATGAAACACTTCCTGTTATTCCCATTCATCTCTAGAACTCTACTTACCCTAAATAATTTTTACTCTTATCTTAAGAATGTTTAACTTAAATTTGTCTTCAAATTAGCTGGTTTTGTTTCTTTTCCACGTCCAGTTTTTCTGTTGAACCCATCTGGTATACTTCTCATTTTAGTAGCTGTGTGTCCAGATAAAAGATGTTATTTGAATACAAAGTGTCCTTCCAAAGGTCCATAGGGAGCAGATGAAGTCCTGAGGGACTGTATATTATTGACAAGAACACAGCCATGTCAAGGACCCCTACTGCCTCAAACCCATGGGAGCAGCAAAACCCTCCCCAGGCCAGGCTCAAGGGGATGGTAAATTGCTCCCCTGATCCCAGCAAAAATGCTGACAAGTGATTCTCACCTTTTTGTTAAAACCAACGTGTGAATAAAATATCAACTGCAGCTCCCTGGTGCCTTGTAATGACATTGTGTGCAGAAGCTCTCAACACAGCTTCCTCCTTCCAGATGACTGCAGACTGTTCCCTACCTAGACCTCCTACCCAGACTAGCTAACGTGTCTCCTCCTCCTTTGTGCTGTATGTAATAAATGCTCTAAGTTTCCAGCGTGCTGTTTGTGCATCTCGGTCAGAGCACACACCTTACCCAATCCCTTCTTCTCTGTATATGTGTCTGCTCTGTCTCCATCCCCTGTCACCCCAGTTATGTCATCCCTTAAGCTGTAAAGGTAATGGCAAAGGTCCATGTCATGAAGGCTTGGTTCTCAGCTAGTGGCACTGTTGAAAGATGATGGAACCATAAGGTCACTAAGTCCAGTGGAATAATGTATGAATTCATCACTGGGTGAGCCATTAGGAAATGGGTCTTGTTGGAGGAAGCAGGACACTGGAGGTATGCCTTTGAATACTGTTCGTTGTCTCTGGCCCCTTTCCTCTCTTTGCTCCCTGTTCAGCATGAGGGATGCTTCTTTGACGGCTCGCTCTTAACACCATTGATATTCTGTCTTACATCAGGTCCCAAGCAACAGACTCATCCTATCATGGACAATCTCTGAAACTATGAGGCAAAATAAATCTTTCCACCTTTTCCTGGGAATTTTGTCACAACAAAGAAAAGTGATACAAGGATGGATTTAATTTCCTTGACAAGATCGCTGCCTTTCCAATCACTAGAGTTACTCTTCTAATCTTAATTTTTAAATATTTTCTTTGAGTCTGTATACATACTTGTTTTGGTGGTGGTGGTGGTGTTGTTGTTGTTGTTTTGGTCTGGTTTAGTTTTTTTTACTTTGGAGACATGGTTTCTCTATGTAGCCCTGGCTGTCCTGGAACTTTCTCTGTAGACAAGGCTGGCCTCTAACTCATAGCAATCCACCTACCTCTGCCTCCCAAGTGCTGGGATAAAAGGAGTTTACCACCACTACCTGGTGAGTCTGTGTATCTACTTGTAGTAACTACTTTTGTTTCCACCTGCTACATGAAACATTTGATCCTTTTAAAGATAATTTCTATCCATTTCTTCTTGAATACATGTCATTTATTACATTTAGATATTATCGATGTTTTTTTCTCCTGGGTAGTTGCTGTACCTGGACACAGACAGCAGATTGCACAGCCTGTACTCCAGGTAATGACAGCATCTCTATTCAATTTATCACTCACTACTAATGCTTTCATTCCTGCTGCTTCTTTGGCCAAGGCCTTTGGTAAGCCTTTGAATTGCACAATTTGGAACACTAGCTAGAAAATCAGGCAAGATCCCTCCTTTTAAATTCAACATTCGTTGGAAAGAAACGAACAAGTAGGCAATGGCAGTATATTGAAACCATAGATGCATGTATGAGGCATACAAATAATGCAGTAACTGTGAACCCTGAAAAAAATAGTGGTCCAGGAAGACATCATAGATGAAGTGGCATTTGGCTGAGTTTTGAAAGATAAGTTGCAATGTACAGATAGATACAGAAGGACATTTCATCTAAAGGAATGCCCAAGAACAGACAACATCCTAAAGGTGGCAAATCATTTGATACAATCAGAGCACAAGCCATTAGAAGTATACTCTCATTTCTCTTTAAGTCACGAAAGTCTTTTGCCTTCTTCACAAGATATTAGAGAAAATAAAGTTGGAGTGGAGGCAGGACACACATCATCAGCCTGCATTCTAATGAGAGACCTTTCTCTTAGACTGGTGATGCTAAGCCGACAAGTGACTGTGAACTCTGCTTAGCCTGGATAAGGGAGTCTGGGTAAAGAAAACAGTGACATGGCAGAGGGTTCAGTTTCTTAAGCTGTAGGCTGTAATCAAAATTCAGTCATGTCAGGCAAGAATAAAAGGGTTCTTCAGATATAATGACCAAAAATTAACTCAAGGGGCTGGAGAGATGGCTCATCAGTTAAGAACACTTGCTGCTCTTCCAGAGGACCTGAGTTCTCAGCACCCGCACCAAATGACTCACAGCTGCCTGTAATTCCATCTCCAGAAGATCTACTGTCTTTTTATGGCCTCTGCAGGTTCCCACACATATGCAGGTATGCACACACACACACACACACACACACAGAGAGAGAGAGAGAGACATAATCAAATAATAAAATAAATCTTTTTAGAACTTAATCAAACTCATAATGAATTGAAGGTATTTCTGGCAGTGCTGGTTTATATCCCATGACTTCACTGCAGCCATGGTTCTGAGCATTTTGCACTGCTCATACAATCAGGCCACAAAATGCTAACAAACTCTGACCTGAAATAGCTTGGCACAGGTTCAAAATTGTCTTTGGTAGGAATTACAATTTCTCAGACAAAAAGGAATCACCAAGGGGAATAGTTTAAGGCACCCTGGTCTGGGAAGATTGTAGAAATTGTTGTGAGCAGCAAACATCAAAAGGGGAAGCAGTAAGAAAAGGCCTGAGCCTAGGTCTCAGGAAAAGGGGGAAAATGACACTAAGATGTTTTCTTAGGAACTCAGGAGGAAGACATAATGCCACTTATCTACTTATCTAAAGTCCGGAATACAAGAATTAAGGAGAAGACGTGTGTTCAGTACTATGTGAGCATCTATGTTCGTGCATGTATGTGAGAAGGCGGGTGCAGGCATCTGTGTGTACAGGAGTGCACACGGAGATCAGAGAACAACTTGTGGGAGTCAATTCTCTCCCATGCGAGTCCTAGGGATTGAACTTAAGATTCTCAGGCTTGGCACCAAGTCCTCTTACCAGGTAGCCCTCTCACCAGGCTGTGTTCAGTTCCAGATTTGCTGTAGTCAAGGTGTTGGATAGAATCAGAAAGCAGTTTGAATGGTCCTCAGCATACTCTAGAAATGCAGGGTGTGAGTAAGAGCATATGGAGTAAGTGTGCATATTGAGAAAAGAGGTAATCTGAGAGCAACACACAAAGACCCTGATATTTAAGCAATGGACCTAAAAAGTAATGTATGGCCTTTTGGTGATAGACTCAACAGAGGCAGTGGCACTGCTGGGGCAACAGCCCACCTCCTTCCCCACAGTTGCCTCATCTTGCTGCAGTCAGCCTCGGCTGCATCTTTTTTTCCAGTTCTATCATTGATCCCTGAAAACCATTTGCGCAAAATCCCAACTCCCTCACTAATGAATTAGAAAATTCCTAATAGATACATTATCCCCAGCAGGGCCATTGTCTTCCTGACAACTTCCATCCAATTGTAGATCAAGTCTACTTCTTTAGGTGCCGGAAACAGTCCCCTGGCAACTTTACCCCATCCGTCAAATGTCATCATAAACCGCTGATGATGAAGACCTAGAGTCTCTATGTCAGGCAGTCTCATTAGCCAAAGTACCCTTCAGTTCAGTTCTGTGTGGACTTCCCTTCATAGTCTCTCCCTTGATAATCTCTTTCATGAGCTTCCACAGACCTGCCCTGCTGCAGGAGATGGTACATCCTGGGAAGGAGTCATTATCCAAAAATCTTTGCAGTTTTCAGGAATCTGAAAATGGAGACCTGTCACTTTATACTTTTTTTAATAGCTTTTTTATAATTTTGTTTGTTTTTTGAGACAGGGTTTCTCTGTGTAGCCCTGGCTGTTGGGGTAGTGTTAAGCATTCTAAATGTTAACTAATTGGTCCTGCTTGCTGTCTGTTACTTACATTGATTCTGATTGGTTAAATAAAATGCTGAGACCTGAGATTGGGCACAAACAGAGAAAGGTGGGACTTCCTGGGATTAGAGCAGGAAGCCTGGGCTTTAGACAGAGGAGAAGAAGGCATCCCAACCAGCAACAGGAAGAAGGTGGCATTCCAGCCAGGAGCAGCAGGAAAGAGACGCACACCATGGGTTAGAAAAAAGAACCTCATTCCACATGGCCAGGAACATCAGCATAGTGTGGAGAATGGCAGTCCAAGGGGACGTATGTATATATGGGGTCATATTTGGGTAATAGAATTAAGAGCTAGCTTAGATGGGCCAAGATTGCTTAATTCAGGCCAAGGCTTGTGAAAATCCACGTGGTATCTATGTGTGTATTCTTTTATAATGGCGGAATAAGGATTAAAGGCTGCCGAACAAATTAACAATAATCTAAATACAGGTTAAATACCTTAACTAGCCATATATTATTTTTACACCTGGCTATCCTGGAACTCACTCTGTAGACCAGGCTTGCCTCCAATTAAGAGATCTGCCTGCCTCTGCATCCAAAGTGCTGGGACTAAAGGCATGTGGAGCCATGGCTGGCAACCTGTCACATGCATGCACACACAAAAACCAGTATGAGAAACACATTTAAAGAGAGAGTAGGCTGGGTGTAAATTTGGACAACCCTTAAGGATGCATAATTCTTTTGCACTAATAATTTCAAGTTGTGAAAATATCCAAACCAAAGTGGGATATCTTCTAAGGGGAAATACCATTGATAAATAGTGATAAAGGACCAAATATTGGGACATGTGGTTTTTAATTAGAATAAATATACTTTCATAACTTCCATCTAAGGAGGGAGGCTTAGATAAATATTTGAATGATCCTAGATTGAAGACTGGAGGATAAAGTTTGAAAGAAGGAGCATCATACTATTGAAGGAGACAGTGCAGAAGATGGGCATGGGAAACGGTGGAATTTTAAAGGAGCTAGAGCTTTATGAAAACATGGGTAAAAAGAGAGATGACTTAGTGTCTGCTTCAGCTCATGATGTAAGGTAGCTCTGCCTTGGCCACTCTATTACCCTAGGGCTAGGTCCATGGAGAAAGAACTCCATGGGCAGTTGCTGGATGAAGGAATATATTAGGTGAGCTTCCAATGTCATTCTCAGGAAAAAAGAAATCAAGAAAGGCAGCTATGATCTAGTCAAAGGGGTGCAAACATGGATCACTTTCATTTTTGTTTGCTTTTGTTTTTGATTTCCTGCAATACTGGGGATCAAACCCAAGGCCTTGAACATTCTGGGAAATCACTCAACTGTTGAGCTATTTCCCTATCCCTAATATGGATAACTTTAAATGGCATTTTCTTTTCCTTGAGAAACAAGAGTGTATCATGAAATTGGAAACAGTAGTAATAGGTGTATCTATAATGGAAACAAGAGATAAAAAAATAGTTTGAAGTAGATAGGAGTGCTGTGAAATGCTGTCTTCTGCCTGTGACATGGCTGTCACTCTTATGAACCCACAGCACCTGTGGTTACTTGCTCAAGATCAAGCCAGTCAAAATTCCAGCATGAACAGGGAAGAATCTCACAAGGCCTCGCTCCCAGATGAGTAGTTATTGACAGCTGATGACTTCTGGGGAGAATTGAATCATTTTTCTTTTGGAGTTTGGCAATTGGTAGGTTTTTCCATGCTCCGATGGACAGCCTCATGCCCATGTGCATACAGCAGCACTAATTGGCCACAGTGAATTATGAAGAGGAAGAAGAAATAGTAAAATAGTAGTAGTTTAGGAGGGTCAGGACCAATTGCGGGGGGGCGGCTGAGTATGATCAAAATCTATTACATATATGAAATTCTCAAACAATAAATTATTATTAAAACTAATAATTTAGGAGAAGATAGGAGAAACATCAAAGAGTAGGAAAGTGGCAAAATACAACATGGTAGAGAAAAGCAGGCTAGCAGGAACACAGAGTCATGAAACTTGCAACAGACTAAGGTTTCTTCTAAAAGGAACAAGAAAGAGTAAGTCTCTGCAAAGCACATTCCATAGCCAGGACCGCCTGCTGGGCCCGACTGGGTAATTTCCATGGTCAAAGTCTGCTGGCAATGAGACACAATGTTTTTTTCCGCCTTTATTCCTTATTCTTTGAACTGTGCCATACCCATCCAGTTTATCTCTAAAGTAACCACCAATTAAAAACAGCATATATACTTCAAAATTTTTATTTGATGCTTGTACATGTAAAGGTGCAAGGGCAATGTTGTTATTAAAGAATGATCTGTTCTGTTGATTTTTTTGCCAAAAGCACATATTTAATAAAGAATCTCTGATACCCAGGTTTTTAAAGCAAATAAGAGTACAAACACTTTCTAGCCTTTCATTAAAAAATAATTTTCACCCGTTTTTCTATAGCTCTCTACCAACATGAAAATAAGCAGAATTTTAATTTTTAACCGCTCAGTCTTTTCGATTTTTAAAGAACTTTGCTCAGTTTTCATAGAAACTTCTTTTAACACAAACATTTCGTTGGTCTATGCAATATTTGATAATTTACTTAATTCCAGTGGCAAGTACAACTGGCATAGACAGGTGTCGGGCAAACATTCCTGGCTCTGGGACAGCATCAACCTTAACTCTGGAAAGAACCAGGAGCCCCCAGCATGCCAGGACAGCTGCCAATTGGAACTACAAAGTAGGGTTGCTCCCCAGTAGGTCCAGAGACAGTGAGAAGCTAATTATCAGACATTTGGGGGAAGCTGGTTAAATCCTCACAATAATAACTGAGATCCTGAAGCTGGGGAGATGGCTTAATCTGTAAAGTGCATGCTACTCAAGCATGTGGATCTGGGCTCAGGCCCTCAGCACCCACAGGTAAGCTGTAAAGCAGAGAGGTGCACAATTACAACTCCGGTGCTGGGGACTGGAGATTGGAGGGTCCTGGGAGCAGGCTAACCATCCAGTCCAGCAAGATTGGTGAGCTCCAGACCATAAAGATGTTGTCTCAAAAATCAGGTAGACAATGATTGAAGAAGACAGCTGACACTAGCCTCCACGTGTGTTCATACACACACATGCACCCATACACACATGCACTCAGGGGAACTTAAACCTATAGAAAATTTTGGGAATCGTCACTGTGAAAACAAGCTCTAAGAAGGGCGGCTTTTTATTCAGCTTCCTGAAGATCTAGAGGCATGAATTAAAGGTTCCAGTGGCATGCTAGCACGGCAAAGATCAGCTAAGAATCAAAATACTCTCAACAACTGTGAATTCCTCAGATGTCGCCTACATGGAGCTTTGAAGACATTACTTTTAATTATACAATATATATGTTAATAACTATAAGCACTTATAAAAAATATAGATAATCACCTAACTACTAACTGACCCGACCCACGGGTCCTAGTAATTCGTGGGGGCGAGGAGGACCGCAACCTGGAAAAAGAACAGGCGAGAGAGGGAAAGGACTCAAGGAAGCAATTGTTTCTCAAGAGCCGTGTATTTGAGCGCAAAGCGCTTTTTTATAATATGCTTTGCAAGGGGAGGAGGTGAGAGGGGCCAGGTGGTGAGAAAGTACAGAATCTTCTTGGCCTGTGCCCTGGAACATTGTGTGGTCTACCTATTTTCCTCAGAAGACATGGTACACTGCTTTGAATCAATCTGTAACTGCCAACCCGGAACTTTGCAGTTGCCAGGCAGTATGAAGCTGCAGGGGACATTGTGCAGGTGGGGAGAGGTAGGGGGTGAGGGTGAGAGGCGAGGGTCTTGGCTTCTGACATCTCCCCCTTCTCTGTTTAGATGGAGAGGGCGTCTTGTGATCAATCCCAACTACGTGAATTTAAAATTTTGGAGGTCTCAGACAAGTTCACAACCCCAAGACATTGGTGTGAGGCGAGTCACGCTGATGGTCGAAGGCTTTAGGCTGATGATGATAGGCAACATCAAGGGACCCCGAGGTGGGTGAAAGGAGGGTGAGGGGGCCCTGTCTTAGGCTATGTAGGCTGCACCCACTCCCAGCACCACGCACTCCTTTTCGGCTTCATTGGGTGGGCCCCTGGGAAGTGGACCTACAATAATCCCATCAGCGGGCTAACTCACAGCCGTCCTAATCCCTTTGAGACTGCCCAAGTTATCAGCTGTTTGTCAGCTTGGGGTGTAATATTGTCATAAAGGAAGACTTCCCGATATAGAGGGCCATATCAAAGGCAGGTTTTAGTTTAGGAAAAAGGCCAATTTTTGTTGGGGTGATCAAGAGGCCAGGCTCCCTAGCGAGAGAAGCGAGGGCAGAGCCAGGCATACCATGAATCCTTCTTGAGGGTGTGGAAGTCTAAGGGTTGGTCGTAGGGGGAGGCAGGGGGGCTGGCAGCTGCGCCAGTCTCTGGCAGAAACACTTCAGGATCTTCTTTAGTCTTTAGTTGATGGTAATGAATTTCAACCGGCTTCTTGATGGCAGAATCAACCTGGTTCTTAACAAAACTTGTGAGACGGTTAAAAGCCCAAGGGCCAAACGAGAGAAGCA
Organism: Lophiomys imhausi; assembly: GCA_907164525.1. Taxonomy (NCBI): domain Eukaryota; kingdom Metazoa; phylum Chordata; class Mammalia; order Rodentia; family Muridae; genus Lophiomys; species Lophiomys imhausi. The sequence goes on from CAJQZJ010010806.1 coordinate 3,393,803, forward strand.
AGAAAATGCCAACAAGGGGTCCTAGTAAACTAGGCAACAGGGTGGTGAGCCAAGGAGAGGTAGAGAACCAATTTTGATACCATGACTCTTGTTGTTCTCTGGATCTTTTTCTTTCTTCTAAACTCTTTTTGACCTTGTCCAGACTATTTTGAACAAGGCCTGTCTTATCAGAGTAAAAGCAACATTCTTCTCTGAGGGCCACGCAGAGACCCCCTTCCTTAAGGAAGACAAGGTCAAGTCCTCTCCTGTTCTGTAACACTACCTCAGAAAGACAAGCCACAGAATCCTTAAGGTCTTGTATTCCTTCCCTCAAATTATTTAAGTCTTTGTCAATGAGGGATTGGAGATGAGCATAGTGATTATTGGAAGTCACCAAGGAAGCAATACCTGTGTCCGCTCCGATAAAACTGATTCCTAGTACAACAGACAAGGTGAGGGCAGTCAGGGGTTCTCTCTTGGTTCTCAGAGAGGGTCCTCGATCTATGAAGGTGAGGAAGGATTCTGGGTCATGAATGAGAAAATGTGGGAGAATGGTAACAACTACACAGTAATCTCTGGAAGATAAAAAGGTGGGAATGTATATATGAGGAGTCAAGCCAGAAGCACAGGCGAAATATGTACCGTTGGGTGCCAGGGTGAATTGAAAAGTGTCATTAAGGATCAGTGTCTGATTGCACACCGGAATCAAGTCCCTAGGGGGGAGCATGGAGGGTCCTAGGAGGCAGAGGCCTATTCCTGAAATGGAGCTAAGGGTAAGACCTCCTTCAGGTGAAGAACTCCCAAGGAGTCTGTTACTATCATTGGTAAAGGTGGGAGGGGAGAGGATAGCTATTCCCTCGTAGAAGGGAGGAGTAGGTGGAAAGCAAATCCAACATTCTTGATAATTAGGATCGCTGGTGTTGTGGATAGCTTCAAGAGAAGCATTTACCAAGGAAACAATGAGGTCAGCAGAACTAAGAGGGCCCTTAGGAACAGTGGGCTGATGACCTTGGCCCAGAATATCAGTTTTGGAGCAGCAGGAATTAGCCCAGTGTTTGCCTCGCTTGCAGCGAGGGCAAGGGGTCATTGGAGGTGGACGCTCTCCCCTTAGCTGGGGGGGGAGGGGGGTAGAGTTGTAAGTTTACCTTGAGGGCACTGTTTAACAAAATGACCCAGTTGACCACATTTGAAACAGGCGGACCCGGTGGCCCCACCACTAGTGGCTGCTCCCATAGCCAGATGGATGGCTTGTGAGACCTTTTGGGCAAAGGGATCTACATCTCTGCAGATACGGATCATTTCATCCAAGTCTTTATCTTTATATTTTCCTCGAAGGGCAGCCCTACAGGCAGAATTAGCATTTTCATAAGCAAGCTGTTGGGGAAGTTTATTTTCTCCCTGGCCAGGTCCAAAGGACCTCTCAGCTAACTCTAGGAGGCAAGCAACAAAATCTGAAAACTCTTCTTGATTGCCTTGAGCAATCTTAGTCAAGGGAGAAAGAACAGAGCCTTTCATGGGAATGGCTCTCTAGGCGCTCATGGCTGCTGAAGAGGACTGAGCCAAGAGACCCAGAGAAAAATTTTTTTTGTATTTGGTTAGAGGCATATTTTCCTCGACCTAGGAGTTTACCAAGCATCCATTTGTTGGAGGGCGAGCATGTGCTCAAGAGATTGGCTTGTGCCTGAGACCTGCAGCGGTCAGCCCAGTCAGCCTGCCAAGAAAGGAACTGTCCCTGAGTCAGGACTGACTGGGCGACAGTGAGCCATTCATTGGGAGTTAAGTATCCACCTCCACCGAGACTCTCAAGGAGGGAAAGAGTGAAGGGAGCATTGGGGCCATAATTTCTAACGGCTGAATTTAACTTTTCAAGATGTTTAAAACGGAGTTTTTTTAAGACTGTGGGGTTACTTGTATCTTCGTTATTGCTTTCATTTTCAATTTCTGAATTGGGCTCGTCCTCGAAGGAATTGGCTTCAGTCTCAGGCCGGGGATGGGATGTCCGAGAGGGCTTGTTAGAGGGACGAGAAGAGGAAGCAGGCACAAGGTGGGAAGGGGGGGGTGCAACAGGCATGGAGGAGGGGGGACGCCGAGCACCGGACCAAGCGGCTGGGGGAAGCGGTGGAGTCTGTCGGGACTCGGAATCAGAAGCTGAGGGTGCCTGCAAGGGAGAGACCTGTGACCGGGTAACCGGAAAGGCTAGGTGGAGGGAATCTGGAGGAGGGGCAGAGGAAGAGCAAAGGACCGAGAGACGCGAAACTTGTTTTTGGAGGCGAAGGATGTCCGTCAGTTCACGAACCTGAGAAGCAAGGCAGTCTCGCATATCAGAAAGAGAGTTAGGCAAGGTGATAGGGAAGGTTGGAAAGGCAGAAGGCACTGTGAGAGGAGGCCAGTCAGGTTTGTGATAGCAGGCCGCTTCATCCTCAAGGGAGGCTGCACCACCGGGGCCCAAAGGCTCTGGGTCGGGGAGAGAGGCCAGAGCTGTCGGCTGAGAGGGTGGCAGAGGAGAAGAAGAATGATGTTTAATAGGAAGGCAGGGAGGGCAGAGGGAAGCAGATTTTTGAAGGACAGGGTTGCAAAGGTGAGTGGAGGAGGGAGTCCGTGGGTCGGAGACAACTGGAGAATCAAAAGAAGGAGACTCGAGAGAAGGCAAATCTGGATAAAGGCGAGGCGGATCAGAAGGAGGGGAGTCCTGTTCAGGAGGGATGTCTATAAGAGTGAAAGGAACAGAGGCCTGAGACAGAGACCGAGAGGGTTGACGAGATGGGCAGGTAGAACTAGGCCGAGACTGTGACAAACAGTACTCAGCAACAGACAAAAGCTGTCGTTTGCCTATATCTTTGTCTGCATCTTCAATAATGTCCCTAATAATACCCCAGAAAGAGAAAATTGTCACGGGAAGAGTATTATCTTCATTTTTAATTATTTCATTTAATTCACGACCTACCTTTTGCCACTTTTTGGGATGGATGGTAGGACCATCTATTATAAACCACAGACAGTTTTTATCAATAAACACAAAGAAATTTATAAGATCCTTCTTTTTAACCCTTATTCCTCTCTCTCTGAGTGTATGTTTGAGGTCCTTAACGAAGGAAGCCTCCTTTGACAGAGAATGGCCCATTCTTATGGGACGGAAATGAAAAATAGACTCACTCGAGGACGACAGGTTGCGGGTGACGATCACTGTCTAGCTCAATCTTAATGTCGTGTACACGCTTCGTCGAGGGTCTGTCCGGAGGGGTCCGTGCCTCGAGCCCCACGTTGGGTGCCACGTGACCTGACCTGCGGGTCCTAGTAATTCGTGGGGGCGAGGAGGACTGCAACCTGAAAAAAGAACAGGCGAGAGAGGGAAAGGACTCAAGGAAGCAATTGCTTGTCAAGAGTCGTGTATTTGAGCGCAAAGCACCTTTTTATAATATGCTTTACAAGGGGAGGAGGTGAGAGGGGCCAGGTGATGGGAAAGTACAGAATCTTCTTGGCCTGTGCCCTGGAACATTGTGTGGTCTACCTATTTTCCTCAGAAGACATGGTACACTGCTTTGAATCAATCTGTAACTGCCAACCCAGAACTTTACAGTTGCCAGGCAGTGTGAAGCTGCAGGGGACATTGTGCAGGTGGGGAGAGGTAGGGGGTGAGGGTGAGAGGCGAGGGTCTTGGCTTCTGACAACTAACCCTAAGAATGACTATAACCCCAGTTATCTAACAACTAAACCTATTAATACCTACAACAACTATTATATAACAACTAATCCTAACCTTTCAGAAGGATACAGTCTCTGGGACAGCTCCTCAGTTGTCAGGAACACCTCAGGCAGAAGTAGATCCTTTAAGGCACTTAGTCAACAGTCTTTCATCAGGAATATCTCAGACGTAGGTCCTTTAGGATAAATTGGCTATGGCAGCTTCGCCTTAAATGAGGCTTGAGGCTTTCTTCTCTCTGGAAGGCCTCAGCTGTACATGCCCCAACTTATTCAGTTTCTATTAGCAACTCAGACACTCTGCCTCAGTCTTTGAGGCTGGCCACAGTTCCATTCAGGCCACTGTTTGAACTGGTCAAACCCCTCTAGGCAAAAGCTGTGCCACAGGGTTTAGTCCTTGGCTTTTTCGTACTTTGCTGAGGCCTTCTCTGCTCACCAGCTTCTTTGTGCCTCAGGGAGAGCTGGTTATAATTTTTCAGCTCTGTTTGAGATCAGCTTTCCAGTCCACTAGAATTTTCTCCACCAGATGATACAAGCTGCCTTGCATCTCTTCTTCTCTAGTGTGGGAACTCTCGGTCTCCACCCACTTGGTCCTTAAATAGGGTCTCTCCTTTCACCAGGCTTCAGCCTAATCTGGGATCTACCCACTTTGTAAGGCTATTAGCAGCTGAAAGCAATGCCAGGCCATAAACCCTGTTTTTAATCCATATGCTGCTATGCCAATTGCCCACAGCCAAGTTGATCTTCATGCCCTGTATTAGGAGACTGTATCAGAATCCCCTAGATATTTACTAAATTTAATTTATATTAATCTAATTCTCCTTACATGTCCCCCTTCTTATAAAATAAAAAATAAATCTAACACTAACAATGTATCTACAATCATAATATTTATATATACAATGTAAATGAACTGTTTATGTACAATACATAAACAAAATAACTTTAAATTTTCATTAATATACATTAAACCAAGAGTTAAACAAAATAACCTTAAATTTCTAACAATATCATATAGTTATATTTACATCTTTTAACAATCAAAAGACATTAATGCAAGATACAAATAAAATTATTTTAAATTCTTATCAATGAGTAAAATAAACTTTTAATTTTCTATCAATATATACAAAATAATTTTAAACTAGAATCAATATAAACAAAATAATGTTAAATTTCTATCAATATAAACAAAATAATCTTTATTTTTAAGGAGAGATAGACAAGAAAAAGAGTAAGATATAAATCCCTAAATCAAACCCATATATATTTTTTTCTTTTCTTTTCTTTTTCACCCTGACCATACAAATCCACAATGTCCTGAGTCCCCTGGCTGAAGTAGAACATCTCTCCAAGGTGATTTCTGAAGCAAAAGTGAGAGTAGAAGGTTCAGGATGTCTATGAGAGCAAGCAAAAGTGCAACCGACATTAAAGTCACTGCTAACGTGGATAGAATCTGAAAGGGCAGATTCTGAGGAAAAACCTGACCATGCCAATCCAACCCTTACAGTTCCATTCATCATATATCCATTCATCCCAAATGACAACAAACAATCACAACACATAATATAAGATATAACAACAAAAACAAATTTTCATCCCACCTCTTTGGAATGGAGGTGAAAATATTTTTTGAGTACCCTTTAAAAATTGAGATATTAGCCAATTCCTGGGATAGCCAGCTATAGCCTTTGTTGTCCAGTCTGATTTGGGCTTCCCCTTTTAAAATTGATTTGCGTACATATTTTTGAAAAATTAGTAATTGAAGCAGTCTGTTAGACTGAATCATTTGGCCTATTTGTCTTGTCATTATTGTCATTCAGTCTTTGGTTCTGAAAATATTTTTTTTTCTCTAAGTTTGAGGAAGAGAAAGGAATATATTGATTTTGTGAGTCCATTTGAAGAATACACTCCATCCATGCTAAATGAAAGAAACTTCATCCATGCTAACTGAAAGAATGGACTATTATGAACATCAGACAGTTAATAAAATACTCTTACCATACGAAGACATTTATGTCTCAACTCATAGGAGGTTCTCCCTAGTCAGATCTAATCTTTATAAGTTTTGTTGGTAACCAAATTTTTTCATTTCCTGCAGATACATATGCATAACCACATCCACATCTTAAAACTACTGAAGGTTTCCACTCTAAAGTCAAAATATCCTTATAATATATTGGTTGATTTAATTCCTCAGCTTTTTCTATAACCCACTGTCTCTCAGCTGCAGTAGTACCCTTTTCACCAACATTCAAAAAATTCAATGTTAGTAAAACATTATGTAATCTGTCCCTGGGATTCGTCAATTCCCCTTTTTGTTTAATAAGCATCTCTTTTAAGGTACAATTAGCTCTTTCTACAATTGCTTGTCCTGTGTGATTATGTGGTATACCAGTAATGTGTTTTATATTAGAATAGGCAAAGAATTGTTTCATTTTATTAGATGCATACCCAGGAGCATTATCAGTCTTAATTTGTGCAGCTATATCCATAAATGTCATTATCTCTAATAAATGTGTAATAACACAATCAGCCTTTTCAGAACTTAAAGCAGTTGCCATTGAAACCTTGAGTATGTATCAATGGTATGATGTATGTACCTTTGCTTTCCAAATTCTGAAAAATGAAACACATCCATTTGCCAAATTTCATTTTTTTAGTACCTCTAGGGTTATTTGCAGCAGGTAATGGGAGTTTGGTTATAAAAAGAACATGTTGGACATTGTTTTAATTGTTTCTTTGGCTTGTTGCCAAGTGATAGAAAATTTTCTCTTTAAACTTAAGCTGTTAACATGATGTTTCTCATGAAATCTTGAGGCTTCTAACACATTTCCTATTAGTAATTGGTCAATCTCTTCATAACCTTGTGCCAATGGACCTGGCAAACCTGTATGAGACTGAATATGAATAGTATATAATGGATTTTTTTCTACTTCTGATGACCTGTTGTAATTGAATAAATAAAGAAGTCAATTCTGAGTTATCAGGAATAAATTCAGCAGTTTCTATATGCAACACAACTCTTTCTGCATATAGAGAATCAGTAATTATATTAAGAGACTCAGGAAAATCTAATAACACCTTAAAGATTGCATACAATTCTGCTTTTTACTGAGGTATATGGACTTTTAATTACCTTGTTGATTTTGTCTGTTTTATAACCTGCCATTCCCATTTTGTTTGCATCAGTATAGAAGGTTGGTGCATCAGGAATTGTTCCCTTTACACCAATTTTTCAGGAGCAATTTGTAACACTCTAAGTGGCAGAATTTTCTGTGTTTCCTTAAATAAGTTTTCTAAAGTACCTGCATCAGAATCAGCCAACAAAATATCATCCATATAATGATAAATAATAGACTGACAAAATTGCCTCTGAATTATTTCTAATGGTTGATGTACAAAATATTGACATAAAGTTGGACTATTCAACATTCCCTGTGGAGGCACGTTCCAATGATACCTCTTAATTTGGCCTACTGTTATTAAAAGTAGGTATAGAGAAAGCAAATCTTTCCTTATTATTCTTATGCAATGGATTGTGAAGAAGCAATCTTTTAAATCAATTACTATTATAGGCCATGACTTTGGTAGTAAAGAAGGTAAAGGAATACAGGCTGTAAAGGACCCATGGGTTGAATTACTCTATTCACAGCTCTTAAATCTGTTACCGTTCTCCATTTTCCTGATTTCTTTTTTACAACAAGCACAGGAGAATTCCATGAGCTAGTAGTCTCTTCTATATGACCAGGCTCCAGCTGTTCTTATACCAATTGCTCTAATTCCTGTAATTTTCCCTTTGTGATGGGCCACTCTTCTTGCCACACAGGGGTATTTGATAGCCATTTCAAAGGTAGAGTTGTTGGAATTTCAGCAGTGGCCTCTATTATAAATTTGGAAACTCAATTCCTATGGTGTCCTGTATTTGGACATTGGATACAACTTATAATTGTTTTTGAGTACCCATATGACTATCTTCCCCATGAGCATCCATCATTTCATCATTTGTTACTTCTTGGATTGCAGGAATATTAATTTGAGTACTCCATTGTTGCAAAATATTTCTTCTCCATAAATTTATGGGTATGTCAGCCACATAGGGTCTCAATTTCACTGTTTGCCCTTCTGGTCCAATATATTTAATCCACTGTGCATTTTGCTTAACTGTTACCAAACTTCTAACTCCCTACACTTAACATATGATATTTTACTAATTCCTATAAAATGTGTAGGAACCTTTTGAAGTGCCCATTTTAAATTCCAAGAATTTTGAGACAGAATAGTGACATCAGCTCCTGTGTCCACCAATCCTTCTATTTCAGTATCATTCATTTGTACTTTTAATTTTGGTCTCTGATCTTTCACCATTGTTTTCTAAAATATACCTTTTCCCATACTCCCAAATGCTCCTGTTCTTTCTATTGGAGCTGACTTGCCCTTAGTGTAAGTAAACAACAGCAGCTGAGCAATTTTATCCCCTATCTTAATTGTCATTTCTTTCCTATACATGCCATAATTTTAATTTCTTCATTGAAATCTCCATCTATAAAACCAGGATGCACAAAAAATCCTTGACAAGTTAATCTACATTTTCCAAAAATTAATCCTACTGCCCCTGATGATAAAGGACCATAAACACCAGTGGTTAACATATAACATTCATCTATTTTGGATAATGTAATGGACTCATGAAAGCACTCTTTTAAATTACTCTTACAAAGAAGTAAGAGAAAAGGGGGCTCTACAAAGAAGTAGGCTAAAAGGGGATACAAAGAGGAGAAAAGGCTACAAAGAAGAAAGTAGTTGTTGCTCTCCTGGCTGCTTGTCATCCTCCAAACTGCTGCTTGTTCTTCTTGCTTCTGTCTCCTAGTCTTCTGGACTTCTACTGAGACTGGTATTGCCCCCAAAGAACCCAACTACCCTAATCACCAGGAAGTAGCTCAAAGAGACCTACATCCCTTCTCTGTCTAACCTTCTTTCTCTCCTGCATCATGTTGGGGGGTTGGGAGGAACCAGGGAAGGTTGGAAGGGAGGTAAAGGTATTAAATATAGTGAAATAAGTAGAGTGTGTAATATAATAATAAAAGTCAATGTGCTACAGAGCTTGGTGTGGAAAATAGTGGTGCAGACCTAGAAGATGCTAAACCACCATATGAACTATGTGAATTCCACAGGACGTCTGGAACATTTCAGCTCTCCAAACGCCTGGATCAGTGTGGCCATGCCGACAATGATCAGAAAACACTTGAATAGAGCTCCAACACTTGGAAGTCAGAGGCAGGAGGATCAGCACAAATTTGCGGCTTCATGGGTGTTATGGGCAAGATTGCCTCGGAGTAAAAGGGACAAAAAACAAAACAAAAAGTCAGAGTAGATAAGCACACCATAGAGAAAGCTAAGCAAGGTGCTGGAGAGTCTGCATGCTGATTCATGTGTGCTAAAACAGGGCATTGGTGTCTTTGCTATTTGGTACACAGACGATTGCACATGGATTTAAGTTAGAAGGGAGAGTAGGAAACTGCTTTGTCATCTCTCCATGACAAGGCACTAATTTCCTGGGATCCAAATTGGAAAGGACAAATGCCTTTGTTCAATGTATTTTCATACTGATCACATTTTCTCTCTGTGTATATTTTACATAAATCTAGTAGACAATAATTCATGAAAACCCAGTGTAAGATCCTGCATTTTTATTTAAAATTAATTTTCTAACATCAGATGAGGTAGGCAAAGACCTCCTCATTCACCCACTCTCTGGGAGGGTGGGGGTATGGAGGAAGAGGTTCCTCACATTATTCCCTTTGTCCTTCCTAGTGACTTAGGGGCCTAGTGTCTGGGTTCTCTTGAAGACCTGCCTGAGTTTGCTGTTTCACCATCATTGGCCACAGCCTGCCTGAGTGCAGCTTTGATCATACAGTCCCCTAGTCAAAAACCTGAACTTGGGACTAGAAACATGTAGTTAAGAGCACTAGGTGCTCTTACAGAGGTTAGGTTCTCAGCACCACATGGTGGCTCACAACCATCTGTAATTCCAGCTCCAGGAACTCTGATGCCCTCTTCTGGCTTCTGTGTCACACACATACATGCATGCAAGCAGACACTCATACACATAAAATAAAAACACCAGGGCATTTTGCCGCATGCCTTTAATCCCAGCACTGGGGACGCAGAGATGGGTGGATCTCTGTGAGTTCAAGGCCAGCCTGGCCTACAAAGTGAGTCCAGGACAGTCAAGGATACACAGAGAAACCTTGTCTCAAAAAACCTAAAAAAAAAAAAAATAATAATAAAAGCTACTAATGTCTCTCTACCTTTTTATCTTTTTAAAAATCTCTAGTCAATTTTTTCTATTTTTTAAAATATTTATTTATTACTTCAGGTTACATCTCCATCACAGTGCCCTCTTTCCACCCCTCCCAGTCCCGCCCTCCCACCCTCTACCCCCTATCCCTTCCATCCCACTCCTCTGGAGTGGAGTGTCCCTACATAACACTCCCCCACCCCAGTTCAGCAGTCATATGAGGGCCAAGAGCCTCCTCATACACTGGGGGCCTACAAGGCAGCACCACTAGGGCAAAGTGTCTCATTGACAGGAAACAAAGTCTATGTTCCTGTTCCCTTTGGTGCATTGGTTGTAGTATAGTTATCCTGTTACTATATGGCTAAAATCCGATTATAAGTGAATAGATGCCATGTGCAGCCTTCTGAGTCTGGGTTAGCTCACTCAGGATGAGCTTCTCTAGTCCCATCCATTTGGCTGCAAATTGCATGATTTCATTGTTTCTGATGGCTGAGTAGTATTCCATTGTGTAGATGTACCACAGTTTTTTTTTATCCATTCCTCAGTTGAGGGACATCTGGGTTGTTTCCAGTTTCTAGCTATTACAAATAGGCTGCTATGAACATTGATGAGGAAACATCCTTATAGTTTGGTGAGGAATCATTTGGATGTATACGCAGAAGTGGTATGGCTGGGTCTTGAGGTAGGGCTATTCCAAGTTTTCTAACATAGCGCCAGACTGACCTCCAGTCGATAATCCAGTTAGTTGAGAAGATAAAGGTGTTGCTGAACTTATAATGGAAAACCATAAGGCCCCAACCATGCCTTTTATACCCCTAAGTACACAAATTCTCACCACTCTGGGCTTCTGGGGTTTTCCTCCATCTTGTTTAATATGATATAGCATGACACATTTACATATGTATATCATTATTTGTTGGATATTTGTGCAAACCATCTGTTGCTTTGCTCCTGTGGAAGACTAAGGTTTAACACATACACAAGAATTCCTACACAAAACAAAATCCGTTCATACCTCCTGACCCTTCTATATAGTAATTCTCATTATTTATTCTCATAGTATCACTATGTACAAATAGGAAAGATGCCATTTCTTTTCTTTCTGCATTTACTTTGCTCATTTTTCTGTTGCTTGGTTTTCTATGTATGCCTCACCCTTCCCTCAGTAGACTCAGGCACACTCGTGACCTCAGTAATACCTCTCCTAGCCATCTCCTCAAAAGCTTTCTGTGGGTTGTTTGCTTGCTTGCTTGCTTGCTTGCTTGCTTTTGTACTTGATTTCATGACTACACAGCCATTGTCATGGATCCATGATATAAAAATTCCTCCCATTGGTCCCCTAGGGCAGCTGTTCACTTTCCATCTTCAATTTTCTTGGTCATGTCTTCCATTTTGCAAAAACCCATTGTCCACTAGATCATCCAGTGGCTGCTTTGAAATTGTGAACTGAGACATGAATACAAATTAAATAAATAAATTTTATTTACCCTAATGTGTGTGTGATACATTATATATGCACATGTATGTGGGGTGCACACACCCATGCTTGCACATCTGGAGGTCAGAAGGTGCGGCAGGTTTCTTTCTCTATTGCTCTCTGCCTTATTTCTGGAGTCTCTCAATGAACCTATAGCTCACCAGATTGACCAGACTTGTGAGCCAGAAAGCCCCACCTCAACCCCTCCCACTCTCTCATTCCCTCACCCTATCCCAGATACCCTCCTCTCTCCACTTCCAAGCACTGGAATTACAGGTACAAGCTGTTACCACCATCCTGCCAATCTTTACAGGGATGCTGGGAACCCAAACTCAGGTCCTCTTGCTTATGTAACCAGCACTTTACCATCAAGCCACCTCTCTAGCGCTTATCTTCAGAGTTTTTAAAATTCAAATGATTATAGACACTTAGATTGAAATATATTTTGTCCTAGTCTCCTAACTCAGATTGTTCTTGTCAAGAACTCTGAGTCCATTTCAATTTAAACCTTTCAAGGAATCTATTTCTCCTCTAAGAAGGAGTCTCTTTGTTCCTAGTATTGTATTTTTATGATGATAGAATTTTAGCCTTCCCTTTCCTAAACTGCAGTCAGCTCTCCAGTGGTCTCTTAAACCTGGACATTTACACCCCAAAGTTTTGAATTATGTTATTATTTTTCTGGTTATTTGCTCATCCCCATTTTTCCTGTTCTTTTTCTAATGAGAATATCCTTAAGATATTTCTAATATCGTAATGATAACCTTAGGCCTGACTTTCTAACTTTTTTAATCTTTTATCTTTTTTACTAATATTTTCTTCTTTGTTCTCTAACCTTCCACCAATTTATGCTCCTATTTTACCTTCCCAAGCTTCTATTGACATTTTTGTTTCTGTGTCAAATTTTAATTTCTAAGAACTTTTTCTTCCTGTGTTAATGCTTCATTTTTATTAGCTTTCTGTTCTTGTTTCATGAGTATACTATCTTTTGCATATCCCTGAGGATATTTAGTCATGTTACTTTTTGTTTTAATTCCACTTCTGTCTCCTTTGAGTCAGTATGCATTTAGTGTCCTATGCCCCACCCCCATACTTCTGTTTGGGTCTTCATATTTCACGTGAGTGGCATTTCTTCTTTATTAGGTAAATTTTATCTACATTCTCCTAATCAAGAGTGAGGTGCTAAATAGTAGAAGCCCTCGGTGCATGAAAGAACTCACATTTTTCAATGTCTCTGATTTTTTTTTTAAGTTTGTTCTAATATCTCTGGGTGGGAGTAAAGCATCTTAGCTGGCAGTGTTCTTGACGCTGGTGTCAAAAGTTTGGTGCCACAATGACCAATACACTTGTCTCTGCCCTGTCACATACCTCAAGTCCCAGCACCCAGAGTCCTGAAGTTTCTAGTTTCTGTCATGTGGGTCCAAAAGATTCGGCTTCTAAATTCTTAAAGATTTAAATATATTTATAAGTCTAGCACCACACCACCTCAGAATCTGAACTCCTGGTGCTTCCAGTGTCCTGTAGAATGATCAGAGTCGTTTCTTCATTTGCCACCATTGTGATTTTTTTCTCTTTTCATCTTTTTCTCTCCACTGAATCAGTTACCAGTTGTGTATCTACTTTGCAAGCTTCCAGTTTGGGTCTAACAGGTCTGCATTGCCTTTGACTGTCACAAAGCATTCCTGAAGCCTCTCTGTCTTTTGAGATACACACAGGTTTCCTTCACATGCCTGGCATACCAAGTACCTTTTCTCCAAAATACCATCACCTTTTCCCCAGGCCTGTCTCCAGCCTTCACCCTTCTGCACCTCCAGCTTCCGCCTTGATCCATTTTGCTCTCTTCTAAGCTCCTGGCCCACTTTTTTTTAAGGGAAGCTCTGATTGCTTTTTTTTTTTTGTTTTGATTGACAAAAAAACTATGAGTTTTTTTGTCAATCAAAACAACAAAAAAAAACTATGAGTTTTCCATTACTACAATGCCTTCAATAAATTTGAGGCTTCCACACAGTAGGGTAAAAGCAATGAGTCAAAGATATCTTCTTGAGGTGATATTCTAATCAGAAGAGAGCCACAGTCTAGTGTTTCTGGACACACACACACACACACACACACACACACACACACACACACACACCAGGAAAACAAGTGTAATGGAAACTGTAGGAAGACAAATTTTTGTAGAACCAAAGTCTCAAATAAATCACTCACACTATCAACAGTTTAACCCTTGCTTGAAGTTTTTCAGGTTTCCTAACTGAAAATATCAAAGGAAGCAGAGAGTCTGGGACCATTGCTGACACCTAAATTCCATGTGTGCAGCTAACTTGGGATCCATATGCCTCCCATATCCGTGCACCAAGTTGCAGGGAGCTGACGGGCACCCACCTAAGATGCTCAGCCCTGAGGTTCTGCTGCGCTGAAGTTGCTGTGGGCTGAGTCACAGGTCCGCAGCTCAGATGTGTCCTTGCGAATCACTCATGACAACAAACGATTCATCACCAGTCCAGAACGAACTCCTCCTAGCCAGTCTGAGTAGATGACTTCGATGCAGAAGAACTGGATGGTGGGTGACAGGACCACTGGAAAACTCAGTTCTCAGACCCTGTCTTCTGAAGCAAAAAGACTAATTCTTCAGCACTGAAGCAAAACCAGGCTTAGTTAATTCTGCAAGTGTGACTGGCTAGGCATGGTTAAGTGAATGTGAGCTACAAAAACAAATTAGAATGGGGACCAGCAAGATGGCTTAGTCACTAAACCTTAATGGGTAAAGAAACTTTACAAAAGTTGACAACCTGAGTCCAATCCCTGGAATTTACATGATGGGAGGAAAGAATCAACTCCCCAGGAAACTGTCCTCTGATACCCCCCTCACCTCCTACACACACACACACACACACACACACACACACACACACACACACACA
>CAJQZJ010010806.1:3410887-3426026 GCA_907164525.1 Lophiomys imhausi
TATGTATGTATGTATGTATGTATGTATGTATGTATGTATGTATGTATGTGTATGCATGTGTGTATATAGGAACGCATCACAGAAGAGGCCATGAGTCTCCTGGAACTGGAGTTGCAGATTGGTATGAGCCACCATGTGGATACTGGGAACCAAACTCTGTTCCTCTAGAAAACCCCCAGTGATCTTAACCCCAAAGCTCCTTCTCCAGTCCCATGTATAACTTTTTACATACAGAAAATTATATATATTGTTCATAATTCTTCCCTTACCAAATACATATACAGATTTATATTTTAGATTCTAAAGAACCACATATGGCAACCTATATTTCCAGCACCTGGAAGAGGAATCATGAGGAAGTCAAGACTTTCTTGAAAAGCCAAAAAAATATGTGACATATTTCAAAAATCACTTTATATATCATAGATGGGTTTCCCATCCAGAATATTATTTTATACCCTTAAGTTCCCATGGTCAGACAAAATTAGTTAGCATGAGAAAAACATGACCTGCAATCTAAATATCACCATCCTTTTTTACAACTGAGAAAACTAAGCATCTAAGAGATTATAGGATTTATTCCCAGTCAAAGAGGAAGAAGTTGGGGGGAGGTGGTCAAGATTTAAGTAAAGGCTTTTGAAATGTAGATTCTATTTTCTGTTTATGTGGTCATCAGTCTGCACAGTTTATTTACTCATTCATCCACTCACTCACCAAAAATTAAGTGCCTAACATGAGACAGACACTGAATAGAGCACAGAATACCAAGTGTGGTGAGACATATGCCTGTGTTGTCCACTCCGAGACAGACAAGACACACCGTCAAACAAAAGCATCTATGGTGTGAGCTGCAGCATCACAAACACACAGAGGGGCCGCCATGCAGTCTCAGGAGAGGGAACAGGAGGCAGAGGAAGCTTCCAGGAAGAAAAGATGGCTAAGCTAAGAGTAGGGAAAAAAAATCAGGTGTCCTCTAGGCACCTGTTGTCCTAGCAGAGACATAGCACATGCCAGGAACCTGAACAGGAACAAGCACAATCCTGGGACTTGGCTTCCAGTCTCATGGTCTTGTAGGCTTAAATCTAGTTTCTTTCCTTCATATCACTCTTCTCTCACTTCCCACTGTTGAACCCGCAAGGGGGCTCCCCGAATCCTGACGCCCAGAGACCACCAATGCCCCTGATTCGCTGTAATTGACAAGAGGTTTATTTAAACTGACGCGCCAGGGTTTGACTCCCCCATAGAGGAATGAATCCCGTAAAATGGCTCTCGGGCCCTTTAAATACACAAGCGGCTACAAAAAGGTGGGGGCACCAAGGAGTAGCTTGTAAAATGTAACTTTTAATCAGTCCCCAAATACCTGGCAGTACTATTCCAGTAGGGAAGGATCATTTTACTTTAGCACAAGAGACCAACTGACCCAGAGTTGACCAACTGACCAGAGTTGTTATTCTTTTGTCCATTTTGGGGGGTGAAGATCACATCAGGCACCACATTTGGGGAATGGATTTTTGTCTCCCAGAGCCAGCAGGAAGAAGGACCCAGGGGCAAATAAGAGGCAGACTGAGTTGGAGACACTCAGGAAGCTCTAAAGCGCAGTCTTACATGGCCTTAAAGTTACCCCTCGGCAGGCCACAGTAGAGTTTGACGTAGGTGCTGGCCATGGCCAGGAAGCAGAGTGTGGTTATCATTACCAGGGCCATGGCGAAACCCAGGGCAGCCGGCTGGTCCTTAGGCGGGGTGTAGGGCAGTCAGAGCAGGGAGGTGTCGTACCCAACCGAGGCCAGCAGTAGTGCGGTGGCCAGCCCAGCCAGTGCCAGGCATCTCAGTGTGTCTGTGTGAACGCTGCCCCGTACCAGTGTAGGTGGCGGGTGAGCCTCGGCCTCGGGATCTTGTCGTCGGGGCTCATTGGTTCCAGAGGCATCGCCGCGACCGGTCATCCTGACCCAATCCTGCGGACCCCGATAGGCACATCGCAGGTGGGTGGCAGCAGGAGGTGCTGGGTGCCCAGGGCCCTCATGGCGATGTGTGTCGTGGAGGTGAAGGGCAGCAGCAGCTTTGGACCGCTCTGAGCAGGCAGAGAAGGCGGGGTGCCGCGGTGGCGGCGGCAGTAGCAGGGGAGCCCAGGAAGGGCACCGCAGGACTGCAAATAGTGACTTAATTTTTGTATATCTATTGTCTGAGGAGGGTTTTTTTTTTTTTTTTACCAGTCTGTTTATCTTTTGACCTCATAGTGAGGACATGAAGCAGCTGGTTTCCCTGGTCATCAGGGTGTCCGCACTCCCTAAGTGGGAGTGCAGTGGAGTCTGGGGTGACAGCTCTCCAACTTTTTGGTCCCTATGGCAGGACTCCCTCCCTCGGCTCCTGGCAGGGGTTTTAGTGGAGCTTAGGGCTGGGCTGTCGGGGGACTGTCTGAGGCTGTTGGGGGTTTAGGGCTGGGGGATAGCTTGGGGAGAGTGTGGCGCACGGCACTTGGTGGCACTCAGCATAGGCAGCACTCAGCATAGCACGGGTAGGACGCTCAGCCATTCTGGTTCCAGGTCCGTGGAGACAGTGGCGGCTTGTGGGCGCTGCTCGAACGTGCATCACCACCCAGGCTCGGGGGCATGGTTCGGTGTCCGTGGCTGGTAGGCGCTCTCCAGTATCCGGTTCCGGGTTGGCAGTGACGGCAGCGTTCATGGCAGTGGTGGTGGCTGTGGGGGGTGCTGGACACGGCTGTAGCGGCTGGCGTGGGGTCCGTGGGCCCCAAGCAGCAGGGCGAGATGGAGTGGAGGGCCGGCAGGGCTGCGGCTCCGTGGCTGTGGCTGCGCTGATACATCTATGGAGGGAACAAAAGTCAAACTCACAGAGGAGGGGGGGAGACCAACAAAGCCTCCCACACCAAGACATAAGGCACTTGATCTGGGTGCCTGTGGGGTCCTGAATTAAAAATTTTAGACCTAACCTGTCTAACTTTGTCTAATGAAAAAGATCCTTCGGGTGGCCACCCAACCTGAAATGTAGGCCATTCTGAGGCACACAGAATTTGTTATTTATTTTTTTAATTACGACTGACAGGTTATGTGTTTTATTTTTTACTTCAGTCCAGTGGCTCAGAGTCAAAGACAAAGGAGTCGTTAGCATCTGTCCCATCGTCAGATTGTCAGGGAAAGGGGAATAGTTACAAATTACAAACAAGGAGACTGACCGACATAGAACATAAACAACGTGACTTAAGTTGCAAAATCGCCTTCAGAAACAGACGGGAGCCTCTTACGAGGTTTCCCTACTACAGATGTTGGCCCCTGCCAACTACAGACGGTGAGAGTCTCTTACGAGATTCTCCCCAATGTCGGAGCTACCGACTACAGGTGCTGGGGCTGCCAGCTACAGACACCGGGCGACCGGCAATACAGACCGTGACTCGCACAGAACAGACAGATAGACAAACAGAGTTGCTCAGAACAGACAGATAGACAAACAGAGTTGTTTAGAACAGACAGATAGACAAACAGGGTTGTTTAGAAAAGACAGATAGACAAACAGAGTTGCTCAGACCAGACAGATAGACAAACAGTGTTGCTCAAGCATGTATACCTCCGAATCCTGGAGTCTTGGGGTCTGGGGGCGTTCAAGCAATTTCCTGACCAATGCACCAAATGTTGAACCCGCAAGGGGGCTCCCTGAATCCTGATGCCCAGAGACCACCAATGCCCCCGAAGCGCTGTAATAGACAAGAGGTTTATTTAAGATGACGCACCAGAGTTCGACTCCCCCGTAGAGGAATGAACCCGTTAAAATGGCCCTCGGGCCCTTTAAATACACAAGCGGCTACAAAAAGGTGGGGGCACCAAGGACTAGCTTTTTTAGCCCACCAGGCAACAGCCACAGGTGGTGATAAAGGAACAAAGAGTATGTTAAGTTAGGTGGTGACACAAGTGGGGAGTGTAGACGAGGGATCCAAAGGGAGTCTGAACAAACCGGCCAGCTATACAAGCTTTGTTATTTTCAAGGACTGAGTTCTGTAGAAGGTTTCCAGAAGAAGTGAGGTCAGGGTCTCACCACAGAGGAGAAGGCCATCTATTCATTAATTTTTACAGTCTTACACCATCTTGTTTGAGCCACAGTAGTAAACTATTTTTTCCAAGATTCCTTGCATGTGCAGTGAAGTTTACCTCTGTCCCCACTGTCTCCAAGTTATTTGAATCATTCTCATATTCATTCTCTCTCTCTCTCTCTCTCTCTCTCTCTCTCTCTCTCTCTCTCTCTTACTCTCACTCCCCCAACCCCAACCCTATCTACTACCTTCATTCATTTCAACCCATGAATTTTGAAGGTTGACACAAACTTTGGCTACTTTGTTTCTCATAATCTTCCCTAGTTGACTTCAAAGGTCTTTTCAAAGTATATATACACAAATGCTGGTGCAGGGACATAACCACACCCCTCAGAGAACACAGAGTGGGCAGGTGGGCAGTTTTTCTAAATATCATTCTTCTAGATCTTGCTAATTCCTGTTGACAATTATTTGCTAAGTGCCTAGCATGTCTTAAGCCTTATTTTTGGATCAAGCAAAGTCCCAGTCATTGCAAAGCATATAGTCTAGCAAAGGACAACACAACAAAGAAAGAAATTTATCTGCCAAGAGGTAAAATACGTAAATTATACAGTGCACGTGGATCTCTAACCTGCTTCTCCCACACCAATTTTCTGTGAATTAAGGGCATCTTTCCTTGTTCATACTTATTGATATCTGTGATTTCTTAAACCTCCATGGGGACCTTGAGCAACAAGCAGCACTATCCTTGTCTTCCCTCTATCATGCCATTTTCTGGCAAAAGGCTCAGGGTCTGTCTTTCTCAATACACACAATTGCTTGGTTCTACTTTGAACCTAGGTTGCATCCTGAGCCACTTCTAAAGCATATATGTTGTTCTTCTACCCAAGCCATGGTCCCTGGGGGATTCTCTGGTGGAGGTTCAGATTTCTTTGAAGGCACGGTTGTGTTGAATCAATGTGTTTTTTGTTTTGGTCTCAAATATGGGATGTGGGGGTGATTTGTACACCACTGAAAAACAGACTCGTGAAAGAGTCATACAAAACACCCAGATGAAAGAGCAGATGATGTTTTACCAGCCTGTCACACGTGGGAGCATATTTACATCCTTTAAAGGACAGACTCCTTGGAGAGCTCGTGATCTTGGTCAACAGGAAGTACCTTGTGTGGAGGGAGTGAAGTTGGCCAGTTGGAAGGCGTCCTTGTGCAGGTCTAAAGAGGAGGCCCTGGAAACATGGAGGGGCCTTTTGCTTGGCATTGCTTTTCATCACCGCTCATCACTGCTTCATTCTGAAAGACTCCAGACCACACTTCGAGATTTGCTTCTGAGACTTGCTGCTGCCTTTGCTGCTGAAGATAATGGGCCAAGTCGAGCTGAAGAGATCGCAGTCCCAAATGGAGGGTGTAGAAACTGTTGTCACTGCTGCCACCAACACCAGAGCTGCAAAAGCTGCTGCTTCTTTGACTGTCCTTGCTGCTGCCGATTGCTGTGTTCCTATTGCTGACTGCATCTGTTCCTGTGCATGCTAATTTGGCTGGACTGCTGACTAGTAGCCTGAAGGACCTGCGCATGAGAATTTCTTCTTCTTCTTCTGAATATAATAGTATCCTTTCTTCCATGCTTCGGGCCAGTGGGTTGGAAGGTTTATGTAGTTATTATTATTCAGTTGGCAGTAAGCACCATATTCTCTGTCCTCAATTCCTAACATACATCAATCAGCCACTACCCAAGGGATCATGTAATGATTTAGATTATTTTCTAGACACACCCAAGCAATCCACACACATGTCTCCAGTTCAAATGTCCAGTCTATGCTCCAACCTTTCTGATTCCCACCTCCAATACTTCCTGGGACAATCCAATTTCCCTCTTAAGATAAATGACACTCTTCATGGTTTGGAAGTTAAATATAACACCTACAAATGGGCTTCCTTTGCTCTTCCTAAATGACCAGCCATTAGAGGTTATAGCTTAGGACTCTCCATTTTGAGCTTCAGGTAACACATACTCCATGATGCAGATATTTACTCCTCAGTCAGACTGAGTCAAGTTCCTATAAGGAGATCCACAATCTCCAACTCTGTGACCCACCCCCCCCCCAACCAGGCTCCTCTGTCATTACTCTGACACACATAATCTGCTGTATCGCTTACCTTTTTGTTGCTGTGATAGGACAAAAGCACCAGAAACAACTTACAGAAGAGACTTTTGTTAGGGGGATCTGAAAACTGCTTGTATTCAATTGTTAATTGGTCATCCCCTATCTTACTTACCCTATGAACCTATGGTCACACATCTAAAGTAACTTTTGTAACTCTTGCCTCTAAATCATCTCTGATTGGATAATTAAAATAACCTTAGCTTGGACTGAGGTGGGGAAAGAGGTAGCCAGAGCTGAAGTTTGCAGGCTTTTGGGGAAGGAGAGGAGAGGAGAGAAGCAAGAGAAGAGGAGAGAAAGGCAGACACAATGGGCTAAGATGAAGGAAAAACACACACACACGGCCAGGAGCAACCTCCTCAGGAGACCAACTGACATGGAATATATATGCAAGTACTATGGGGTTTTATCTGGGGAAGTAGAAGGTAAGCTTAGAGAGTTAAGAATGCCCAGTCTTAGGCTTAAGGCTTATTGAAATCCAACAAGTCTCCGTGTGTTTACTTATAAAATGTTGGCTAAGGAATACCATCTCTGCCCTAGTAATCATATGTAATCAATTATGATTTTAATAATTTATGCTACAGACTTAATTTGGCTCATGGTTCTGGAGGGAAATGGCATCATGGCAGGGAGATATGGCAGCAGACGACTGGAGCAGAGAACTGAGAGATCACATCTTCATCCACAAGAGAGAAACACAGACCCTCCACTAAAAATGAGTGGAAGCGATAAACTCTTAAGGCCCACTCACTCCCCAGCTACTTCCTCCAGCAAGACTGCACCCTCTAAAAGCCCCCACAACTCTCCAAACATTGCCAATGTTTGGGGATCCAGTGTTCAAATATGTAAGCCTATGGGAGACAGTTCTCACTCAGATCACCATATCTGCTTTCCAGCTACTTCAAACCAAGGTTTCTTGAACATGGTTGACACCTTACTATCTTTATCATTGCAATTTGTAATTGAGGCTCTGTTTATTTCTCTTCATTTTGTTTTGTTTTGATAGGCTCACACTGTGTAAACCAATCAAGCACAGAGTTCTCAAAAAAGCCCTGATGGGCCTCAAACTCATGGTCTTCCTGTGGTGGAAGTTTCTATTTCTTTAAAAACAGGATTGAATTGAATGAATGTGTTTTTTTGTTTTGGTCTCAAGTGTGGGATATGGGGTGCTTTGTTCACCACCGAAAAACAGGGGCATGAAAGCACTCTGGTGGAAGATTGTGTGGTGTTTTGTCAGCTGGAAACTGTCACGTACAGGGAACATACTTTTTGCTGGAAAACATCCTTTGATGGAGGAACTCCTTGGAGAGTGCATGATCTTGGTCAACAGGAAAGTACCTGGGGGGGGGGGCATGATATTGGCCAATTAGAAAGCATCCTTGTGCAGATTTTTAAGTGGTATAAATAGAAACCCCAGAAACACAGAGGGGCTTTTGCCTGGCATCGCTTCTCATCGCTGCTTTGCTTTGAAATACTCCAGACAACACTTCGAGACTTGCTTCTTCCAAGACTTACTGCTGCCTGAGCTGCTGAAGATCACACTCCCGGTTAGGCTGAAGAGGCCAGGGCCCCAAGTGGGGGTGTGACAACTGTTGTCACCTCCACCGCCAATACCAGGGCCACTGCTGCTCTCTTCTAGACCTCCCCGAACTGCTGCTGGTTCATGTTGCTGGTGGTACCTGTTCCTGTGTATACTCTTTGGCTGGACTGCTGGAATCCTGACAAATCACCCAAAGGACCTACATCTAAAGAGGTCTCTACTAACTTTTTTCTCCCGTACCTCAGGTTGGTGGGTTGGAAGGAAAGTAGAGTTATTAACATAACAATAAATAAATAATTTAAAAGTGCACCTCCATTGCCCCAGTAAAAGATCCCTCTGTCACTCCCTACTCCCAGCACTGGCCCCATGCAGCCACTGATCTAGTTTCTATCTCTACAGATTTTCTTCTTCTGAACATTTCATATAAATGAAACCAAAAGCAAAAATGTATGGTCCTTTGTGCTTACTTTCTTATACTTAGCATAGTGCCTTTGAGGTTTACCTATATGAGAACTCTATTCTTTATTATTGATGAAAAGGAATTATTTTCAGATTGGGGCTCCTGAGAGTAACACTACATGCATGTCTTTATGTGAGCCCATAATAGGTTGAATCATTGTTCCCACCTCTGTTTTCTTGTTGTGAGATAATACTTCTACAGTCTTTGCATACAACCTTCTACTGTGGGCAGAATATACTCCCTGGTTCATTAGAGATAGGCTAGGCCATATGTATTGTTTAAGCCAATAGATTGTCAGCAGAAGTGGTAGTAGGACATTTTGGAGATGAAGTCTTGAGTGGCAGGTTTTTCCCAAGACATCAAGTTATCTCTTTTGACTTCATTTATTTTAATTCTTGGTGTCTCTAAGAAACCATGTTAAGTAGCCTCATTTATTCACCAATAAATTTCTCTGAGTAGGGATTGTGTTTGGGTGTGTCTGTGTATAGGTGTACATGTGTGTGTGTCTGTGTATAGGTGTGTGTCTGTGTGTATGTGTATGTGTGTGTGTCTGTGTATGTATGTGTGTCTGTGTATATGTGTATGTGTGTGTATATGTGTACATGTATGTGTGTGTCTGTGTATATGTGTATGTGTATGTGTATATGTGTGTGTATTTGTTTCTGTGTGTGTTTGGGTGTGCTCAAAGTTCTTGTATATTTTTGAGATTTTCAGCTTTCATCCATTCTTCTTTTATCTGGCATTTCCTTTTCAAAGACTACACCCATAACATTCTATGACCCTGTATATAAGTGATTTCAATAGCAGAAAAAAAAAAACCTTCTCCACTCTATAAAGGCTGTCTTTCCATTACTTTCTTTGAGACTTCCAAAGGTTCATAAATGTTGAAATTTAGCTTTACAAAAACTGAGTCACTCAGAAGATTATAAATTCACTTTATCTTCTAGCTATTTTCAAAATAAGGTTATGTTTGTGTTAGGATTCAAAAAAAATGGGAAGGCAGCAAAATATGGTAAGTCGCACATTTTTTTGACTCAGAAGGAAAAAAGTGTGTGGCTAATTCAATTTTTAAGGCAATCTTTTCTACTCATTTCCACTAATGTATCTTAAGCTTTTGTTCTTTTATCCATTCAAAATCTATTTATTGGTGTTATATTGTGAAATTAGACATTTTAAAAATGGAATTCAAAAATATCTGGGGAATTTGAGTTGCTTAAGGAACAAAGATACAAATACAATGATGATGATATGGTTTCTTGAACTTGCAACCTGTAATAAAAATGAGCATTGATACTTTAATTAATAAATCAATAAATATATTATTAATAAATTAATTATGTAATTTTTGATAAATTAATGGATTGTTATTAATAAATTAGTTAAATGTATTAATGAGTTGATAAATAAATTTAATGCTTATTGAGAATGCATATGTAATTTAATTATTTTTACTTTAAAGACAAGAAATGCAGAAAAATAAAGTACTTAGGAATGCGCTGGGTAAAATAGCATTAAACCCAATTAGTAATGACTTAAGTAAATAAAAATTTTCTTTTCTTGTGTAAGAAAATGCATAAATTACTGGAAACAAAATAATAGACAAATAACTCATCTTCTACATTTTTGAGAATTTTTTTATCTTTCTTCTTTGTAGCTTCAACTATAACATACCTGCGTATGATATCTTCAGTATACATTCAAGACAAAAAGAAAAGGGAAAGGAGCATTACTAGTCATTTCTGTACCTTTTACTGGAGAAAAATGAGATTTTTCATCACACTCAATGCTTTAGGTTCATTAAATCAGTTAGATTCATTGTCTCATGCAAGTATCTTCTTTTAAAAGTTCTTTTGGTGAGGATATGTGATAGCAGGATATCAAAGGTTAATAGGTATGAACATTTACATACAGCCTGCACATCTGAATAGTGGGCTGGGTATAAAAATAAATTGACCATTATTTGTAATCAAAGATTTACATATCCATTGTTTTCTTGTAGTCAGTGTTGTTAACTATAACAACAAGATCACCCAGACTGTAGTTAGTCTGTGTGTGTTTTACTTGTTATACTTTACATTTCTTATTCTCCTTGAGAATACTTTTGATTATGATTAAAATATGTCTGAGTCTGAGTTCACTTTTATTTACCTTGTTCTGAACTTAGTGGTTCTATAAATCTGAAAGCTTCTAAACTTCCCATGGTTTTAGAAGTTTTCATTTAATTTTTTTCAAATATTGTCTCTCTTCTATAACTTCATTTTCTGTTTCTGGAATTCATAAAAATGTTTAAAGCTCATTGTTGCTATTTCTCATTATCTTTTCAGTTTTGTTAAAAGCAGAGTTGAAATATTCTTGGCTAAGAAAACTGACCGTATACAGATTGTCAGTGAATAAATGCAGTGTGATGTCTATAAAATAAAAAATAAACACGTTTTTGCAGAAAGTTGGGCCTGTTTTAAGTTTTTGCTTGATATGTGGGTAAAACTATGTTCTGCAACAGACTGGAATAGGAAGATAGCACAGGTTACTCACAGCTTTTCCACAATATCTGGCAGTTTCACTCATGCGATGCATGTGGGATACTCACCTGTTCTCAGTGGCTGCTGCTGCCCTGTTTATATCCCCACTTTCCACACTGGGAATCCTTGTTGATTTCTTGTCTGTTTGTATAATACCCTGAAAGAATCTCTCAGCTCAACTGCTCGGCTCATGATTCACTTTCCAACCAGTTCAATGCACTAATCACACCACAAATGGAGGGTTCTTTATTTTGGTATCTATACTCTGATGCAATTGTGGGCTGATGTTTGTTGTCAGCCATGGGTTTAACCTAAGCTGAGAATCAAAGACCCTCATTTCTTTCCATGTGCACATAAGTTACTGGAGTGCATGTGTTCCAGTAGGGAGTAGTTTAGTTCCAAAAGCAACTATCCCAAAAGATTCATGTGGAAGTCATGCAGCTATTATGACCTAGCCTTGAGAATAGCATGGCACAACTCCTGCCATAGCCCTAAAACTACACAAACCTAAGAGTGGGACTATAGATTCAACCTCTCAATGGGAAAAATACCATCGTGCCATAAAAGGAAATTGAAATAGGGGACATAATCAAGGCCACTTAATAAAATACAGTTTGTCTCATTCTATCCCTGTTTTGATGGTGACCTTCCTAAGATTTCTGGCTACTAGTGGGCCACCCACACATGCTGCCCTTCCCAATGGGGCAGTCTCATGACAGGGATGCTCCAAAGGCTCTGAGCAGCCTTGCAGAAGCATAGTGACCTCTAGTTACTGCTCTGACTCCTATTCTGTCTTTTTTTACCCTTTAGAAGGTTTTACATTTCCAGTAAATACACAGTCCTCTTTGTTGTTTTAAAGCTTGGCCATGTATTTCTTTTTATTATCATTTTGGTGCTTGGCATATGACTGGAAGGTTTTAGTGTTTCCTCAGCCCATCATACTGAACATAATTCCCCCAGGCCTAGAACTTTTACTGTCCACATTTTGCAGTTAAAGAATCCAAGGCTTAGAAAGGTGAAGTTACTTCTTAGAGCTTGAGAAATTGAAGCCAGTTGACTCCAAAGTTATATATGCTCTACTCTTGCTCTCTTAGCAGTTCTTGCCCATGTCCCAAATATCACTAGAAATAAATGAGACAGATTTCATCAGCCATACATATAAATCAACTCCATTCCCTTGTAATCAAATCTCATATATGAAGAATTTTAGTATCATCAATAGATATGGCTTATGAAACTTTTGGTATCTTGAATCTAGCAGCTTCTTATCCTATCATTTCAAAAGATATATGTCACCATTTTAGATAGAGAATTCTTTATGAGGAAAAAAATATGATTTTATAACATAACCGTTATTTAATAGCCAGAAAAAATATAGATAATTTTTAAATAATATTGTATAATAACCTACAATTGTGTATTTAAAAGAGCAACAATTTACTTTGGATGCTTCTCTTTCTATAAGTTTTCTGAATAGTTTTCAAAATATTTCATTAATGGGAGTAATCTTCCCTTAAGTTGGTGTGCACAGGTAGACCTCAGGGAGCTGGACCATCATGCCAACCCTGAATATAGGAAGCCTAGCTTTATTGTTGTTCTTTATGGATTAGTAGCTTGCCTAGGCTGCGCTGATTCAATGTAAATTTTTATTTTAAATTTGCATAGAGAATCCTCATTGGACCTTTCTTCACTGCCACCTCCTCCAAATCACATTAGTCCTTCTTTCCCTCAGAGTTTTAATGTCTTACAACTGAACCTGAAATTCTTGACCAAGCTCTCAGTGTGCCCCAAGGCAGCACTTCCTATATGTGGCACAGCACAACTGCAGAAAAAAATCTCCTGAAAAAAAAACAAACAAAGCATGAGAATAGCTAAAAAAGCATGGAGCTATCATGAAAATTTTAACTTATTTATATTTCCAAGCATATTAAAACTTTAAAAAATAACTAATATTTTCTGATTGATCAAACTCAAATATATGTACACATTTAAAGACTGGATGGAATCTTATGCTTTAATTTGTACTCTTTTAATAGACAAAAAAATACACGTATTCACAATTAATGAAAAAAGAGGGCATAGATTTGGGAAAGAGCAAGAAAGGACATATGTGGGGGGGCTTAGAGGAAGGAAAGGGAAGGAAGAAATGATGCAATTATAATCTTAAAAATAAAAAATGTTTACATGTGTTTATCACAGACCTGTTTCGAAATATGTATACATCATAGAAAAGAGACATTAACTCAGGAACTTAAGTGTCACTTCACAGTTATTATTTTGGGTTATAAGATCAGGTAAAATCAGTAGCATCTTTGACAAATTTCAAAGCTATGTTAGGTTGCTATTAGAGGGCTGAAGTTACAGTCAATTGGTAGAGCTCTTATGTAGCATATTAGAAGTTCTTGGGTTTCATTCCACAATTAAAAGACTAGTGTTTCTTTGTTTTTCCATAATGTTCCAAGTAAATGTGAAATGAGCACAGAGTATTAAAAGTTGAAGATAGAGCCGGGCGGTGGTGGCGCACGCCTTTAATCCCAGCACTCGGGAGGCAGAGGCAGGCGGATCTCTGTGAGTTCAAGGCCAGCCTGGTCTACAAAGCGAGTCCAGGACAGCCAAGGATACACAGAGAAACCCTGTCTCGAAAAACCAAAAAAAAAAAAAAAAAGTTGAAGATAGGAGGGAGCTTCAGCCAGCCATGGCACACACCTGTAATTCTAGCTCTCCTGAGTGAAGGCAGGAGATCACAAGTTCAAGGTCAGTCTCAGCTACATAATGAGTTTGAGCTCAGCTAAGGTTATATGGGACCTTGTCTTTTAAAAAAAATGTTTTTGTTGTTGGGTTCATACACTCACTGTGTTGTTCAATGGATCTGTTGATCTTATTACTCCCACCTAACTGAAAACGTGTATCCTTTGACTAACATCTCCCCAGACTCCCCTGCCCCAGCAACCTTTAGCTATATTCCTACAGGGAGTTCAAATTTTGTTTCAGATTTCATATAGAAGGATGACCATGTTGTGTGTGTATTTCCATACCTGACTAATTACATCTAACCTATCATCACCCATGTTCAGCTATGTTGTTGTGAATGATTATGAGATGCACATATGAGAGGGTGTGTTCATGTACATGAGGACAACCATTTTATCCTCAGCAACACCATCCATCTCTTTTGAAACAAAGTCTTTCATTGGCTTAGAGCTCACCAGTTAGGCTAGACGGGCACTGACAGAGATCCTGTTGTAAATATTCCTACATTAACCATGAAAGTGCGGACAGCTCTTCAAAATGTGTTGCTTTCAATTTCTTTTGTTTTTATGCTCAGAATGGGGATTACTGGATCTGATATTAGTTCTATTTTATTATTATTAAATTTTTATTTATTTTTAATGTCCATTTTCATATTCATTGTACATAAGGACATTTTCACGTAAATGCATATTGTTTGTTTAAATTTTCTGAGGAACCTCCATACTGTTTTCTACGTTGTGCTAGCTTACATCCCTAACAGTGCACAAGAATCTCTTTTATCTGCATCCTTGCTAATTATTAAAATTATTATCTGCTATTTTTTGATAGGCAAGCTAAAGGATATGAGGTGATATCTCACTATGAATTTAATTTGTTTTTCCTTGAAAATGTATACTTTAAATTCCAAATGTGAGAAACTTACCACATAATCCTTTTTTATTTTTTTAACTTCTTCACAGAAAACCTGGCTTCTGTTTGGGAAATACACAAGTACTAAATGACACGAGTACTTCCTTGTCTTCCCTTGTTCCAGCTTTATAGTAGTTTACACATCATTCATCACCAGCATATCACTGTCTCTTTTCCCCCAGGGCCATGCTCCTCGGTTGGCCTCCTGGAGAGTATATCTTCTGAGCCTTCTTTTTTTAAATTTTTTTGTTTATTTATTATGTATACAGTATTTGCTCTACATATATGCCCAGGCAGATCTCAATGTAGATGGCTGTGAGCCACCATGTGGTTGCTGGGAATTGAACTCAGAACCTTGGGAAGAACAGCCGGTGCTCTTAACCTCTGAGCCACCTCTCCAGCCCTTCTGAGCCTTCTTAAGTGACCTACTGAAGGACAGCTCTGCATCTCCTTCCCCAGACAGGTAAGCTGCTTCCCGCTCTTATTCTTATGCCCTTGAGTCATGTTGGCCCTAAATGATTTCATAGATTTCCACCTCCTTAGAATTCAAAGACTAGGCCTGGAGAGATAGTTCAGTGGTTAAGAGCACCTGCTGTTCTTCCAAAAGACCTGAGTTCAACTCCCATCACCCACATCAGGTAGCTCAGAACTGCCTGTAGCTCCAGCTGTGGGTTGGGGAGGGAGATCATACACCCCCTTATGGCTTCCACCATCACCAACACACACACACACACACACACACACACACACACACACACACACACA
>CAJQZJ010010806.1:3426036-3442559 GCA_907164525.1 Lophiomys imhausi
ACACACACACACACACACACACACACACACACACACACACACACACAGCATATACACATAAATAAATAAATAAATAAATATTTAAAATTATTTTTAAATAGATATGCGATTTGAAGGGTGTAAAAAATAGCTAATTAAATTATTTACCCAGTATTTATATTATCTTTAATTGGTCGGTGGTGTTAATCCTTAACCTGCCAGTATAAATGAATACACACAGACACCGGGTGGATCTTAACAAGCCTAGGCCTGGGTTGTGCAATCGTAGCCCATCTAAGCTAGCTCATAATTCTATTACCCAAATATAACCCCATATATACATATGTCCCTTTGGACTATTATTCTACACGCTAAGCCAATGTTCCAGGCCACATGGAAGGATCCTCTTTAATCTACCCCATGTTGTGTCTTCCTTGTTTACTCCTGGCTTCTTCTCCCGACAAACTTCCTCTTTATAAGATGCTCTCTGTCTATTTCTCAAAAGCCCTCGAACCTTAGTCCCACCTATCTCTGTCTTTGCCCAATCTCCAGGCCTCAGCATTTATTTAACCAATCAGAGTCAATTAAGTAAGAGACAGCAAACAGGACCAATTAACATTTACAATGCTTAACACCACCCCATCAGAAGGGTTTGCTTTGGTTGAATGATTTTATTTACTTTATCATGTCACAAATCATGGATTGTGTCATGACTGCAAGTGGTTAAATCTTACATCTCTCTGGAAAAACCTAACACTATTGAGTTACCATGGCATCCTGTGGAGGATATCTGTCTTTGGTCATGGTAGTTAGGGTTTTGTGCAGTCATGTACTCTTGTGAGTTAAGTAGTTATATAATTAATCAATAATCAATAATCTATTCATCCCAAAAGCCTATAATTAGTAATCAATAATCCATTTAACCCAGAAGCCTATTATTGAGTTTTGGGAACATGTTCATTGTGTTTGTCCTCGTAGTTGAAGATCCCAACACTAGTCCCAAAATCTCCAAAGAAAGAAAGGGGGCATTTGGCTTTAGATGGGTTCTAGAATCACCATTCCTAACCCTTCTCAAGACGGAATCCCTCCTGACATCACATATGTCACAGGACTCCTTATGGTTATGGTGGGATGTACCTTGAGAACCTGTATCCAGCTGTGAGCAGAGATCAGGATTAGACTGGGGCAGAATGGGCTTAATTCTGGAGTTAGAAGTGGAGCTGGTGTTCCCCAGGCATGTGGCTGAACTGGGAAACATGCTTGCTTGGAAGTAAAGATGAAGCTTTGTTACCCAGAGAGGAGAAATATACATTGGATAAGGAAAGTAATAATCCCCACTACACCTTTTAAGTGAATTTCTACTTTACTAACATGATTTGAAAAACCATGGTGAATATACATATTAATACTAACATATATAATATTAACATATATAAATAAATCCTATAATATATATAATAGGATTTTACAGTCATTTAAAATAAGACAGATTTGTGTACATAATGTTGTCAATGTATGTTCAACTGAAAATTCTATGATAGCCAGCTAAAACCAGTTTAGACAATTCTGTTTATTTTTTTATCACACAACATAAATGCCTGAGGTAGATGATTCCAACAAAATTGGACCAATGGCTTGCTGATGTAAGGACTCTAGATTGGCTTCAACTGATTCTCCTTATTTTCTATGATGGTCACAAATTGGCCACAGTTGTTCTACATAACTCATAGAACAAGAAGGAAATAGAAAAAAAGGGAGTATAAAGGAGAAAGAATACCCTCCTCAAATTCTCTAGTCTGACTTTTCTTCATATAGAACCTAAGACAAAGCATTCCACATAGGCAGATACAGGTTGCTAATTAGGGAATGTGATTATTCTGTAACAGAATAAAAGCTCTAGGGCATGACTCTAGGCAAAGCCAGTAATAGAAAGTATTGTTGATGTGGCCAACATTGTAGGATACTAGTGTCCGCATCTATCAGGACTTCTTAGGAGCCTAGTGATATGCTTGCAATGGTTTGCTCAGGGAAAAGGGAATTGTCACTTCAGACAATGCAATGGTCAAGATGCCTCAGAAGCAATGTTCCTCACATCTCCAACTTATGGTTGAGGAAGGGCAGACTCCAGTGGCCACAACATTCTTAAGATTGCGGATTCAGAGAAGTCCCAAGGCAGGAGTGAGATGTACAACTCAGGGCCTCATGGAGGGAGGCCTCATCACATGGTCCCTGCACACTGGCATGAGCTTACACACAGATGGTTCCCATGAGAGAGGGACTGAAGATTGAGGTGATGTATGAGAGACAGCAATAAAGTGCCCTTTTTCAAGAAGGAGGTAAATTATTCCTGAAGCCCTCAGGGAAATGTTCTCTTACGAAAAGTCTCATGGTCTCATTTCCACAACCCTGTGACATGCTCACCCATGAGTGTAGAGGAGCCTGGATTTGCCACTTACAGCTTATGGAGTAGAACGTGGCTATTGTTAGGAAAGCACAAGAATGAGATCATATACATCTTGAGCAATGTAAAGTGTGTGCTAGTTGCTTTTCTGTCACTTCAAAAATCTGGTAGCACATTTTTAAAACAGGATGGATGGTCTTGGCAATAGCCTAGGTTCTTTGGGGATTCCCATGGGAACCTTTTGCCAATAACTCAATTAGATGTAACTATTCCCGGTATTGGAAGCTTCATTTGGTGACAAGAGATACCTAGCTTAGGATTCTGTCTCCCCATTATTTAGTGATTTCATTTAGATCGCCTTCATATATGTTCATATTTTAGGAAGCTTCTACTGTCTTAGGTTTCCGTTTCCATACTACCCCTTAAGTGGCCCTTAATTTTAGCTGTCGCTCCCCATATTCTCTCCTTCTGCCCTCTCCCTCCCTACTTGATCTTCCAATTCCAGCCCCTGTCATCCATCCATAACTATCTATCCTATTTCCCTTTCCCAAGGAGACATATCTGTACTCTCTAGTCCCTTACTCTATACCCGCCGTCTGTGGTTCTATAGATTGTAGCATGGTCAGTTACTTAACAGCTAATATACACATATAATCAAATACATGCCATACTTGTTTTTCTGGATCTGGGATATCTCACTCAGGATGATTTTTTTTTTCACAATGTCATTTTTTTTTAAGCTGAGTAATACTCCATTGTGTAAGTGCACCACATTGTTAAATCCATTCTTCTGTTGGGAGACATTTAGGTTAGTCTGCTCTCCGCAAACTGGCAGCAAGGATCCATTGCTGAAGACAACACCTATATGACTCATTGAATATGGGAAGTCAAGCTGGTGTCTACATAGAGCACTCACCCCTGCTTTCTAGTTTCTTGATACAGGAAGGTACTCTGCATGCTACCAAAAGAGAAACATAAACACCAAGGGAGCCACAAACCCTTTGATCCAATGGTATCCTGCAAGATATGCTAGGCACAAAGTTTGTAAGAGTAACCAGTCAATGTCTCATCTGACTTAAAGCCCACTCCACAAGATACTGCTTTGGTGATCAAGTTACAAAAATTTGGAACATCACATAGCTGCTTAAAGGAAGACTGAAGTTTCCAACCTCCTTTACAACTTGAATGGGATAAGACTCAGATATCGACAAAGTAAGTACATTTAGCTTCAGGGCAGGTATTAGATGTCTCTTGGAAGGAAGAGGAACAACAAGGAAATAGCAATCCTTTATCTTGCATTTTCTTTGTTCCAAGCAAAGTCTTTGCTTGAATGGTGTTTCCTTTTTATCGTCATATTAACCTCTGGGTAAGGCATCATTTTCTCTGTGTTATGACCTAGGAAACTAATACTGACTCTTCATGGCAATACTATTCCCCTGAGTGACTATCCCTGAATTTCAGGATGTTGTCCCTTCCCTCTTCTCTCTCAGGTATCCTTAGGCCCTCTTCCTGTTTTCTA
Organism: Lophiomys imhausi; assembly: GCA_907164525.1. Classification (NCBI taxonomy): domain Eukaryota; kingdom Metazoa; phylum Chordata; class Mammalia; order Rodentia; family Muridae; genus Lophiomys; species Lophiomys imhausi. The sequence goes on from CAJQZJ010010806.1 coordinate 3,429,936, forward strand.
GGCACTTGGTTGTAATAGTTGTTCGCTTTGGGCAACAACAACAACAAAAAAAAAAACAAAACAGTGCCTAAAAACAAAAGATTCATGATTGGAGGGCATTTTTGTCTAGAGATGTTTTTCTGTCCCCTGAGTCAAGGTTAAATCTGAGGAAGAAAGGGCAGGATGAGGAAGTGGGACAAATGAAACAGAGAAGGTGATGAACACTTATATTGGGGGGAAAAATTGTTGGGCAAACAGTACTAGGAGCAAGTTATATTGTATCAGGTCCATTCTGGCCCACCATCTACCCAACGGGCCCATCATGAAAATATAAGCTAACTAACATGCCCTAGGGAAGGGCACCCCCATGAGGAGCATGATTTATGACAGCCACACTTTCTGTTTCAGATGAGGCTCCAGAGACATAAATTCCAAGTAATATTTAGTAAAATGAAAGAGACCTCAAGATGATGGGTTGAGGAACTAGCTCCGTCAGCTTTTGACCCTGAATAAGAGAAACCAGTATCCACCTGTAGGATAAAATCTCCATGGAAGACGTGTTAATATAGAAGGAACCCGTGACCTAGACCAAGATAAAAAGACCTTGGGTGGGGGTGGGGAATGAGTGTCCCTCTTACTTTGACTAAGAGAGAAATGAAAGACGAGGGTGGAAAGAACTGACCAAGTTTGGGTGTGAAAAGGTTAAGAGAGACCTACCAATGGGATGGCTGGATTCTAGGGGATGCTTCTTGTAACCACACTGCAGGGTGTACAGGTGAGGGGAAAGACTGCTAAGCAGCCATAGGGAGCCTGCAGGACTTCCAACTGCAGCACAATTGTGTCAGTCCTGTAGCCCCAGGAGAGCAGCAGGTGGTACAGCCCCCAGCCCCACTGGAGGTCACATGTTTCCCTAGAAGCTGTAAAGGCAGACCAGTATTTGCTGTCCCAAAATCATTATGGGAAGGAACTAAACACAGGCCATTTCTATTCCTTCTGTTTTGTTATTTATACAGCAAGCAGATGCCAACCCAAATAAACGGCTCTGTAAAAATAATCACAATTTTACTATGTTCAAGTATGTGAAGATACAGTGTAGCTGAGCAGAAAATCCATAAAAAGAAAATCTAGGTGTGCATACCAAAGGGGCTTGTGCTCTTATAGGTGCAAGGAAGCATAGTTGTATAAACTCAGCTAAGTCTGATGCCTGGCAAAAACCTTGGGTAATGAAGATGGAAGGTTTCCTTCATTACCACAGGATTTTGTGTTGTAGCCAAAGAAAACCCCAGAAGGTTCTTAAGTGAAAAATGCATTCTCTCACACAAAAGGAAATTTCAAACTTAACTTGGTGACTCTATGAAGGTGTCAGGAAAGTAGATACTCCCCCTTGGCCATTCCCTACCCTCGTCTCATTGACATGCTCTCTCTCCTCACAGGGCTACCTCATGGCAACAGTGGAGTGGAGGTAGCATGGCAACAAGAACACCCCTAAGTGGAATGACTTGATATGATCGTCTTGTACAACTCTCTTGCATCGAGAAAACCCTTCCCCAGAGCCCCATCCATAAGCAGAACTCTCATGGGCCACATCAGATCGCCTGCCTGCTTTCAAATTAATGACTGGTATCATTTCCTCAAGCAACTCCAGGAAGTGGGAAAAAAAAAATATCCCAAATAATAAGGAAGGATGGGGAATTGATTTGACCGTGCAGCCAGCAATGTGGGTCTTGGGCTTTGTGTTGGTAAATGCACTGGCTGGTGTTGCGCCAACTTGACACAAGTTATAGTCATTAGAGCGGAAGGAGCCTCAGTTGAGGAAATGCATCCATGCGATCCAGCTGTGAGGCATTTTCTCAACTAGTGATTGATAGGGAGGGCCCAGCCCATTGTGGGCGGTGCCATCCCTGGACTGATGGTCCTGAGTCCTATAAGAAAGCAGGCTGAGAAAGCCATGGGAAACAAGCCAGTAAACAGCGCCCCTCCATAGCCTCTCCATCAGCTCCTGCCTCCAGGTGCCTACCCCCATTTGAGTTCCTGTCCTGACTTCCTTCAATGATAAACAGCAATAGAGAAGTGTAAGCCAAACAAACCCTTTCCTTCCCAACTTGCTTTTTGGTCATGGGGTTCCATTGCATCAACAGAAACCCTGAGACAGTAAGTAAGTTAAAGAATCATAAATGAGAAGGGGATTTGATGCCATACACTGGAGCGGCAAAAGAATTGCTAGGGACTTAACCTGCTTCCTCAACTCAAAACCATCTTTCCATATGGAGTAAGTCTGACCTCCTTTTAGACATCTTTCAGTCTTACAATCTTACAATGTGGTGGAGGAGGCTTAAGTAAGTTGCAATCCTGGCCCAGAGCCACGCACATGCTTACGAGACTGAGCCATTCCAAGGAGACTTGTTTCTAACACTATCTTGTGTCTACTATGAAAATTCATTTCAAAAAAGAAAAAAAACTTTCCAGTTTAAGTACAGTAAAGTACAAGGGTTAACATTACTTCCTACATTATAATCCATGAAAGATGAATGGGCTACCCTGATTTGTAGTCAAGGCTAATATTTCTAAATTTATCCTGCAGATTTTTGTTTTTGAACATAGGTGAATGTGAGAATCAGTCCATTCTAGTGTCCTAAGTACAAAAATAGTGGTAACCCAAAAGTCCAAAAGATATATCTAGTTAAAACTATAACAGCTGCAAAAATAAGTCCTCATCAGCAGACAAGACTCCTCTTTCGGGGAAAATAAAAAGTTAAGAATTTGGGAGGATTTACTGAAATAAATATTGTATCAATAGTCATTCTTACTCAGAATAAGTAAGGACTTCTATAATGTACTAAGTCATTCCATTTTCTTCCTATCTCCACTGAGCTATGTAAGACTATGGATGTCATATGTCTCATTTGCAGTTTTACTCTTTATATCCAAATATGTTATATTGGTTGCCGATCAGGCATGTTGTCCTTCATTCTGGCATCCAGGATCATTGGGGTCTGGTTTATCTCACCATTTACCTTTTCCTAATTTCTGTGTCCTGTAGGGAGTTAGAATAATTAAATTAGATTTAGAAAATATCTAGGGGTTTCTGATACAGTCTCTTAATTTGGGGCATGAAGATCAACTTGGCTGTGAGCGATTTAGCTTATCAGCTTGTGGAAAAACAAGGATGAAGTCAGGTGAAAACAGTAAACAAACAGAAGACTTAATGGACTGAAAAACAAGGTTGAAGCCAAGAAAAAAAAGGAAAGATTTAATGGACTAAGAAACAAAGTATCTGGCCTGGCATTGTTTTCAGCTGCTAAGTGGGCAGAGCCCAAATTAAGCTGAAACAGAGTTCCTCCTATTTAAGGACAGTGCATGGAGCCCCATCCAAGAAGAGGCCCCGATGCTAGAGAGCTACAAGAGTGCTGCTGAGAAAAAGTGCTGACCATCACTTGATGGCCAGATCTCCTGGAAGCAGAAAGAAGCTGGTGAGCAAAGAAAGCCTCAGCAAGACAGCAAAAGGCCAAGGACTAAACCCTGTGGCTCAGCTTTTGTGTAGAGGGGTTTGATCTGTCCGAACAGTGGCCTAAACGAAACTGTGGCCAGCTTTAAGGACTGAGGCAGAGCAGCTGAGTTCCTGATGCGAAATAAGTAAGTTGGCCTACAGATGGCTGGGGTCTTCCAGAGAGAAGAAAGCATTAAGCCTTATTTAAGGTAAGACTGTGATAGCCAGCTTACCCTGACGAATCTATATCAGAGATCCAGAAAAAGGACTGCTAAGTGCATTAAAGAATCTACAACAGAGACTGTGTTCCTGATGACTAAGGACCTGCCCCAGAGACTGTATCCTTCTAAAAGGTTAGGAAAATAATTATCAATAGGATTAGTGGTTAGGTTAAAGGGATTGTAGGAATTTATAAGGTTAATAATTAAGAAATTGTTAATATTTGTTATAAGTGAATATTGTTAGTTAATAAATAAATAATTAATAATAATTAAAAAGTTCGGTAACAGTGTCCTTTCCCCCATCTTTAGAGTTCCCCGTGGATCCACATTCCCATCTGAAACGCCTTCTCCCCTCCTTCACTCTAAAAGATCTTCCTCTGTTCAGAGGAATTTTCATGATGAAAGAAGGTCTAGGCAACATTCTGTGAAGGTCTCCCCTCTGCTTCCTTTCCAGCTTAGGGACCATCCATTTTCACACAGTACAGCAAAAGTGGAACACCACCTGCGTGCCATCCTGACCCACTACTCTCTTGATCTGTGACTTTTAGACATGTCCTGTCCACCCATTTCCCTATCTTCAGACAGGAAAAAATGGCAGCTCTTCCTTCCCAGGTTTGTTACAGGTTAAATAAAGTAACACATGTGCAGTGTCTACATATGTGAATGAAACATGCAGAACAGAGAGGGGTTAGAACTGCAGCTGGTACCTACTATGGTGTCTTGTAGATTGTTCTCAAGTTTCAGTCTTGCCTCACTAATCCAACTTAAATCCCTGTGGACAAGACCAATAAAGTCAGATCCCCTCTTTCCATTCCAACTCCTCCTCGGCCTGGTAGGCCTTCTCACCAGGTGGACAGACAAGCTTGCTGGGCTGGGTTTGGATTGTAATTAAACTTGTGCCCAAGTCCAAGGTCATGTCCTTTCTAGTAACCTATAGGAGACACCAGGTCCTCCAGACTGGTAGGCAGGGTTACTTTAGACAGCTGTTCCTTTGTTACTTTAGGGAGAATGAGAATAAGGAAGTGTGTACTAGGCTGGGGAGAGGGGCCAGTGGTTAACGTGTTTGCCATGCAAACTGATGACTTGAATTCAGATCTTGAGAACCCATGGCAAAGCCAGACACCTCTACAAAGCCTCTCTTGCTCCCTCTACCTCCTCACTTTAGACTTCTAAGAGGTAATGTCATTAAAGAGTGATTGGGCCAGGAGAACAAAGGCCTCATGGATTAATGTTGTTATTGAGGATGAATTTGTTATACAGCAGTTATCCCTTTAGCCATAGTTCCACTTTTTATGGTTTCAGTCACCTATGGTCATTCATGTTCCAAAGATATTGAATGGAAATTTCTAGAACTATAAATTCTTCAGTTTTGAATAGCAACTAATTATGAATATTATGATGAAATCTCAATCCATCTAACTACATAAATAGTTCCTCTGTCCAGAGTATCTCCACTGTATATATATGCTATTCATACCTTAGCCTCTTAGGAATATGCTTTCTTTTACTTCTACTTCCTTTTCTTCTTCTTCCTCTTCTTCCTTTTCTCCTTCTTATTTTTTTTTTTAAGACAGGGTTTCTCTGTGTAGCCCTGACTGTCCTGTAACTCAGAGATCCACCTGCTTCTGCCTCCCATGTGCTTAGGATTAAAGGTGTGCTCCACCATGCCTGCCAGTAATGTTCTTAATTAATAGACTTACTTAATAAATGACTGTCTTACTGTTCTATTAATAGATTATCTATTTTAGTATTGCTTATTATTGTTATCTTGCCTAATTTTTTAATTAAGCTTTACCATAGGTATACACATGAAGAAAACATAAATGTATACAGAATTCAGTACAATCCTCAGCTTCTCGTATCTGCTGAGGGATATTGGAGCATATTCCCCTTGAGAATAAGGAAAGACTACTAAAAACCCAAGTTTGTCTGTCTGTATATCATCTGTCTTTCTCTATCTCTCTTTCTCCCTCCATCTCTTTCTCTTCTTCCTCTTCTCTTTATGATGTTGTATTATGGTTTCACAAGAAGACCATCTACAAATGCTAGCAAGCATCTTGATGTTAGACCTCCAGCCTCCAGAACTGTGAGAAATAAATTATGGTTAATTACAAGTTTCCCAGTCACTGGGACCTTGTTATAACAATGCCTGACAGGCTAAGAGACTGGCTTTGTAGAAAACTGTGTGAGACACTATGGGAAGATTCAACAACAGCAAATCAAGTGGGAAAGCAGCCAGTGATAGAAAGTAGAAAAGGGGAAATAGAAAAAAACACAATGCCTGACTATGAATGCATGCAAAGATGTAACAACATTCATTTATTCCACGAGAAATGCTACACTAGAACTTCATAAGGAGGGTGGGAGGGAGCAAGAAGATGAGGTGGAGGTAGTTGGGGCACTCAATGGTGTTTTCTGCACAATCTTTTATGAGCTGCCTCTGATCATGTCAGGAAGAGGCAAAACCAGCAAGTGTGATTCAGAGTTGTGGGCCTGCTACCTACAAACCTCTCCCCAGGTTCTTCTCCAGTTGAGGTCTGTGGTAGGCAGCACCCGGGACACCCACAATGGCCCTTCTTAAGTTGTCTTTTTCCACATTGTCCCAGGATTGTGTGATCTGAACACCCTTGTCCTCTCCCACAGTGTACTAGGCTCCTGTCTTGGTAACTCTGAGTCGACACATAATGAGGCATCTTTAAGGACAGGCCCACACGGGAGGGAAAAACCTCCTGCCAACAGCGAGCCACATGAATAAGCTCAGATGTAGGACACCACAGCTCAGTCACATCCACGAATACTATAGCTGGGTGACACTGGCCTTTCTCTCATAAGAGACTCTGAGTCAGAATTTCCCGGCGAAGTAGCTTGTGAATTCCTCACCCTCATATATCATATGAGGTAACAAATTTCTGTTGCTTAAAAAAAAAAAATCACTAAAATTTGGAGTGATTGCCACATAGCAAAACATAATGAATTCAAGGACTGGGAGACTACTGGTGTGGTATCTTCCTTGATCCCCATTTTGTAGATTTGAAAGGTAAAGTCAAAAGAGGTTAATGATTTGCCTACACTCTCACAATAACGCTTGCAGCCTTAAGACTTGAACTGCCATTTTTTACAGTCTTTCTGTTCAGCCATCAGCTCACTCAGCAAATATTTTAATGGCTTTTTTTTTTTTTTTACTAAATCAATGATTAAGCATTGTTCTTCAGAACAATTAAAGGTGAAATTAAGACTAATAATACTAATAAAATAAAGAACAGCAAGATGAAATAAATGTGTTGAACACAGTACCTCTTACAACTGCTGACTGCCCTTCTAGTGCCAGCTGTTCAGGCTAGGGGTGGAGGCAGGTACCACAAAGAGGTGAGATGTTCTGATCCCCAATGGGGCTTGTTTCCATCCTCTGCAGAGAGTAATTTGTGATAAAACTGGCCAGAGAATGTATATGCTCCAATGATTGACCAATTGCATTAGACAAACAGAACCTTGAGGAGTATTGTCTATGATAAAAGCTAATCAGCGGCTCTATCATTAGAAAGATGAGAGACACCTGAATACAGTAACACCCAAAGCAGAGGCACCCTACCTAGCCGCTCCTTAGCCTTTTGTTCTTAGGAACAAGAAGATATCTGGGGAGATACACAGTGGGCAAAGTGCTGGCTGCATGTACACAGGCTGACTTGCATGAAACTGTGTTTGGGCAATTCTAACTAAATTTCCCCCAGAAAGGATCAACTTCGAGGTCCCAGGCTCCCCTCAGGGAAGTGGAACCCTACTCACTGGGAAGTCAGGTAAGCCTGCTGATACATGCTGGCCATGAATGCACATGTTTTTGTAATTGTGAGCAACCATGAGGATCCCTTACTTTAATCCTAGGTTTTAAGAGGCGAAGAATCATTAGAGGGGTACAGAGCATTCTGCCAGGTGTCCTTCCCTTCAAGGGATGATTAAACAGATGACCCCAAGGCTGTCATGCCAGTCCACATATGAAGCTTCTGGCTCATATCTGAAGTGAGATTGTGTAATAAATACAATTGCCTCTATTTTTGTGGGTGATTGTTGAGTGTTTTGTTAAATAATTGTAGTGTGCCTTGTTCTGGTGACTTCCCAGTATACTCACAAATAAATAAATAAACAAACAAACAAATAAATAGACCCAAACTCTATATGGGAACTACAAGTCCCTGACAATGGTTACTGCCATCTTCACCCAGACTCCTATGCTTCTCCCAAGGTCATTGCCAAACTTCGACCTCACTAGTTCTTTAAAAACCCCAGGTGCCCTTCCCCTAGAGGTTTTACAGATATGCCTGCTGTGTCACATGTGCATCACTGGGTGGCAGAAAGGAGGCAGGTTATGTATACATTCAGTGTTCTGATCTGTGAACATCTAAAAGATTAATAGCCTAATATTCCCTGTAAAAAGCAAGCCTGAGACAACTACTAGTTTGGTACCAGGAGGCCTGGAAAGAAGCTCACTTATGATGACCACCAGCACCAGGCACACACCAGATGGGCTCCCAGGACAGGAAACAAGTCAGAGACTAGATGAATCTTGCCTGGCACCACGGACCCCAGGCAGATGGCCACTTGCAAGAGCTGGGCAAGGAGCGAGCCTGAGACAATCACCAGACTGGTACCATGGGGCCTAGACAGGGAGCTAGCCTGAGATGAACACCAGTCTAGTGCCACACAGGCCTGGGGATTAGACCATACTGGAGATGACCTTGCCAGGTGCCATAATGCACAACGCACAAGTGAGGTACCACACTCCTGAGACCACTTCTGAGTCAAGCCTAGACACTGAAAGACCCCAGGCACCACTAACAGGAGCAAGTAGTAGTGGGGAAATGAAAGAGAAAGAGAAACAGAAGAAAGTGCACACAAGAAAGAGAGGTTGAACTGGAGGGTAGTGAAGAACAACCTGACGTTGTTCTGATGATGCCACCCAGGACCATGGCTTCTGGCTTCTGCTGCCAACAGGGGCAATATCTGGGTCCATGGATCTGTTACCATCAAAAGTCAGGTGGACATTCCTGGTCTGGGCTGCCACCCAGGGACATGTTGATGTCTGAGAACTGTACAAGACTGGCCCACCCTTCACCTAGGCATCATGGGAGAACTGGCCCTAGAGGCAGGAGAGCAGGAGAGCTGACTCTGTCCCTGCACATTTCAGGAGTTGCAAGTTAATTGTCCTTACCACTCCCTGTGGTGGCATGGACAAAGGAGAGATATCCTCTTCTCCCTCACCCCTCATCACCTATGGCAGGTGGGAGACCTGGCCCTGGGGTCAGGAGAGCAGAAGAACTGGCCCTGTCCTTCACCAGCTGCAGTATTCAGGACAAGCCCTGAGCCTTGTCTTGGCAGCACAGTAGAGCTATCTCTGGATGGGGGTGTTTTGGGTGAACCAGTCCTAAGGGTGTGAGTGTTGGAGAGCCAGCCAGTCCTACCTTTTGTCTGCTTTTCTGCGGTGTTGGCATGGAAGAGATTCCCTCCCTCCCTTTTGCCCTCATCACCAGTGGTAGACAGGAGATCTGGTCCCAATGGGGTCACAAGAGCCCAGCCCCTTACTTGCTGGAGCACTCAGGAGAGTAGGCCTTGTACTTTACCTAGGTAGCACAGTAGAGCTGGCCTTGGATATGGTGGTTGGCTCTCAAAACCAGGGCTTTGAATTGGCCCACTCCAACATCTACCCAATGGGTGAACTGCTGGAGTGCATGAAGAGGTCAGTTCTACAAACCCAAAACTACAGGATCTCCATGACACAGGGCAACAACAGGGTATCTGAGAGGAGTTTCAGTGAGGTACCAGTACTGACAAAGTAGCAGAATCCAAAGGCCTCTTACCAAACCAAGGAGCCATTGTAATAAACATTTGCAAGCAAAAAAAAAAAAAAAGTGTGGACAAAAGAGAATATTGTCGGACACTCTGTGACACACTACAGCTTCCACGATGAAATTTTTTTTCTCTGTTGGGAGAGGTTGCAAGGGTAGAGGGCAGGTCTGAGGGGAGGTGGGAGATGAGTGGGATTAGGATATATGATGTGAAATTCATACACCAAAAAAACCCACAATAAAAATATTTTAAAAAATAAAAACAGCTTTATTTAAAAAAAAAGTGCCCCCTCAGCTGGTATTCGCCAAGCAGTGTCATTTCTAGCCTCTCTTGTCTATTGTGATCCATAGACTGTCCCTTCTTTCTTAGTAAGTGTCTTCCTTGTTTTCAGGACCCTAACAACTCAGTGTGAACTTCTCCACACCCCTCCATTTCTTCTTATCACCTATTAACTTCTTAGCACTACCAGACGGTAAGTCCAAGGACAGGAGTGTAGCTTAGTCTGCTGATAGAGTGTCTGCCTAGTACCAAAGAACCTGGGTTACACTCCCCTGGACTGGAAAAAAAAATTAACCTCTCATATGAATGGCATTTTTATTGAGCAGCTTCTATAAGCCCAGCATTGCTCTAATGTAGCAGTTCTCAACCTGTGGGTCATGACCCCTTTGGATGTTGCATATTTGATATCCTGCATATTGAATATCTACATTAAGATTCACAACAGTAGCAAAATTACAGTTAGGAAGTAGCAATGAAGTAATTTTACGGTTGGGGGTCCCCACAACATGATGAACTGTACTAAAGGGCCTCAGCATTAGGAAGGTTGAGAACCAATAAAGGGCTGGCTTCTTGGATAGAAAGTCATTTAGTCTGTTAATAACAGCATATCTTCATTTAAAAGCCAGGAAACTACATAGACAGGACACAGGTGGAATGGTGCACCCTTTCTTTGGCTTTTGGTAGTAGAGCTCAGAATCACTCCCTACCTCCCCCAACCCCCAGGGACCAGATTTGCTAACTGTTCTCCTTCAGGCTGCAATGGTCTCCCAGGGAAAAGGACCCTTGTAGATTTTGTTCACTGTTGAAGCCTAGCGTAATGCCTGACATATAGAGATGCTCAAATAAATGCTCCTTGAGTGAAAAACGAACATGGGTGAAAGGCCTTCTGCTCTTACCCTTCCGCTTTCTGAGAGATGTGCAGATAGGTGCTATGCAAACCTTGTTAAAAGTTGCACCCAGTCAGTGAGTCGAGTCACGTAGTCTCTGCTTATAAAGGACTCAGGCTGAACTACTTAGGCACTGTGAAGCATCAAAAAGTCACCTTACTGGGTATGACGGTTTGAATAAGAAATGTCCTCATGTCCCCACTCTGGTATTTGAGCACTTGGTCCAAAGTGATGGAATTGTTGGAGGGAGATTGTTGTTGAACCTTTAGGGGCTGCAGGCTTGCCTGAGGGAAGACTTCACTAGGGAGGGAGGGAGCTTTGTTCCACTTCTATGCTCTCTCTCTCTCTCCCTGCCCCCTCTCTCTCCCTCCCTCCCTCCCTCCTTCCCTCCCTTCCCCCTCTCTTCCTCCCTTCCCCCTCTCTTCCTCCCTTCCCCCTCCCTCCTCTGCTTCTTGTTGGCAAATGAAGATGACACCTCTTAGCTTTCGGGCATCTTACACAGCAACAGAAAAGTACCCGGGGCACTGGGCATGCTCAGCTGTTAAGACAAACCCGTCGACTAGGCCCCTGATGCCATCCTGATGCATGAGAACATAGGGAATCTTATAAAACTTCAAGATATTTGAATTAGCTGGACCGACCGAGTTCTGAAGAGAAGCGCCCAGTTATGGGAAAGTACCTAGTTAATAAAACTAGAGCCCTAGATCCTTCTGAGGACTCTGAATTTTATATTTTTGGTTGTGAGCCTAGCCTTTAACGGCTGAGCCATCTCTCCAGCCCGAACTCTGAATTTTAAAATTGAGAAAGTGGGACTTGAAGAAAAGGGTGCCCAGTGTTTTATTTTGATAAGACAACTTAAAACTTGCGGTGTGGTCAAAGTTCATCATTTCCAGTGATCAATTTATCAGCCCGATGTTTTCGTCGCTAACCACCTATTTGCCTCTACATTTATAAAGAGCTCCCACACTTTGAGGTGTGAGCTTAAAGGCATTGAACCAGCCGAAATCACGTCTCTCCAGTGCTCGCAATTTTTCTCCTTGTTTCTTCTAAAACCAATCCCCGCTGTGAGTTGCAAACCCAGCTCTGCTCTTCCCCAACACCCCGTTTTCCAAACATGGTTTGTGCACCTTCCTCTTTGCGCTCAGCCGCTCTCGCTCTCGGTGGTCCATAAGCTTCGGAGTGGCTAACTTCAGCCCGCGGCAAGGAGCAAGGAGCCAGCTTAGACAAGAGAGCAACGCCAAGTGAGTGCCAAGGACCGGCCTGGAAGGGTGAGAACCTACCAAGCTGCCTTTGAAGTTTTGTGTCCACTACTGCAAGTGGAAAACGACTCATCGGGAAAATTTCCCTCAGCCCTGGGCAGAAGGAAACTTTCCCAAATTTCTCTGAACTCCGAGATCCTGACGCGTTGAGTTCCTGATAATAAGTATACAGTCACCACCCTACAAGCTCCTGAAACCACGGTGGTCCACCAGAGCCTAGGGAAGGATGTTTGACAGAGAAGTCTGTGTGTGATGGAGTACAGGACTCCTAGCTCAAGCTGGGGGAAAGAAGGCCCTGTGAAGGCAACAGCCTGGAGGCCAGATTCCTGGGGATGTGCAAAGGAGTTGATCCAAAGTGCTTCCTTATGGTAACAGAGGCCCAGAAGAGTGCTGGAGCCTGCACCTGGTAGGGACATAGGTAGAAGGCTAGTGAGAAGGGATTAGCTCCTGATTTCAGCACCCTCTTCACTAACTTAGACATTCATCGACTTGGCCCTAAATCTCAAGTTCAAAGTCTCCCAGTAAGGCAAAGACTGATGTGTCAAGTCCTTGAGCAACTCAGTGGAATAAAGAGGCCCATACTGAGAGTGTGGACTTTCTAGGCAAACGTGCAAGGCCACACACACTCACACACACACACACACACACACACACACACACACACACACACACAC
>CAJQZJ010010806.1:3442569-3473086 GCA_907164525.1 Lophiomys imhausi
ACACACACACACACACACACACACACACACACACACACACACACACAGTCGGGGAGCAGAGCCCCGGAAAGGGCACTCAGGGGACTGAGAAGGGCATCTCTAGCCCTGGAGACTAAAGAGACAGCTTCAGGCCAGGATGTTAGACTTCTGGAAACCAGATGTTGTGTCTAGGTTACCTGTGTCCTAAGGCCTGTCTAGCTCTGACCCAAATTGCTGGTTCTGCCTTCCCTGTCTCCCTGGAAACTTCATCCTTGGAGATGAAGTCTAGGCTTCCTGGGGAGGCACATTTTGAGGGACACCACAGTGCACTAGTCACAGGGGCCACAGATCATCAGATCTTTCCAGCTAAGGGATCTTGAGTAAATCTAATACCCCCACCAGCCTGCACCCGCTGTGCTAAGTCCTATTCTTGTGGTGGATAGTTCTTGAATTTGTGGATAGCTCCTGGGTTCTAACATAGGACTGGACTTGAGAGGATTGGAGAAGAGAGCCATATGCAAGAGGAGAAAGAACTAAGAAGAACTGAAGGAGGGCACTTTACAGACCCAAACTGCTGGAGGACAACTAGATAGACTGGGGGAGAAGCCAGGTGAGAATAGAAGGGTCTGGGGACTGAGATGCTGTGTCAGCTCCCTGGGTAAGCAATTTCCAAGATGTTGCATTTGCCTAAACCTCTAGGTGTGGCTGGTGAGTCCTCACTCTGCAAACATGGTTATTTCTCTCATTTCTTTCTAAAACAACTACCATCTGAGTTGGCTTCTAAGTGTTGAAATTCTCCTCAAAGTGGACTGAAAAGAACTTCCAGAAACTCTGGGGAGGTTGTGTGTGGAGAAGGCCCAAGAGGAAGAGAAGGGCAGAGGAGAGGCAGAACGGAGAGAAGGTGGCAGTGAAGGGGTAGAGACTCACTGCCACAGCCAAGAAGGAATGAATGTAAAGGTTATGAGCAACTACTTTATAACAGAAAGGTGGCTTCCCCAGCTGGAGGTGGAAGTTTTCCCAGAGAAGCCTGGGCTCCAGCTGACCCTAGAGGAATCCAGACCAAGATCAATTCTTCCTGTGATTATTCCTAATCTTTAAAATGGGAACAACACCTAGCACTGTGAAGAACTGTCCTAAAGCTGAGAAAACTTCCATTTTTTTTTTTTTTGCAATCATCGGATGCGGAAGTAAATTCTTTCCTTCAGACACAACACATTATATTACATTTAAAAAAAAAAAGACCAAGCCGGGCAGTGGTGGCGCACGCCTTTAATCCCAGCACTTGGGAGGCAGAGGCAGGCGGATCTTTGCAAGTTCGAGGCCAGCCTGGTCTACAAAGTGAGTCCAGGACAGCCAGGGCTACACAGAGAAACCCTGTCTCGAAAAACCAAAAAAAAAAAAAAAAAAACAAAACAAAACCCTCCTTTCCTCCTTTCCTGCCCCCTTGTTTGCTGCCTACCTCCCCCCACCCACAGTTTCTGATAGCCGACTTCGCAGTGTGCATTTTTTGTCCTGTCCTCCCAGGAGAGGCTGGTGCAAAAGCCAATAAGCCTGGAACACACTCGGGTCCTTCAGGACCCGGGACAATGGTTTCCATTTAATAAATATTTCCCCCAAGGGCATTTCACATCGGCCAGGCAATTATTCAAAGGAAACAGGCTCGCAGGTTGGCGCGGCGGGTTATTTCGTCCTCTTTACCCGAAGAATGCTCATCTAACTCAAGAAACGAGCCCCCCATCTTCGCTGAGCAGGAAAAGGCAGCCTGGGAAAATTTGACACTAGTGGAGAGGGTACAACCTGAGGCTCCCCGGGTGCAAGTGCAGAAGGGGGACCAGGAAGGTCCCCATGCCCTGCCTCCCCTCTGTCCTTCCAGTTTGGACAGTTGAGGAAAGCTGGGAATTTTAAATCGCCTAATAATGATGACATAACTAAATAAGAATTAGAATGGACCCCTGCCCACCACAGTCAACCCCCAAAGTGAAGAGTACTAGGGTCAAGGGCCCCCAAGGTGAAGAGGCGTAGTGTTAAGGGGTCATCAATCAGGACTCGAACCTCTGCAATGTCCGCCCGAAACATCCTAGCCTCAGCTCAGAGCGCTTTGCTCCAACCCCCGGGGGCCCAGAACTGCTCCGCAGAGTATCCTGGGGCACAGGTGGCTGTGCCACCGAAAGCTGACCTAGGAGAAAGATACCAAAAGACCGCAGAGGTTCTGGCGCAAAAAGTTTGTTTTGCTTTTTGCCCTGAGTTTGATACATTCTTTTTCTCTCCCAGGGATCTTTGACAAGTGTGTGTTGGGGGTGGGGGTGCTGCCTTCCCATTTGGTAACTAAGCTGCCCTATTTATCTACGTGAGCTCTGGGCTTGCTGCCTTTACTGACAGCTCCCTGGATCTTTGTATTAGAAGCACTATTTCTCTTTTTGTGAAATAGGAGGAAGAACACGAAGGGCACGAAGAGTTTTAATTTTTGACAGTGCCAGAGACCATGTGAAGCCCGAGCCCCTAGTCCAGAGCTAGCTGGTCTAATCGGTGGAGGTCTATCTGTCCCCAGTACCTTTCCCCGCTCCCGACAGGGACGCTCGGGGTTTCTACTCGCGAGTTGGCAGGTGCGCCCCCCTCGCCTTCCCTGCTGCTGATTGGCGCCCAGGTTGGGGAGTCGCCGCCCCGCGCTTATGTCAGAGTGCGTGCGGTCCCGGCCCACCTCGCCTTTGAACTTCGCCGCTTTTGGCTGCAGTTCACCAGCCTCCCCGCATTCTCAGCCAGGTGCAGTGCTAAGCAAAGCAGCGCCGGAAAGCCACGGGAGGGGGGGGATCAGGGCCAGAGAAGCCAGGGGAAAGACCAGAAAGAGAGAAGGCGAAGGTGAAGAGGAGAGAAGGAGGAGCCTCCTGCACTCGCCAGAAAATTACCTAGTCACCTAATCCCAAGACTCTGGTACTTGGGCCCCAATCTCTGGTGCCCACAGACTCCAGGCCGAACGCCCTCTCGTCCCCGCTGCCTTTCCTATCCTTCGGCCCCCTGGGGGCTTCCTGGGTGCTGGGACTGGCATGATCAGTTGAAAACTTTGCAGGGTCAGCTCTTCTCTCTGATTTCCCCACTGCGGTTCCGAGACGAGGGGAGTTCAGAGTCCCGGGCTCAGGACAGACAGAAGGACAGCCGGCCAACCGCGCCCAGGCTCTCCTGCAGAGCCCCTGCATTCCCCGCCCCCGCCTGCCTCGCCAGGACCATGTCCAAACCTTCAGACCACATCAAGCGTCCCATGAATGCCTTCATGGTATGGTCCCGAGGCCAGCGGCGCAAGATGGCCCAGGAAAACCCCAAGATGCACAACTCGGAGATCAGCAAACGCCTAGGCGCCGAATGGAAGCTCCTGTCCGAAGCGGAGAAGCGGCCTTACATCGATGAAGCCAAGCGGCTGCGCGCCCAGCACATGAAGGAGCACCCCGACTACAAGTACCGGCCACGGCGTAAGCCCAAGAACCTGCTCAAGAAGGACAGGTATGTCTTCCCCCTGCCCTACCTGGGCGACACGGACCCGCTCAAGGCGGCCGGCCTGCCCGTGGGGGCTTCCGACGGCCTCCTGAGCGCGCCCGAGAAAGCCCGGGCCTTCTTGCCGCCGGCCTCGGCGCCTTACTCCCTGCTGGACCCTGCGCAGTTTAGCTCCAGTGCCATCCAGAAGATGGGTGAAGTGCCCCACACGTTGGCCACCAGCGCGCTGCCCTACGCGTCCACCCTGGGCTATCAGAACGGCGCCTTCGGCAGTCTCAGCTGCCCCAGCCAGCACACGCACACGCACCCGTCCCCCACCAACCCGGGCTACGTGGTGCCCTGTAACTGTACTGCCTGGTCTGCTTCCACCCTGCAGCCCCCTGTCGCCTACATCCTCTTCCCAGGCATGACCAAGACTGGCATAGACCCTTATTCTTCAGCCCACGCTACGGCCATGTAACACCCAGGTTGGCCCGGACCTGAAGGGTGGTTGGAAGCAGAGATCTGAATCCTTTCCCTTGCATCTAGTCTGGCCCGCAGATGCCTCTGGGTCAGGCCTGCCGCTGCCCTTAGCCCACCCCCCAGACTCTGCCTCTCTCTCTTCCAGGGGGGAAAGGAGGGGCCGTCCTCCTGGACCCTAGGCACAGGCTCGTGCCGGGAAATTTCCAAACATTAAGACAGCTACACATTTGCCCCTCTCCCGACTCTCCCAAAGCAAGTCTCCGACTGTACCCCCTTTGGACAAAAAAAAAAAAAGTAGGCAGTTTTGCTTTACTTATGTCCCCCTCATTCTCCTCGGATAGGCTTTGGACTCCGAACTCCCAGATCCTGGTATTATATCTAGAATATGCGCATATATATTTTTCCTTTCCCACTGAAGAAAAGAGCTAGTCTCGGCTCTGAGACATCAGACCCAGCTAGGCACCATTTGCTCCTCTTGTGTGGGGGAAGAAAGGCTTAAAAGTTTAAAACTTCAGGAAGGGAAACCTTTCTGTTTAAAACCATACTATGGTCGTGTTTGCTTTGATAAAGAGAAAACAAAAAGGACCCACATGGCTTTTCACTTTGTGTAACGCAGTTACTCCTAGACACCTAAGTTTACTTTTAGACAGAATGTCAGGTTATGAAGTCAGGAAGTAGAAAGTGGACAAAAACTTAAAATAATAATTTAAAAAAATCCTACATGGTCATAAATGTTTTGACAATGTCTTGGAAATGTACCTAGAAGGATTTTCTCTCGTTCCTCTGTTCATTTGTTGAACAAAGACGTTTTGAATAAAGACAATCTGTCATTGCAAAAAGTAACCTTTGATGTGCCTAAAATCAAGTCAGGAGGCTTACTTAGTTCAAAGAGCCTTCCTCCAGGCTGAGTACCTAGAGGGGCTGCAACAGGGAAGGCTGGAAGAAATCCTCCCCTGGCAGAATCTGGTGCCCTGTGACCTGTAGATGGGCCTTGAACCTGGCTCTATCTGGACTTCGCACTGATGATCCGAGTTTTACCTTTAGAGGCTTGACAAAGGTATCAGTCCCTGCATGTCATGCCTTTCCCACAATCTTCATAAAGCAGGTTAAACCATATCCAGCAGTGAATGAACTAAGACAAAAGTGGAACCTCTTGAGTTCTGGGTGGGTTTGGTTTTTAAAACTACTTTGGACTGCAGTCCAAAGGTTGGAAGTGTCAGTCTTGGAGGAAGTTTGCACTATTTGAGCAGTCCACACTGCTGTGGGTGCTGGGATGAGAATGGCCCAATTGATTTTTCTTTCTTTCTTCTTCTTTCTTTCTTTATTTTTTTTAAATGTTTGCTGTCAGGTCCCCTGAGAATCTGGGACCACAGGCTAAGTTCCTAAGTTTTTGGGTTTTTTTTTTTTTTTTTTGGTTTTTTTTTTTTTGGCCCCATTCGGGGAAAAGGGTGGGTGGGAAAAGAGAGAAAGAAGGAGTGTTGTCATGTCTCAAGCAAAGAGTTCCTAAAACACAAATTTTCAAAAACGAATGGGACCTTTCTCTTTTCCTTTTGTATGAGTGTTGGCTTGAAGGTGCCTAGGCTTTGCTGATGCCAGCCAGCGCAACAGCCCTTCAGAGTTTGCTGTCTAATTCGAAATAAGCTTCTCCAGTATCCCAAGACTTTCACACCTTAAATCCTGCGCCCCTCATTTTTCTGTAGGCAATGTGATTCCCCTCACCCTTGATTTTGCTATGGTGCCTGGAAGAGATGGGGCAGCCTCGGGCTCAAGGCCTTTCTGCATCAGTTGAGGGATTTGTAAATGCTCCCCCACCCCAAAGGACTCTGTAGCCGGAGGTGGGAGAGAAGCCTTGTCAACAGTCACTGAAGGCAAAATCACCGGATTAGCATATTGTCCACAAAACAATTAGAAGTGTTTGAGGTGCTATTTGGAGCCTATTCATCCGAGCCTCTTTGTCAAGGGGGGATTTTCATTATTAAAAAAAATAAGTTAGCAGTTGTCCATCTGGCTGAGCTGAATAGCAAAGTGATTCGTGTTGTATATGCTTTTCTCATTAAAGGCTCTTTTGAGACCAATGTTAGAATTAAATGGTATTACACAATTAACATACAAGGCCGCTGAATAGGACGGGACGCCTATAAATAATAGATAGATAAATAAATGAACGTTCTGGCTAAGGTAAACAAAAGGCGGGCTGGGGGAGGTGTGGAAGAGGCCAAGACGGCTGAGCCACGCTTACTTAGCATCACAAAACCCTCTTACAAATCGAGACAATTAGGAAGTGACGAGCCTCTAGTGGCCGTCGGGTCTAGGGACTCCGGGTGCGTAGGGAAGGCCCCTCCTCCCGCCCACTGGAAAGCCCAGGAGGCCTAGGACGTTGGCACTGCTTCCGTTGTTTGATCTAACCCCAATTGACAGTCCTGTCAGTCTGTGTGCTCTCCTTCATAGCTCAATATCCCTTAACATCTCCAAAGATGAGGCTTACAGGGTCTGGTGTCTCCCCGACGAGCCCAGAGCAGGAGCCTTGGGAGGGATCCAGGAGCACTAAGGTGCCCCGCTGCTTGTGGAGTGAGGTTAGATTGCAAAGGGGCACCAGGCAGGTTTGAGCGGCGAAGGCCTCCGGCCGCAGGAAAAACTAAAACAAATAAACAGCCCCCCCCCAAAAAAAATTAGAAAGCAAGGTTGCATTCACACTGTGCCCGGCCATGGGACTCTCCAGGAAACTGGAGTGCGCCTGGGACCCACCACAGGGCCACCGAAATATCTTTCCAACGCACACAGCGGGAACCAGAGTCCCGCGGCAAGCTGCAGACCTGGCTCCAGACGTTTGTTCCCTGGGCACTTAGCTTTCTTCCTAGACTGCCTGCCCTCCTCCGACCTGGACTCAACCTAGCCTCTATGACCTGCGGCGATTTCTTTGCCCGGCCAAGGGCCGCGGAGCATCCTTTGCAGAAGTGCGCGGCCACAACTAGCCCCAACAACCCAAATCCTGCTTGTCACGCTGCTGACAGGGGTCCGATTACAGACTTTAAAGTCTGCCGCAGACAAAAAGGAATCCCCTGGGGAGGTGTGTGTGTGTGTGTGTGTGTGTGTGTGTTTAGGGGCAGGTGGGGTGGAAGCGGTCTCTGTCAAACCTGTTTGCTCACAACTGCCTCTTTCTTTCAAGAAAAACATTAAAGCAAACCTGTAGGGAGAAGAGTGCCCCGCCCGCTCAGGGTGCAGGACAGCCGCTTCTCCCCGCGCCACGCGCAGCAAAGGGCAGTCTGGAGTTCCCCGCCACTCACTTTGTGGGTCCGCAGAACCCGAACTCCCGCCGCTTGCGGCTGTCCCGCACCGTGCGGGAGGAGTGTCTCCCACCTGCTCTGCCCTGGGGAGGAGTCTCGCAACCCGGGAGCGCTGCTCCTTCCGGAACCTGAGCGTCCCGATCCTCCCTCCAGTACAGGCGACCGGGAGAGTCTCGGTTTCTCCTATTCAGGTGCCACTGGTTCTGGGAACCCTTTCCCCAAAGTGATCCTTTTCGCTTCCCGCGTCGCGCGTGGACTTGCCGCTCCTCTGCTGATGTTTCCGAGGACCTGCGAGGGCTGAACTGTGTGCACTCCAGACGGCAGCTGGCATTGCTGGCTAGTTCAAGCTTTAGCTAGGTTTTCATTGTCAAATTTTGCGATCTCTCACTGAGAGGTTCACTGGTCCAGACTTTTGATATATTTGGTACATCGCCTCACTTTAGCTTCTGGTCTCCTTCACAAAACTTCGAGGTTTTTTTTTTTTTTTTGCTTGTTTATTGTTTGTTTCTCATTTCCCTGAATTTGGATCCTACTCCCCAGACTCTTAGTCTCTTCCAGTTTCCTGGCCTTCCTGTTTAAGAGTCAGTTTTCTTACAGCGCCTAATTTTACAGATGAAGAAGGGCAGCAACTTCGAGTGGATCACACTGACTTGTGAGTGACTGACATCTGAGGCTGTTTAAGGTTTGCGTTTTAAAGCCGAAGCCACCTAACCTCCCGGAATCCTCGCCGATCCAAAGCGGGATGATAACTCGGTCCAGGTAGAGCCTAGGGACTTTCATTGCAGCACGCCACCTGCACAAGCGACTCGTGCCCCGCAGGTTCTATGGAGAGATAGCAGGCTGCCAGAGCCCTGAAAACTTGGCAAGCAGTGGAGCTAGCTTTGCCTTGGCGGATTACCGTTCCCTTCTGCCCCTTCGCGGTTCAGGCCTCGTCACCATTGTCCAAGTGGACAATGAATTTCAAGTCATTTAAATTCGCATATCAAGTAAATCACAAGATTCATGTTAAGAATTCTCACTCTATTTGCCGGGTGGGTGGTGCGCAGGAGAAAGGGGAGACGGGAGAGGGGTCGTTTACATTTAGGTGTTTTAGGGGCAGTGAGGGAGCTCTCGACACTGCAGCAGAGCGTGCTTGCTTGACCTCCCCCCACCCAAGCCCGAGTCTCTAATGCGCTCAGGACCCACACTGAGAGAGTTGCTTGGGCTGATTTCTTGGATGGTGCTTCTTGGCCAAGAACCAGATGCCTTGACGTTTGGGCGGTAGCCGAGAAATTAAGAAAATAATGGAAGTTGGGGGAGGCAAGGGGGCGCTAGAAATCCGGTGGAGTGGACTAGGAAAGGTCGGTCGCCCCCACCCCCCACACCGGCGGACCCGAGTTGTGAGCCTGCGGGACTCCGAACCCTGCTGTGGACCTATGGAGATTCCTGGAAGCTGCACTGCCCCGGTGTTAAAAAGAGAGCTTAGCTGCGTTTGCCCTGGGAAGAGGCCTGAAGGCAAGCAAAAAGGAGGGTTCGCTGTTGTGCTACCCCAGCCCCAATCCCAGTGAGAGGTCTTCTACACTTCCGGGCTTCTGAAAGTTGTACCCCATAAAGGGGTAAGGGCCTCAAGCCCAGGATATCCTTGGACCGCCTTCCCAGAGTGTCCAACCCCTTCTCTCCAATCATCCCGGATGCCCCCACCCCCAAATCCCCAAAGTTTCCGTGCAGGTTAGGGGAAGGAATCAAAAGCCAGGCGGGACGAGGTGATAGACAGGGGCGCTTAAGTTTTCTCTTTAGTTCGAAATGTCTTGTGCTTCCCCGGTGGCCAGCCGCGGTTTCTCCAAGTTTTTAAGACCCCATCTGGAAAAGATTCCAGATACGCCAGTGCAATCGTGGCAAGGGCACAAGGAAACTTCTGCAAAACTGTGCCAGGCTGCAGGTGGCTGGAGAGGCCACACTCGACCTCAGCCCTAGGGCGACAAAGAATTCTGGCGACCTCCAGGCCGCTGCGCCGCCTGCTGCCCCCAATGGAGAGCTCATGCTTTGGGGACGAGGGCGCACCGCTGAACGCCAGAACCCTTAGGTCTAGTGCTATGGTGGGAACTGAGGGAAGTGGGTAAGAGAGCCGCTGGGGAGGCTTCCCCGCTGCCTAGACAGTTAACACACCCAGCCGGTTGCAGCTCCGGACTTCGTACAGCACATCCCGGCAGGGGACTTGGAGAAAGGGAGAAGGGAGGGAGCGGGCGGCCTGGGCGCTCTCTGCGGGTCCCCCTTCTCTGGCACCCCCCGTGGCGCGGTGCGTCAATGGGATTTGCACACTCGAGGTGTAACAGCATTACTGCGTTAATTAGCATTTCCATTTCACGTCCAGATTGTTTACTTATCTGCGGGAAACATATGTCGGGAGAAGTTCACATTCCGGATTCTGCTCCGCTGCCCAAGGTGCAATTCCGGGGAGGCGGCGAGGGGGAGGGGAGGGCTTCAGATTTTTTATTACACCCTCTAGCCTTATCTACCGCTGTAAATTGAGGATCCTCCATTGAGCGGCATATGGAGATTATATACTTTTTTGAATATCGTTTCCCAAAGCCTGCAGATTTTCACTTTGAAATGAAACAATCCTCCACCGCTCCCCCAGGGGCCAGTCGCTTCCAGTGCTCTCCAGCGCGGCCACCGGACCCTTCGGACAGACCCTCAAGCACCCATCTCCCCAAGGCCCCGGCCAGTGCCCCTCAGAACCTCGTTCTCCAGACCAGACCTAGAAAAAAAAAATTCCAGGAAGCCCACTCATACACGGTTTGAACCCTAAGATAGCGTCCCACCGCTGTTTTCCCGTCCCTCACCCAGGAACTTGTGCACGCTTCGCAGCTTGTGCGTTTTGGATACCCCTATAGACGCGAGCTCATTTCTGCCCCCTTCCTCCGTTCTAAACTTCCCGCGGGCGGGGACCGAGATGCCCACATTTGCCCACTGCAGCTGCCTGCTGCATCTTCAGTCTCTCAGGGGCCTGGGTCTTGGGACAGCCCAGCGACTTTGGTTTCTTTGTTAAGAGGGCAGTGGAGGTGGTGGGCCCTGTGGCCCGAAGCAGATTACTGTTAACCTTGAAGGGAAATTCTGCATCTTAGGCACCGGTGTCCTCGCTCCCTGGTAAGCCGGGCAGATCCTAGGAGCAAAGACAGAATCCCATCTCTTATCTCTTCCCAGACTCCTTTCAGCCTGAGATCAGAGACGGTGCAGAAAAAAAGGGGGAATTTTTTTATTTATTTAATATACAAAGCCACCCGTTAAGGTCATTTATATGCCTAATTTAGTAATAAAGTCGGCAAGCAGAATCACAGGAATCTTCCCTGTTTCTTTTGACCACATTTCTCTACAGTAATTGGAAAAAAAAAATCAGTCAAATATATGTTTGCTTTTTCCTCATTCTCTGCTTTGTCTGGACCGCGCTCCTAATCGCCATACTTTTGTTATGTAATTTGCTTGCTCTTTAAGAGATCACACGGAAGAAATGTGCATCCTGTGGGGTTTCATTCATCTTCTTTGGGTTCATTTCTCAAAATCACACACTCTAGTTAGATACCTACCTTCAAAAGCCAAAAGTCCGAAATTACCTTCAAATGCCCGTTTTGTGGGTTTTTGTTTTGTTTTGGTTTGGTTTTTGGTTTGTTCGTTTGTTTGTTTTTGTTTTTCTGAGCCGGAATACCCCGTGGGAAACAAACTGCAGTGTTTCATCAGAACAAAGAAATGGACCAGAGCAATACAATTAAGGCAGAGAAGCAGGAAAATGGGGACATAAACAGACTCTTTCCTACCAAGTATTGTTTTGGAATTTCTATTTTTTTCCAAGACCTCTAAGAAAATTGTGAGGTGTCACCGCTATCTTGTGGGTCTATCTGTAATTGAATCTAGGTCACTGTTCTAAAGCAAGGAAAGCATGCTTCCCACTTTCCTACATCAGGCTGAAATTTGGGGGAGGGACAAGGGTCTGGCAATTTCATTTAAAATGTAATGGTGGATGAGCTGATAAGCAAATGGGGAAAAGGAGTCTGCTAAAAGAAAAAAAAAGGCATGGTTTTAATATGCTCCAGATGGGGGCAAAATGATTTACATGAGAGTTTATTTCCTCTTTGCTGATATGAAAGAATTACAGATACAAAACCCACTGATCTATAGAATAAAAAAAGAAAAGAAATGTTATTTTCCTGTAAAGGTGTCAGTTCATTTATATTCATTTAACCATCCACCCATCAACTTTCTCACCCTTGCGCATTCTCCCTGGCTCTGTTAAACCTTCCCCTACCAATACACTTTGCTAGAATATACAATGAAGTTTTCTTTCTTTAAAATAACATTAGAATTTGGTGAAGTAGGTAAACATAGGAAAAGAGAGAAAGTGTTGCTGCTGTTGAATATTCCTGGTAATTTAACATTATGTTTCTATGACGAAAATGTTAACCATGGTCACATGTCATGGTTATTGCAGTTTGAGTTCATGCAGCTTGCCTGTGGCTAAGATCATGTGCAGAGCATATGCAATTATTTTTCCACAAAATATGCACACAATAGAAATATATTTAGCATGTGAAAATCTTCCTGTAAAACGGAAAACTTAGCAACACCCAAATCCTTCTGTACAGTCAAGTAGTAGGTCAGTAGCACACTGCATACTTAAAGTAGTTGTTTGTATTAGTATGAACAAGTTCACAGTTCCTGAGGAGTTTGTTTGTATAAGAGCATAACCAGCATCAATTTGTAGGTGTGCTCAAGTTGCCATGATCAGCTGAGTGCATACTAAAATCTGTGTTTATTACAAAAGAAATTAGACTTGGGGGATCACCCAGGGGGTGGAGATTAGATAAGGAGAGGTTTTTTTTTTTCCTCCTCTGAAATAAAAATAAAAAGTCACAGCAGCATGACTTTCTCTATGATCTCCCCAAACAATACAGTCAGGTATTGTTGTTCAGAGGTGTCCTTATGAAAGACTGGACATCTCCAGAGCCTGAGCAAGGACTAGACAATACCAGCACCTAGTGATAGTTTTCACAAGTAAATTGCTTGACAGCTGATTACTTAATAGTTCCCTTGGGTGACATTTTTTCCAAACTGAAGTCTAATCCTTTCATCCCTTTTTCCTTTCTTATTCCTTCCTTCCTCTACCTTTGTTTATTTTTCCTTCATAAGCTGTGAACACCATTAATCGACCAGACCATTCCAATATAGGTCTTAATAAATCCTCAGATCACTCTTTGGTGTTTGTCTCTTTCTGGTCCTGCTCTCTTGGGTTGTGGTAATGTGTTTTCTCACCAACCTAATTTTCAATAAAATAAAAGGACTAACAGTTATCACCAAAAGTCAGAGCGCTTTGTGTTTAGTGTTGCCTCAAACCCTGCAATCTCGTTTGGAATATCTGCTTTCAATCCAAATCATCTAGAAGAGAGGACACCTTGACATAGCTTCTTGCTATGATTTTACCTCTCAGGCTCTTAGATATTTGAGAAAATTATGCCTAATAAGAAGTATCCACATGCCCTGAAATATCTTTGAGAACTAAATGAACAAGAACTGAGCTGAAGACCCTGAATTGTGTCATCTACTGAAGGGGGTTAGCTGAATGTCTCCCTTTTTAAATGTGGTTTTGGTGTGTAGAAAGTTACATGTTTGTGTAAGTAAATCCCAAATGCTGGGAACTAATGTGACCAGAAACTTGCTGTAACTACAGATGACACCCTGTCTACTGCTGGGAAGATCCAGGTGACATGTAGGGTTCAGGTCATCTTGTCTTCTCAGGCTTGGTGAAATGCCAAGTGGAACAGCTACAGCAGTGTTCATGGCCAGCCTGCTCAATATGGAGAATTCCAGCTGCACTAAAATGAAATGTCTTAGCTCTTTACAGATGGTCAGAGATGCTTAGACATTCCTTGAATGCTTGTTCTACAATAAACAGATTAAATAAATGATATGGAGGTGGGTTTGAATATTTTGTTTTATGGAAAGAAATTTCAGTGGCAAAACGGAACCTAAGCCTTGTGCCTCAGTCTCTCTGTAGTGGCAGCATCCTTCTACAGGTAGCCCCTTCTTGGATTCTCAGCTAGCCAAGAACCTCCACATTTCAGAGGTTATTCTTTTGCCCTTCCATGTCAACTTCTACAGGATGTTCTACAGGGACATTTCATCATTTCATTTCTCTCTCTCTCTCTCTCTCTCTCTCTCTCTCTCTCTCTCTCTGTGTGTGTGTGTGTGTGTGTGTGTGTGTGTGTGTGTGTAATCAGAAGTCAGATTGTCCTTTATCCTCCAGTGCACAATATGATGGGTATCTGAAGTCATCACACCCACTGAAAGAGGCATCCTCATCTTATATGAGACAATCTGAGTTAAAACAGGTAAATTTCATTTGTAGTAATTTAGTAAACTATTGTTGCAATGAAAATTCATGTTTGTTTTCAGCCTTTTTGAGAATGCTCAAAAGTAAGACAAACTCAGAAAGAAAAATAAGTTCTTAAAATTGAGACCACAAGAGATATGTATCAATTTCTGTCTTCTTCTGACCCTCAAGTTTCAAGCTGGGGGTAGAGGGTGGGAGGGCAGGAACAATTGAAAAGGCTTTTATTCATGAGTGCATTTGCACACACCTGAAGTCCTAACTCTCCTGAATGGCAGCTGATCACCCCTCCACAGAATTAAGATTGCCTATTAACCCCTATTAACAATCTACATCACTGTTAATGGAATAAAGTAGGAAAAGGGTGATGATAAACATGGGATGTTCCTGCCAACTAAGTACAAAAAAAAAAAAAAAAAATCCCAATGGTTAGTCAGCAGTCAGTCCCCTACCAATGGCATCCAGGGCATTTACTCTGTCCCTTGATGAGCAACAGCAGTAGTGAAATCTCTGAGGGCAACTCATGAAACTTAAAACCATGTGATCTGGGACATGCTTAGAATGGCCCAGAAGACTCCAAAATCCAGGAAAGGTCTTGTCTATCACAGAAGCTGAAGGCTACATACCAAACCTCAAGCCATCTGTTTACTGAAATTCCTGGCTTAGATGGAGGGGAAAAGGTAAGAAAGTTCTATGTTACTCCAGGAGCACCGACTCTGCTTGGATAAGTAGGTAAAATAGTTCATTGGCTGCAAAGGGGTAATATTTTGATCTTTTTGGAATCAGTGACTGAGAGAAAAGTTAATGTCAGCAAGTATTATCTCAGCTAGTCAATTATTTGAGGTTACTTTTTTTTTATTAAAATGTGTTTTAGGAATATGTTTTAACTGGTTGTATTGTTTTCCAGGATTTGGAAGATTTGTCTCCTTCCCCAAGGAGATGTAATCTGCAATAAGGGAGACTCACATGGTTAGTTAGATGGATATTAACTAAGCATTTTGTTCAAGGTAGTTTTTGGAATGCCACAAAGGCTCCATCATCTCGTTCACTTCTCACCCAAAGCACCATGAGATAGGTATTAATGTTGCTTTTATTTTACATACAAGGAAACTGAAGCTGTAAAGTACTAAATGACTCACCTAAGAGCTCATGTCCCTCAAAGTGGAAGCTGTTTCTCCCAAGCTCACCAACTGTCTCCTACTCTCTGTCAACCTAAGGCCTAGCTAGATGTAGACAAAGGAGGAAGCAAAGAATGCATGGAATTCACAAGTGAGGAAGGAGTGGGGAAGGGGGAGAAAATGTAGAACCTTGGGATAAGGCAGAGGACTTATCCCAAGAATATGTGAACAGATATGTGAATATCTTCCCATAAAATGAAAAACTTAGCAACACCCAAATCCTTCTGTACCATCAAGTAGTGGATCAGTGGAGTTTTTGGGTTCCCTCTCTTCAAGCTGCTGAGCAGAATATGTGAAATCTCAACCAATCAGCATCCCCCATCAATCAGCCTTTTTATTGGCTGGATCCACATTGCTTCAGCTTTATAGCCACAGACACCATAGGCAGCTTTAAGCCTCAAAGATGGAGGATACCCAGATTGGGAGGTCCACAGCCACAGACTTGTACAGAGCCAACCAGAGGAGCCACTGACTTCTCCCAGGCCAGTTTCATAATGTTCAAAGGGGCTGCCTTTGTCAGGCAACTTAGCAAGTAAAGGTGTAATATATTAGAAGGGAGAGAAGGAATACTCCCAGGTGTCCTGTTTGTCATTCTCCTGCTTTTAATCAGATTTAGTAAATCTGTTAACCTAAGGATCCCATTAGATTCTCAGACAGACTCTTTAAATCTGCCTGGCCTCTGTATGTTCTCTTGCTTTCAGGTGAGAACATCATCCTTCTTTGCTTTTCCTCCCCTGAGTTCTTCCTTAT
Organism: Lophiomys imhausi; assembly: GCA_907164525.1. Taxonomy (NCBI): domain Eukaryota; kingdom Metazoa; phylum Chordata; class Mammalia; order Rodentia; family Muridae; genus Lophiomys; species Lophiomys imhausi. Next base: position 3,458,064 of record CAJQZJ010010806.1, read on the forward strand.
CAACCATGGTGAGCCAATGGACTCTGAACTTCCTTGCCTATAACAACTTACATGTGTTTCCCCCTTTCTGGAAGGATCAAAGCTCACCATCCATAAAAGAAAGTAGTTGATCACACACGGTATTTCTGTTGAAGGTAATAGAGAACATTTGAGAGCCTCTCCAGTTGCTTTGGGCTCAACTTCCACATAACTGGTTGGAGACATTTTGTGTACTCCTTCTACTTTCAGACTCACACTCTTGGTTGAAATACAGATGATTCCTAACTAGTCACATGAAAAACTTACATGTGGAAGTCAGGGGCTGAGTCCACGGAGAACAGAGGGTTTGAGATCCGTGAACAAGATTGGATAATTTGTAACAATTTTAAAGGGGATTTAATACATTCTTGGCTGCAAGAACATTTTTATTCCTAAACTGCACTTGATGATATGCTCTCTTGTGCTGGCTGCTGTGTTCTGTGTAAGGACTGCAGAGAAGTAGATGGATGTGTTAGGCAGGTTTCCCACTGGCATTAACAGGAAACCCCAGTGGAGGTCAGCAATGCAGAGAAAAGAGATGCCCAGTACAGCCATGGAAGAGATGGCCAAGCCATGGTCCTGGCCATCAGGGCTGGCCAAGTTTCCTTCTCTAATAATATTTACTTAGACTTTCCTTTGTGTTGACTAGTTTTCTTTTTTTTTACTCTGACCTCCTCCTAAGCTCTCTGTGGTAGGTTTTTGAGATAACCTTACTTGAAATTTTAAAATGTCCCTTTAAACAGCTACTGTTATCAACTATCTCAAATAATATTGGAAATAATCTAAGCCCTCACTTTACCACTGAGGAAAATGAGGGAAGAAGATGACATCAGTTAGTGACTTGTTACAAAGTCACTCAGCTTGAAAAAAAAAAAAACAACAACAGAGCTGGGCAAGTACCTGTGTTTCCTTAAGTGTTTGGGCAGCACTCTTTCCTCCTGACATTTTATATTGTGCAAACTTTAACATATTTCTAAAGGAACTGGGCATGGGGAAGATCAGGAGCTACAGGAAACTATGTGAAGAAGAAAGACCCAAGAGTCAGGAGTCCGGAGCTCCCCACTGTGATATCAGGTAAGATGGGCATGTATCATCAGGAAGAAAGGGAAAGGCCACTGTCCACAAGCAGCTCTGCTTTGGGCAAGTCTCCGATGCTCAGGAATGTCATCTCTTCAGTCCAAGCACTGCACAGAGCCCCAAATGCCAGCTGACTGTGGACACTTGTTCTAATTTGAGAGAGGCTGTGGCTTTTAAGAGCTGAATTTTTTTTTTTTTATCCACAGTCTTTTAATTCAGTTGTTTCCAACTCACATTCCTGGTGATTGTGTTTCCTGAGCACACATTGGAGAAGCCTCAGGTGGAAGGAGGAGCAAGAGCCACTGGAACAAGTGGGTCTCATAAGTGGGAAGGCATTCTACAACTCCAGTCCTTGATTTCAGTGTGGTGCTGGCTTGTCTTCTCTAGAGACCTAGCTGATTCTCAAAACTGTTGCGCTATGTTTTTAACTTCAGTGTGATTTCTCATCCAGAACTACTTTGTAGCTCTAACCTTCCCAAAGAGCATGGATGTGATAGGCTCAGGGTTAGCCTTCCCTCCAGTTAACTCAGCCTCCTCACAACACAGGTGCATCATCAGCAGGTGTTCTCCTTAGTTGTATGTCCAACTGACACACACTAAGATCCTCTGGAAAAAGGGAACCTTAATTGGGAAAAAGTCTCCATCAGATTGACATGGTGGCAAATCTCTGCGGACATTTTCCTGACTCATGATTGATTCTGGAAGGCCCAGTCCACTGTGGGTGCTGCTCCCCTGGACAGGTGGGCCTGAGATGAATCAGAAAGTAGACTGAGAAAGCCATGGGAAGCAAGCCAGTAAGCAACACTCTTCTATGGCCTCTCCATCAGCTCCTGCCTCCTGGTTCCTGCACTGACTTCCCTTCATGATGGACTGTCACCCCTAAGGTGAAATAAGCCCTTTCCTCCCTGGGTTCCTTTTGGTCATGGTGTTTATCATAGCAATAGAAAGCAAACGAGGACGATAGATATTTGTTTTCCAGGAGAACCAGGAACTCTGAGAAACTGAATGGCTTGTCTACAGCCACAAAGCCCTATGAAGAGAGTGTGAAACACAGGTCTTCCCTCTTTTAGTTTGGGGTCTTGCTACTACATGTCACCACAATAAATCTGAGTCTCTTGCCTCTCTTTCTTTATGTCACACACAGTTTCTCCAGAATTCATCAAGACTCCAGAGCTCTGCATTGGCTTTGTCTTCCTCAGTCTTTTGAAAGAGCAGGTTCACATTTTCGTTAACTTGGCAAGTTAATAGTCAGACCCTCTAAGACTGAATCCCAGAGCTCTGGCAGGTCGGACTCATTGCTTAACAACGATTGTATTACTTTTCTTCTCTGTGCAATGGAACTAGAAAAGGACCCTGCTTCAGCATAGCCCCGAGAACCTCATAGGATCTTTTCAAGGTTTAAAAGATGTAATACCTTAAACTAAAAAAAAAAAAAAAAGAAGGGAAGAGAATGGGGGAGTTGGGGGGGAGGGGGGAAGAAGGGTGGGACTGGAGGGGGGAGTAGGGAGGGGATTGTGATTGAGATGTAACTTGAAGAAATAAAAAATAAATTATTAAAAAAATTTAAAAAGAAAAAGAAAAACCAAAAAAAAAAAAGATGTAATGACTAGAAAATGCCATGCCATACTAATAATATTAGCTATGGTTTTCAGGTATTACCTATTTCTTTTCGCTTTTAGTTGGTTTGTTTGTTTTGTTTGTAACAACCCCGGCTGTCCTGGAACTCACTATGTAGACCAGGCTGGCCTTGAACTCACAGAGATCTGCCTGCCTCTGCCTCCCGAGTGCTGGGATTAAAGGTGTGTGCCACCATACAGGGCTTTCATTTCATTCTTTTAAAAATGTATCTTTGAAATCATTACTGACTTTCTTATATATTATAGTAAATGAGAGTATTTACTATATAAATGAGAACCTCAGAGCCTGTTTTATCTGCCTCTTCAATGTGACATCATGTGTTTTAAAATGATAGAGCACCAAAAGCCTTTCTCTCCTCTCCATGTGGCTTTAGCTTGCTCATCATTTCACAGGATCCCTTCTCATATCCTCTCCTCTCCTTCCCTCTTCTCCCACCCCCTCCTATCCCATCCCCTTCCTTTCTCTTCTCTCAACTCTCCTCTCTCTCCTCTCCTTTAGGATTCTCTTTCTCTCAGTCTCTCTCTCTCTCTCTCTCTCTCTCTCTCTCTTAGATCTTGTTAGATCACTTTGTTAGATCTTGTTTCTGCCCATTATATGGAGAAGAATCTTTCTAATATCAGATCATAGGCCTCCTTGGAAGTCGGGGGTGGACTGTGACAATGAGTTTCTGTGAGCTTCTTTAGTCTGAGGCTGAAGAGAGCATCATTTCTCTCATCCTGTTCCCAAGTTAGGCATCTTGGCCTCATATTCACCACTCCTCACTCCTTCCTGTGATTCCAAATCTTTTTTCCCAGAGCCAGGGCCACTGGAAACTCCTAGCCTCTGCTGGTTGTCACTCTGTAACCTGGCTACCCCATCTTTCATTCACTCTCTCCTTTTCTGTTGTATTCTCCTTCCCTTTCCTTAATTCTGAGATTCCTAACCCAGAGTCCTCCTTTCCTTTCATCTATACTGTTATTCATCCAACTCACAGGGAGTAAGGGCAACATCCAGGTACTTTGAAGCACTGATGTTCAGGAAGGATGAGGTCAGCCCTTAGAAACAATCCTCTTCCCCTTAGAAATGGGAATGACTGTAATTCCTGCTCAGAAGTTATTTGTGCTTAACTTAGCTACATCCAGATGTCTGCCACTCACTACTGGCATGACTATGGGCTACTGACTACACTTCTCTCAGGGTCAGTTTACCAGTCAGTTATAAGAGGGATTAAAATGACAATCCCAACACTTAGCCACAGATGTATTATGAGGATTAAGTGTGATAACATGCAGGTGTTCATCCTAGTGCCTGGCACATGTAAGAAGCCTTCTATGTAACAATCATTCCATATTCTTGCAAAAGTGCAAGAGTAGACCACTATGCATTCCAATCTCCCTCCTTTTTCCTTCCTCATGATACTCAGTCAGGAAGGTTTTCAAATTCGGTTGTCTGCTCATTATTTATACCACCTTGATTCATTTTTATAAGCCCTTCCACATCTCTGTATAACTCCATCTACAAGTCAGAATAATAAACAAAGGATGAGGTCTCCACCATCAGGGTTGACAAGCCGAGTTTTGACCTACAGAGGCTAAGGAAAAAGCTTGTAAGAACTTACTATATTTTAAAGTCGTGGCCTGTATACCTGAGATTTCACGGATTGGTAGATAAACAAAATCATTGAGACTTTTGATTTTCAGACTAAAACAAAAGAAAGGACCAGGGAAGCATAAGGCTACTTCTAAGTCACTCACGTGGTTTTGGTACTTGTCCCCGTGTGAGCTACCTTCACTCAGCTGCCAGAACAGTGGGTGAAAACAGGATAAATTTTTAGCTTACTGCTTTTGGTATTTGTCTGATAGTGAATGGTTTTTAGTTTTGTGCCTGAACACATTGCAGGCCTCTGTTAGAATGGCCCAGGGGCTCTTATGAAAGATGAGCACATATAAAACTTTAAATAATGAGAACACCATTAACACTCATGGCCTATGCACTGATTCCTTGTCCTGTTCCAGGGACTTCACAGTCATCCTTTCTACACTCACTCTAGCTCTTTGGGGTATATGACCGTTACCCTGAGAACGTTAGGGACCAGGGAAACTAACGAAACCTGCCGCCATCCCAACAGGCCCTGGTTGATACTGAGATCTTTGCATCTTCAGATAGCCTTGCTTTGCCCTGGGTCAGGCTGCTTGGTTCATACAAAGACCTGGCCTCCTGAAAAAAGAAAAACAAGTTCTGAGTGTGGGAATGAAAGGACCACGGGGAGATGGTAACAAAGTACAGAAACAATACAGGAAGGGTGAGTCTGTGAAGAGTGGGGAGGAACACAACATGAAGTATGGTGACAGAGTAAGTCTGTAAAGAGTGGGGAGGAACACACGTGAAGTGTGGTGACAGAAACTGACAAACCAATTGACAAGCAAATCTTTATATGACTTCACTTCAAGCTTTTGTGTTTCTTTAAAGTCTTTGCTGGTTTTTTTAAAGCTTTATTTGAAGATTTTGTAGGTGAGTACACTGTATTTACACCATTTCTACACCTTCCTTTCACCCCTCCAACTTCTTCAGTGTGCTTGTCACCATTCCCTCTTGCATTTATGACCCTTTCTTCTATAATTATTTTGGGTGTGTGTGTGTGTGTGTGTGTGTGTGTGTGTGTGTGTGTGTGTAGACAACCTACTGAGTCCAATTAGTGTTGTCCTTATTTGCATGTGTTTAGGGCTCACCCCTTAGAACTGAGCTCTCATCCCTGACAGGCAAACAAGCAAACAAACACACAATCTGGTTCTCTCCCTCTCTCAACAGCCATTGACTTTCTGCAGCTTTTCATCTGGGGTGAGTGCTTGTGAATTTTCCCTGCATCCATGCTGCATGTTGAATGTTGTGGTCATTTCAGTTCTTGTGCAGGCAACCCGTATTATTGAGTGTCCATAGGTGCAGCATCCCCTAAGACAAGGCAAACCCAGCTCTATCAATTCCTTCTGACTTCTTTCATGTACAATGTTCTCAGGGTAAAGGTATAACTCATAGAGCAGGCCACTTGTGCTGGGGGCTGAGGCTGGGGGAAGGGCTGCTGATAAAAAAGACTAGCTCACGGAAATTATTGGTACAATAGAACTTTTCTGCATCCTAGCTGGAGGAGTGGTTGTGTAACTCTTTCCACACACTAAAGTTCATAGCACTGTACACACACACATACACACACACACACACACACACACACACACACACACACACACATGCCAAGACAATGGTGCTGCGTTTAAAAAGAAGACATACTGCAAAGCACAGCATAGGAACTCACTAATGGAGACCCGAGGGAGAGGCAGGATCTCTGTCTGTGTTTGTCCAGACTCTTCCTCAATCCCTTCATTCATTTTGAGTAAGTAGGATGGGAGGGGGAGTTGACTAGAAGGGACTCAACTTTGGGATGAAAATATACTTCTAACTCACAAACTACAATTTATACGAGAATGCTATCACCACAGAGTATGGGTGACGTTTCCTCTAAGCCTATTGACTTATGAAGTTAAATACAGATAAAAATATTCACTAAAACAGAAGTTAAACCTCTTGAACCTCTGAACTCAGCTGCGTACTGAGTGCCTTCGAAACCAGCTCACGAATTCTAAGCATGCGTTGTCTCATCCTCCTTCATATCCTATCATGGAGGAAGCAGTCATTTGCTTAGGAAGCACCTATTGCTCGCGTGAGGAAATAAAGCATGAGACCACGGAGCACAGTCACAGGCCAGAATGAATGAGATTTGAATCTAGCCTCTCCTGTCAGTTCCACTGGGCACACTAGGTGGGGTCATGCAGACCTCCTGAGGAGGCTTCCCTGCCCACACACAGACCCACATACACACCCCGTCCACCACCCCTGCCCCAGTCACTCACCACCAAGAGCAACCCCATTGTCTGTTCTGCCTACTTTGTCCTCACATCCAAAATATGATCTTAAAGCCTGCCCCTATTCTCACTCAGCCCCATAAGAGGGTGACAGCTTTGAACTCATCTATTTCCAGCCTCCTGTGCAAACTTCATAGGCTCTTGTGGGCTGCAGCCTGTGACCAGGAACTAGAGCAAGTGAGTTCCTGGAGCTTTACTTGGGCAGCCACACTTGTCTGCCCAGACCTTGTCACAAATGGTGTCAGGACACTGTGGCTTGCAGATGGAGGCTGTCCTTCTTTCACTTGTATTCATTTGTAGAAATGTTAAAGAGAACTTAGAGCCCTTATCTTGTTTCAGATCCAGGACTGTAGAAGATTATGGTGGGTCTTGGAATCTAGTCATCATGGTAAAGAGGGCTGGACCTCAGATTGTTTTGTGTACATGAGGAGCAACTATGAACATATCAGGAATACCAATCTCAGGCCCGCTGCCCAGACAAAGTCAACCAGGAACCCTGAGGGCAGGGCCCAGAAACCTGGGTTTCAGTGAGCTTCCAGGTGATTCTGAAACAGCAAAGTTTGACATCTACTGATCTAGCACAAAGCCTCTCAAAGCTCGGTGCATGAAAACACCATCAGAAGGTGGGGTTGCCAGGTTCATCAAATAAAATACATGTGTACTCATGGGACTGCCTACACTAACAAATGCATTCTCTGGAATTTAAATTTAACTGGCTGTCCTGTAGTTTATGTATAAACTGTGTGAAGTGCAGCTTTTCATTCAGTAGGTCAGGAGTGAGGTAAGATTCTGAAGTTTGAACACAGCTCCCAGATGATGGTTTAACCAAGGTAAACTGCACTGACAGTGAGAGTCAAAGCAGAGCTGGTCCTCCACTTCTTCCCCCTCCTCTTCCTCTTCTTCCTCTTCCTCCTATCTAGTCAGACTTGAACCTAGGACTTCATGAATGCTAAGCAAGCTCCCTTCCACTGAGCTACATCTCTAAAAACTATTTCTTAAATACAGATTCCCAGGTCTTCCCTCAGTCGATGAATCAGATTTTCCAAAGGAGACACTTGGATTTATAATATGTGTGTTGAGTCACAAGATCTCATTTCCCAGCTTTGGGGAGACGCTCTGTCAGTCGGAGGCTTATACAGCTGGGTGACCCTGCACACACAGTGGTAGCAGAGATGAAAGAGGATGAAAGTTTGCTGAAGGTGCAAGAAAGATGAAGAAAGATGGCTCTGTGGGGTAAATGGCCACCTCACTGTAGGAACGAAGACCCTGGAAACAGAAAGTTTGAAGCATCTGTGAGAAGAACCAAAACTTGGAGGTCCTTTCCTCTCAATGACATCTGAGGACAACAAGCATTTCTGTGTGCAGAACACTCGTAAGTACCTTTATTGAGCCTCTTTTGTACTGAGAGCGCAGGGAATATATCATTTCATTTATTCTCAAAAAAAAAATGAAAAACAAAAACAAAGAAAAAACACTTTAAGGTTGAAGTTATCCTTTATCTGGAGGGACATATTAAACAAACAACCCCCCCAAACAAAACAAAAAGAACAAAACCAAAGCTCAAATGCTGAATAACTTGTATGTGTGATAATGTCAAGACCTAATGTCAGGAGTCTGGTCCCCAAACCTCTCTCAGCATTATGTCTCTTTGTTGGTGTTCATTCTTACTGGATATGCTAAGGGACAGTGGAGGCCTGGAGAATCAGGGCCACTCTCTTGGACCGTGATCCCAGTGTGTCCTTTCTTCTCAGCACCTGCCTTTACCACTTTGCCTCCTGAGCCTCCATTCCACCCCAGAACACAGCCTGCACTGGTAGCTGCTTTGATGGCATAGCTATGGATTATTTGCCTTCAAAATTGACCTCCTGACGGTGGACACTTCCAGAGAAGACCTTCAGCTTCTACTTCATTAGCTCCATTAGCTTCATTTTCATGTCTGCAGCCAGATTAGTCATGTACTTACTCTTGATGTGCATCCCCCCCTTTGATCTTCCAGAACAGCCAGTTCAATTGAGATATCCACCTGGACGTGACGAAATTCCGAGCGTGTTCTCACCTCAGTCCCAGGTTTCAAGGTGTATTAGTTTAAAGAATTCTCACTGTCTGAGGAAATGATAACTGGGCTGAGCAATGCTAGGGAGTTAGAGGCCCCAGCCTCACTGTAGGTAAGACCTTAGAACTTCAAACTGTTAATCCTATTGATTCTCAGTCCTTTTGATCCTTTTAGTGTTTGTCAGGAGGCTGGAGTTTGTATAATTTGCAGGGTAGGGAGTGCTGATTGGCTTGGGTTTTTATTATGACCTGTTTGTGTCATTTAATTAATAAGAAAAGCAAGACCTGCTCTCAGCATCTCCTCTCCCCAAAGCCCCAGCAACAATTTGGGTTTGAGAAAAGTGAATCAGATCGTCCACCCAGGATGCATTTTGTTTTGCCTTTAAGCAAGCTCCAGTTGCCCTTTGTAGAGTCCACAAGTGAACAGAATAACTGAGAAACACATGGTTCCTTTTAAGGCCAGGGAAAGGAGAGCAAAGTCATATTTCCTGAGTGGTTAGGTTGTGCTGAGCATTTAACTCTCTTAATCCTCTCAATAGCTTTAGGTTGTAGATCTTATTATCCCCATTTTACAGATTAGGGAGTCTACCCTCAGAGGTTAAGAAACATGGTGCAAGTTCAAACAGCCAGGAAATGACAAGCTTGGTATAAGAACTCATCTCATGTCAAAGCCATTGTATTTTCATACTATGTAGGTTGAAGAATTTCTTAATGCATACTGGAGAATAAAAAAAAAATGTGTTTGTTTTCATGTTCTTATTTCTGGAGTTTTTGATGAATATAAAATGCGAGTCTTTAAAAGCACTGCTAAATAAGGAGAAAATATAATTAGATTAGTGAATTACTCCCAGGAGCTGAGAAACAGCCCAGTGAAGGTCAGCAGAATGGGGAGGGGCTGTTTAATAAGTGATTTTTCCATAGCAAATGAATGAAAAGCTAAATTCCTAGCTGGCCTCATACAGAGAAAGAAATGTCAGATGACATAAAGATCTAAAGCTTAAAAGAAAACAAGAGTATATTTAATATACTTAAAATTTAATATGTGTATGTGTGTGTCTGTTACCTTAGGGCAGAGAAGACAAAAATACAAACATACTTATGGAAAGATGAATAAACTTGACTGTCGCTAAATTTAACTTTTTTTTTTTTCAAAACAGAAACCTGAACTTAAAAAGTTAAAAGCTGGGAAATCTCCTGAGAAAAGACATTGGTGAACAGCACATATGATTAGGATTGAAAACGTATTAAGAAACAAGCCACCCAGCTCCTACAAACCAAAGACAGAAAGTTCACTAGACAAACGGGTGAGGAGAGAACAGGAAAGAATCCCACTCCCAGAATAAACAAGCTGAAAAGCTGTTCTGCCCCACAGGGATATAACGACCAGAACAGCGCAATTGACAAAAGTTGAAATCAATATCGTGTCAGTGAGCAAGAGTGTGTGCCAAGGGAGACGTTCCCATACTGCTGGTCTGACTGTGGACTCAATTCAATCATTATGGAATCGTGTTGGTAGTAGCAGGAGGGCACTGACAATGCGTATATACACTGACATACCAAAGAAACTCCCATGTTGGACAGGGCCAGTCCCCTGGGCATCTGCAGCCTCAAGATGCTGGGCCCTCAGGAGCTGTTTGCCCAAATGTTCTCCTCTCACCGCCTTGAAATTCATAGTAATTGTATTTTTTTTTTTAACTAGGCACAGCTCTAGAGAACATTTGAGGGAGACACTGAGGGTTGCAGTCCTGGCCACATTCAGCACTCAGAACACCCCATGAAAATTCCCGTGGAAATTCAAGAAAAGCAAGTCATCTTCCAATGAGTAGCTGAGGAGTCAGCCTCATTGAGAAGCTATTTGAAATAGAAGTGTCAAGCACAGAAGAGAGAGAGCGGCAGGCAAAAACATGGACAACTCAGAAACTGTGCCGGGGCCTTTCTGCTTAGGATACATGCCCACATTCGTCAAGATGTTAAGCTGAAAATTACAGCTGAGGAGGCAAAGGAAACACAGATGAGCCTGGCTCCTCACTCTTTCAGTTCTTGCTCTCCTCAGTGAGCTGAAGGTGGAGATAGGCTGGCCAAGAATCAAGAGGTGAACATAACCCATTTCCGCCATCCTGTTAAGTAACACACTTTCAAGTAAGCTATCAAGGGAAAGGCAGCAGGTGTCAGTGATTCTTCCTGGGAGTTAACTACGCCCCAGTTTGTATTTAAAACAGATACTGCACAATGTCTAGGGGAAAGGTGGAAATGATTCATCTTTAATCTTCTTAGAACAATATTAGGAAAAACAGAAAGGAAGACTTTAAAGTTCAGTCCCTTCAACAGCACTTTTCTTTAGGCTTGCATTGAGTTGGTGCTCTGCCCTCAAAGCTTCATTTTCTGCTAGTCCTGTCGCTCACCCTGTGTGGCACATGGAAACGTGAACAGATAAGAATGCTTGTGCGATCACAATCGTAAAAAGTGTAACAAGCCGATATCCAGGGATGGGGATATCGGACAGACTGCGACACAGCTCTTGGATGCGGTGTTTGCATAGCAGTATCAAACAGAAGAAAAAGATTATTAACTTCTGTGAACAGAGAGAGAGAGATCAAAAAGGACATTGAGAAGTAATTCAAGCAAGAAAACTTGTTATGAGGTTTTAGTGCTCCTAATTCCATAAAACTCCACCAAAATAGATAACACACACATGTGTGTATATATATATATATGTATGTATGTGAGTATGTATATGTGTGTATATATGCATATACACATGTGTACATATACCTATATACATATATGTATACATGTATATATACCTATACAGAGATGCATACATATATTATATGAGTGTATATACATATATATGTGTATGTGTATATATGGGTATACATACACACATGCACACACACACACACACAGGCCAGCAAACATCAAACTCACACCTTGATTTTACTAGGGAAGGAGAAAGAGAATGACAACAGAAAGAGGGATATTGTGGATTTTAAATTAATTTAAAACATTTTCATTCCTGAAAAGTTTGACAATATGAGCCAGCAAAATGCCTCATCAGGTAAAGGCACTTGCCATCAGACCTAAGAACCTACGTTCAATCCCTGGAACATGGGAAGGAAACAACTGATTCCTCCAAGTTGTTTTCTGACCTCCATATGTGCACCGTGGCACTTGAAACCCATATAATGAATGAATGAATGTAAATTTTAATTGACAAAAATATTAACTTACATAAAATATTTAGTGATGAATATTTGGGTTTTTCTGTTCTTCTAGTGTTCTCCATAAGCTGTAATATTAAAAAAATACTCCTAATTTAGATAATGTACGCCATCTATCCAATTCACTCTAGGCATAATTTCTAAAACACAAAGAATTAATTGATGGGAATGCAGCACGGAGCTGTCTCTCCCATGTGTTTCTTTGAGCTAGGTACTGAAACAAGGTTTACCTATTTGTCAATGAGGAGATGGTACAGGGGCTTGGAGTTGGTCTTTACAGTGTTCATGAATGGAGGTCATGTACAAACCATTTGCTAATTATCTGGTTGGCACAGAAGGACACATTCTGCATCTACTTTCCAGAGCAGTGACTTTTGGGTTTTTTTTTTTTTATCTTTTGAGTTAACTTTCTATTTTCTTTCTTTCTATTTTTTTTTAATGTTCGTGACTTTTATGTACTGAGTTTGCTAATATGAAATCAGTCATTTGGAATCTTCTAGTGCCTTCTAAAGGATGATTGCATTCTTGGCTTTGGAATGCTCGCAACAGAGTGGTAAATTACTGATCCACGTAGTCCCTCAGTGGCTCTCCCACAGCTGTCTTAGCTCTTTAAACTCAGAAGGCTTGGGTTCCAATTCATCGACCCTAGGCACAATATAAGATGGAAATTATTTTGGCTGTCAAGGCAGGATGTAGCCCATTCATGTATAAAAACCCTTGCAAAAAAAAGGAAAGGAAGTTAATCTAGGAATGCAATGCCCGTGTTTGGTTTTGTTTTTAATTCTCTTCCTTTCTAGATACTGGCTCCAACCCTGGGAGTTTGGCTGCTGCCTGAGACCTGGCTCTCTCCGGAGGATGACAAGCAGCCCTGGAAGGTGACCTTCTCAGGCTCCACCCCCATCTCTAGCCTCCTTCCTGCCTTCTCTTGTGAGCAAACCATGCACAGGTAAGTGACAGGGAACTTGATGGCTTTTAATTGAAATAACTCTGCAGTCACAGCCTGTCCTCCATTGCTTTTCTACTCAACCTCAGAGCTTGCAAATATTAAACATGATCTGCATCAAAAGCACAATTCAAAATGTAAGTCTCTCTTACTTTAAAAGAGGAAGGAAAGGGACTCTAAATAGAAGCTAGGTGGCATTTGGAATTATTCTAATAACTCGCCAGCAATTCCCTTTTCATTCAAATTGGTTACAAAGATAGAATTAATCTTCTTCTGGTAATGTATAATACTTATTCTGACTTGTAGTGGAAAATAAGTCACAAAACCCTTCTTTGGATGATGTTGGTTGGCAACCACAACTGGCTAGAACCTTTCTTCTCTCAGAGGAAGTGGTGGAGGGGTGGCCAGTTCCACTAGTAAATAAAGTTGTGTCTCAAGGTGAGAATCGTACACCAAGGGATCCTGCTGAGTCAGAGGCATCTCTCCCACTTCTCTCACCTTCCCACATTCTCATTTGACTCTGGCGATGTGTGGTTAAGAATCTGGAACATTATCGGCTTACATTAAACTGTATCCACACCAAAATCAATATGCAATTAACTATCAGCTAGGTAGGTTCCTGGAGAGGAGATCTGACCTCCCACCATCCCCAACCTATTCCACTCTGCTCTATGCTCCTTCCAAGAAAAAAACAAAAACAAACAAACAAACAAAAATGCCAGAGAAGTTCAAACTCCTCTTTACAAATCATTACTATTTATCATTGGAACTTATGGTATGGTTTACATTTCAATCAATGTGCTTCACTAATTGGGCATGATTTGCACTGATAGACAAACTAGTAGCAGTCTAGGTAGGTGGCAAAGGGAGGAGAAAAGGAGGTGGTTAGTGGTGGGGAGAGAAAGGGCTAGTCATGGGGAAGTCAAAGTCTATCTTAGGTAATCCATGCAGTTCAATCTGGAAAGCGAAGAGCTGGTATTCCTTTCATCACACACAGCATCTTTTAGTCCAAATTCAAACCAGGGCCATAGGGTGCAGCCCTGATTCTTTGTTTCCAATCTTCCAGATTTCACCCAAGGACACAGAGGCTTGGCAGACTGTGTAGCCCATCACCCAGAAGTCATAGGCACTGTCACGGACATCCAACATGGAGAATCACTTCTGCAGGGACTCAAAAGTGCGCTGCCTGGGCAGACAGATGCTGGAGACAGGACTCACCTCAGAGACGACTGCACCAAGCTTGCTGCTGCCACTGGACGGACACACTGGACATTCAGCACAATTTGAGAGAAGCTGTGCTGCTAAGACTGGAGTGGCCCTGGCCCAGCAGCACAGGACTGACACCCTCCCTACAAACCACTGTTTTCACCAAGCCACAAAATGAGAGGATTTCAATACTACTCCATGCTGATTGTGTTTGATGTTTCACCCAGCAGCTAGATACACTCTTAATTACTATGACTAAAGCATCTGACTTCTTTTCTATCTCTTCAGAATTATAGGTAACACTGCAAAGACTGTTGCTCATGGCTCTCTTTTACTTGGGGTACCTGACAAATTACTTTATTGGAGGTAATGGTGCAAGGGAGAAGGCTCTAGTGGATGTTCTGTGCAGGGCTCTTCCTTGTTCAACTGTTCTCCACATCAGTTCTCATTAATATTCTCAATAACTCAAAGCCTAGGTACATTTTAGAGTCCTTTACATTTTGTTTTCTGGTTTTTTAAAGGGGACAGCACCTTAAAAACATTCTAGATAGTAATGTCAACAATAAATACTATTATCTTTAATTTATTTAGTCCAATGTACTTTGGTGGGGGGGGGGGTGTTTTCCTTTGATTTTCAGATTCCAGCCCCTGACTTAAGGATGTGCACTATCACATTACCTAGCTAAGCAGTCCTGTCAACGCATGATAAGATGTTTCTGGTTTTCCCTGGTAACCCATCATTCTTAATCAAGGGGATTAAGATCCTAAGAGAAAATCAGGGCTCCTATTGTGGGAGATACAACCAATGTGGTCCAATTTTGGACTGCTGAAAATGACCTGAAGGTACCAGGTGTAGGAACACTAGGGGACTAGGAGAATTCAAAAGAACTAAAAGCTATCCTCAAGTTTTGAAACAAAGAAAACGTACACACACACACACACACACACACACACACACACACACACACACACACA
>CAJQZJ010010806.1:3473296-3502125 GCA_907164525.1 Lophiomys imhausi
ACACACACACACACACACACACACACACACACACACACACACACACAGAGAGAGAGAGAGAGAGAGAGAGAGAGCACAGAAACACACATACAGAGAAAGTACAGAAACACACACACAGACACACACAGAGAGAAAGCACAGAAACATAGAGAGAGAGAGTGAGCAGAAACACACACGGAGACAAACACACACACACACAGAAGCACATAAACACATATACACAGAGACACACATACAGAGATAAACACACAAACACACACACGGAGACACACACACAGACACGCACAGACATGCAGCACAGCACAGAAACGTCCATCTCCAGTGGTACTGTAAGTGATGCTAGCATCTAACAGTACACAAAAGTATATTAAAACCTAAGGAAGGAAAAGAGATCTGTTCAGGGGTGTGTGTGTGTGTGTGTGTGTGTGTGTGTGTGTGTGTGTGTGTGTGTGTGTGTGTGTTCTAATTTAGGGGTGGTTTTTGGTTTTTTGGTTTTTTATTTTTTTAAATTATCTCCTAATCATTAAGTATTTTGACTCAGAAAGCATGTCCTGGGTATACACGACTTCATCCTGAAACTTTCCTTAAAAAAAAAAAAAATCCTTGATCAACTCGATTTATTATTAAATTATAAGAAGACAAGTCATTAAAAAACTTAATTAAAAAATCAAAAGGGCTCAAAAATTTCCCTTCCCTAGATGTGACCAGCCCCCTGAATGTAAACAGTTTTCGTGCTCCTGCAAACCCGATTCTTGAAATCGGATACAGATTTCTACTTCCAAAGGTTCCTGAATTTCTTTCACAATCCTCCTTATTCTGGGACTTGATGTCTTTTGGGCTTTATCATTATTTAAAATTCTCCCTATGCTCAGACTGACCAATCCACCCAAGGAAGAGCAAGGGCTCCGTTAGCATCCCAGGGAATCGCTGCCACCTAGTGGTCGTGTTGAATGCCGTGACTTCTTCACCACCAAGGGTCTGTTGGGTTTATTGACCCAACTCCAGGCACAAAGGAAATTTATGTCTCTTCAGTTCGTTGAATTCTAGGTAACTAGGGTCCCCAAGATTCTGAAGATGCCAGAAACACCTTAAGTAAACAAGTTATATTGCTTACTGATCACATCTCTGAGTTTTTAAATACACCAAGACTTAACTGAGAGTTGGAAAATTAATAGGATTACTACAAGGGACTGAAGAGAATGTTGACAGTAGAACATAATGTATGGTGTGAAAACTGGGGTCTTTGTGACTCGATATACCTTGGTGAAAATAGCTCGCTGGAAGGGCAAGCATCAGACATAGCATTCGAGCTCTGTGGTCTGCCTTTTAAGATAGTATTATCGGTTTCTACTGTGAAAACTAACATCGTTTTTTAATGCTGTGGAAATAAAATATCTCCCATTGGAACCTGGGTTTAAAGATGGTGATAGAGGATGCAGGATTTAGTAATGTAGGAAAATCCAAAAATATTGGGGGGCGAGGGGGATGCTTGAATTGACACACAAATTCTGGAAATAGTAAACTTGCTTTTCTATGATAAGATGGCCTTTTTCAAGCACCTTGCAAACTTTCTCTTTGATGAACCTTATTGTAAGGACTGGAAGCCCGTCTCTGTCGCTTGGGAAAAAGAAGCAGGCATGCCTGAAGGTTGTCCCTAAGAAAGCTATGTGGCCAACAGAGATCCATTGCCCTAGCCATGATGTCATTGTTAGAAAACAACCTCAGATGCTGTGTTCTGGGTGTGAATTCTCCACCAGTAAAACTCTATGTTGAAATGTAAACAACTCTCCTTAGTACAAGCTTGTAAAAATATCCAGACAGTCCACAAAAATTATAATTTCTGCATAACTAGGTATACCAGACATTAATTTTGTGCTTTTTAAAAAAGTTCTGTTCCACTGTAGTGATGCACATACAACAACAGGGTAAGTTAGAATGTGGTGGAAACTAAGGAAGAAAGGAGTAGCTACTGGGTCCATGTGGAGGACTAAACCCTTGGAGAAAGTAGGTGAATCACCAGAAAAACATAACAGGGTTTAAGACAAATAGGGACTACCAATGCCCCCACTAAATTGTATTGATCAGAACCAAACATTGCATTTGCAAGTCAGAATTAACCTAAAAATATATGAGTCTTGTTGTTGTTTTTGTTGTTTGGTTTTGTTTGGTTTGGTTTGGTTTGAGACAGGGTTTCTCTGTGTAGCCTTGGCTGTTCTGGAACTTGCTCTGTAGACCATTCTGGCCTCAAACTCACAGAGAGCTGCCTGCCTCCTGAGTGTGCTACCGCCACCCAACAAAAATGAGTCTTTAGAAAGTGTATCTTGGGGAATAGTAAGAGCTTAATTTTCTCCGGTGGACTAGTCTTCTGGTTAATATGTGTAGTGACGACCCTGTAGCAATGTTGCACACCTCATCATCAAGGGAAAATCAAAATATGTTCCACTGATGGCACTATATGGATACTACAGTGGATTCACATGTTACAGAATGATTCTTGACAAATGTGGAAATGACCAGGGTAGCCTGTTTGACTCAGAAACTTGCCTGTCAGTGGGGAACGTGGGTCTGAGCAGGACACGTGTTCCTGAACTCCTCTTTACTTACAGTTTATTATTCAGAACAGTGTGCAAACGAGTTTGAAATTAAATTCTGCAAAGAAGTGTCTGGATTTTGTGAGTCAACGAATGCAAGGAAAAATATCTCTCTGCTGTACAGACACGGTTACTAATGCTCTCTGAGAACGGGCGCGATAGCTTTTCTGAAACCACAGCAACCAATTCTCCAGTACAGGGAGGGAAACGGGTCAGTTCTAGGAAATGGGGAAAGAAAGGAAGGGCTAGAGAAGAGAGTTCTGGAAAGGATATGATTTCAAAAGAGGTTAGAGAGACAGACGGGAAGCAGGCCCCCAGTGGCTTTGGATAAGAGCAAACAGACATATTGGAAGATTTTAAATCAGGGCAACATAGAGCATGGCTAGGTTTGTGCCTCAACAAGTCTACTACTGGAGTAAGGGGGAAGAAAGATCATTACCGTTAGTGTTAGTGTGGTTTAGGAGGCATGTGGGAAGCGTGAGTATTGAAGCAGTGCAAATACACTACATACAAATGAGAGTCTTGGTTATACTTGGGATTGTGTATGTATATGCATATACTCATATGCATGCAATGATAGTGAAAAAAGAGACCATGAATTTGAAAGAGAGCAAGGAGAGAAAGACATATGGGAGGGTTTGGAGGTAGGGAAGGGAAGAGAGAAATATAATTATATTATAATCTCAAAAATAAAGAAAAGTCTAAAAATGCAAAAACCCGGAGTCTGGCTATAAAAATCAGACTACGGCTGAGTTTAAAAGGTGGGGTGTATTTATGTTTGTTTATAAGCCAGTTAAATTAGGGAATAATTAAAAGTAATTAATAGTTAAACACAAACTATTTGTGTTTTAATTTTCAACTTTTAAATATTGCATGAAAAATCTAAATAAGAAGAAAAAATGAAATAAAAGAGAAGAAATGGGGTGAATTGGTTTATAGCTGAGAGATGTTTAGGAGATAATGCAGCAATACTTGGTGATGAACTAAGGACAGAGGAACCAGAGCTGTCTCCTTGGTCCTGATTGTGTTGGATAGATGATGATATACTTACTGGAGAAGAAGCCCTGAGGAAGGAGGAAAGTTGGGGTCAAAGAGGTAAAAACAAATCTCAGGTTCAGTTTCTACATGTGGCCACTAAAGCCCATTGACCCCTCCCCCACAAACACATCTAGAAGAGAGACTGGAACACAAAAGACTCTCAAAAATATCTACTGATATAAGGAGTGAAAAATAAGACCAATGAAGACAGCGCATGGCTGGAGACACCAGCCTGTGAGTCACTGACCTCTAGGTGGTTAGAGAATATAGATGCTAAGGAAACTGCCTTGGAAGGGAAAATAAGGAAAAGATCTCAGCAGACTTCCTCCTGCCCCGAGAGACTGTCATCATCCCCACCACCCACCCTCACTGACCCCAGTCCCAGTCAACCTCATTAGGCAAGAATTATAAGTTGTTCTGGGACAAGCATTCACCATGGAACCAGATAGATCATAAGCAGTAAATTATGACTCTTATATTAAAAATCTACTTCTCTGGGTGTAAAATAGACAGGCACCTACTTGGGCAGCCAATTCATTTTTCAGATCTGAGATATCCTATGGGCAGAATTTCTCACACTCATGCCTCACACCTTAGATTGTTTTTGATAGACCCTTTATTAGGGGGCAGAATGATTGACAGGACTTATGCTTCATGCTCTGGTGGAACACACATCAGTGAAAACCTCCAAGAAGACAGGCAACATTCCTGTAGCATTTCAACAGTATTGCCAGTCCAGAAAACATCATCCTGCTTTACCATATCAATGTGCTAGCTATGTGTGCCTCAGAAACGCCAAGGACTCTGAGTCTTTCAGATCTATCATCTTCAACATGGACCTCAGGATTGCGGCAGACATGAGACCTATATAAACTGTGTTCTGGTGATTTCCTCTCTCTCGCTCTCTTCCATCAACACTATCTGGTATGAACAGCTTGATAGAGAATAACCAAATTGGTATCATTTCTGTAGGTAATAGTACTTTATGGAACTTTAAATAATTCCCATGTATGTCAGAGGCATGAAACTATCCAACAGGAGGATGAAAATGGATTCTATCAGACAGTGGGGAGGATTAGCCCAGTACTTCCCATTTGATCTCCCAGATCCATTCTCTACCTTTTTTTATCCTTATGTGAACCCGAATAAGCAACCCCCCACTCCAGTGATACCCAATTCATACTCTGAAACCCATTGCAAAAGGAACCTTGAAGATGTGGTTAAGTTCAGGATTTTTGAGATGGGAGAATTATTCTGGATTATACCAGAAAGCCCTGGCATCACCACAGCCATTGTAAGAAGGAGGCATTAAGGACTTCAGCAAGAAGAGTTGGTGGCCATGGGAAAGAAGCAAAAAGCTGCAGAGTGGAAGAGAGAAGATATGTATCCTGGCTTTTGAAGACGGAAGAGGGGCCATGAGTCAAGAAAGGAGAACAGCATGACTTCAGACTCCAGCAAAGGCTAGCAAACTGCTTCTTCTTAAAGTTTCAAAGGGAGCATGGTTTTCCTGACTCCTTGATTTTACTTATGAAGAACACACTTCAAACCTTTGGCCTCCAAAATGATGAGAGAATACATTTCTGTTGCTTAGCACACTGTGGGAAGCTGTTCCTGTTACAATTCGAATAGGAAGTCAATCCAAGTGTAGCCTTCTCCTAGAGACACTAACTTGCCTAGGTTCTTCTCTTCTCTGCTTTCTGCTTTCTGCTCTGAAGAACCCAAGCCAGGGAGGAAATGTTCAACTTCTCTAGCTTCCCCAGAACCATGGATTTGTACACTTCTGCACTGTACTGGACCTAGTTGTATCAGCACGCACTAGCAATGGTGTCCTTGGTGATACCTTCAACTCATCCATAGTAGAACATTTTACACCAAGGAAATCATCTAAATGTACAGACTACCCCTCCTCTGCCACCTCACAGTGACTTGTCAAATATTTACAAACATCCTAATGTGTAAATTAGTGAATAGTGAATAGAGAAAGAGATGATGACACTTGAAGGGCAGCCATTAAAATCTTAAATCATCACATTCTGCTGGGCTGATAAATTCCAACAGTGAGGGAAGAAACAGACTGGAGGACACAATGGGGTTTAAACCAGTGTTGTGAGAGTAGAGAAAAAACCTACCTGCTACTGACATTCAAAGAATGTCAAGTAAAAGAAATCACCGTGTGGTTTAAAAATTCAGATATGTCGTGAAGCAATCCAGAAAGGCAAAAGACAAAGAGAATTTAGGTGTAATTACCTGTAGAGATCTGCGGAGGAAGATACTGGGCCCCTAAGGAACTGATGGTGTGGTATTTTGTAGATGTGGTAGGCATGAAATGGTTAAGAATTTGGGCTTTAGAGTCAGAATGTGATGTCAGCTAAGACAAACTAGCTGTGGTTTCCCTGATGTTTGTTGAACGCTTGCCATACTGCCTGCACCAGCTTATGCTCTGGGAATGCAACAACGTAGAAGACAAGCAGGCCACAATCACAGGTTTGGATTGCTGTTGCCATGGAGCTTCGGCTTCTATGAACCCCAGTTTTACTAAGAACATGACATTTGTGAAGATTAAATGAGTTAATTATGTAGCAATTAGCACAGGGTATGGGGCTTGGTAAAT
Organism: Lophiomys imhausi; assembly: GCA_907164525.1. Classification (NCBI taxonomy): domain Eukaryota; kingdom Metazoa; phylum Chordata; class Mammalia; order Rodentia; family Muridae; genus Lophiomys; species Lophiomys imhausi. The sequence continues at coordinate 3,479,537 of CAJQZJ010010806.1, forward strand.
GCTCTGTCGATGGGAGCTACTTTATAATTAACATGTATGAAAAGCAAGATGATCTTTCATTACGTGGCAAACCTGGGAAATGAGATGTTCCATGTAATTGAATTTTTCTAGAATCAACTTACTTATTGTCTAGGTTTTAAAAAAATTATGATTTGATATACAGATAGTTATTAAGCATGTAAACCTTACATAAATAGGTTAATATTTATGTAAATATATACTTATAGCACCAGCACCCAAATCAAGATATAGACCATTTTAAGGCCTTATAGAAATATCTAGAATATTTTGACGTTAGACATTTTTGTTGTCAGATTTCTGGAGATTTTGACATGCTGTTTTGTCATGATAGATCTTGCCAACAGGTAGTAGCACTTTCTATCTTCTCTCTTCTGATTTTTCCTCCTGTCACTTTATTAGATACACAAACAGAAAGGGAGTTACTCTTTAAAAAAAAACCCTATCTATTATTATCGTGTGTGTGCATGATATATGTGTGTGGAAACATGTACCATGGCATGCATGCTGAGCTTAGAGGAGAACTTTGCTGAGCCTGTTTTCTCCTTCCACCTTCTCATGAGTTCCAGGGACAGAATTCAGGTCACCAGGCTTGTGTGGCAAGCACCTTTACACACTGAGCAATCTCACCAGCCCCCTTTTTTATTTTATTTTTTTAATTTAAGAACTTTTTTGTTTATTTTACATTCCATTCCCCATCCCCTTATTTCCCCTCCTCCCAGCCCCACCCTCCCACCCTCTTCTCCCATGCCCTCCCCTCTTCCCAGTACCAACCCACTCTGGGACAGGTTAACTGACTGTGGGTCTTTTTATGGTGTCCTTGATCCCACCAGCTTCCTCAAACCTTCCCCTAACTTTTCCTCAAGACTCCCTGATTTTTGCCCAATGCTTGGCTGTGGATCTCTGTATCTGTTTCCTTCATCTGCTGGATAAGGCTTCTCAGATGGTAGTAATGTTGGGTTCTTGTCCAGATCCCTCTCTCCATCCACTTCCAATATCTATTTTATCTCCCCTACGTAGAGGGATTCAAGCATCATCCTTTGAGCCTCCTTGATATTTAGATTCTTTGGGTCTTGGATTGTAGCACGGTGAGTTTTCATTGAGCTTTTACCATGATTTTTCTAGTTAGCACCAGACCTTTCTCTAAGATCTATGTTTCTTAATCCTTCTGTTCTTAATTTGTTGTACGATCATATACATAGTTGTAAATAACTACCTGTTTGAAAAGCAAACATGTAAATCAGTGGAATGTAATAGAGGACCCAGAAATAGACTCACACAGCTATAGCCTCACTTATTTTCAACCAAGTTGACAGAAACACACATTGGGGAAAAATGAAAGCATATTCAACAAATGCTGCTGTACAAGAATAAAATTCAATCTCTCTCTCTGTCTCTCTCTCTTTCTCCCTCTCTCTCTGTACAAAAATCAATTCACAATTGGATCAAAGACATAAAGTTAAGACATAAAATTTTGAAACTCACAGAGGAAAACAGATAAAATACTTCAAGATATAAAACTAGGCAAAGACTTTCTGGGGGTGGGGGTAACTCAATAGTATAGGGAATGACCTTAAGAATTGACAAGTAGAATTACATGAGATCAAAAGCTTCTGCAAGCAATGACAACCATCAGGAGAAAGAGAGAGAGAAGGCTGACAGAATGGGAAAAAACCCTGCCAACACACATTAGATAGGAGATTAATAGTTAGAATACATAAAGAACTCCACAACTTGAATACCCAAAACAAATTATACTAACAATAAATAGGACAATAACTTCCAAAGTAGAAATACAAATGATCAATAAATATTGGGGGGGGGGATCCAACATTTTTAGCTATCAGGGAAATGAAATGCAAAACTGGTTTCAGATTCCATCTTATCATAGTCAGAATGTCTATCATCAAGAAACCAAATGATAGGCAGAGTTCTTCTGGTTCCTTCTCATTCTCTGGTTCATTCTGTCTTCACATGTGACTAGCTTGTTCTCTTGTAAAACTCTCCCAGTAAAACCTGCCTCTGAATTCCACAAACTGAACTGCCGTGAACACAATTCCATCGCACTGCCTCTCCACTCACTGACTCAACCCAACTGACTAGAACTCAGAGATCTGCATGCCTCTGTCTCCTGTGTGCTGGGATTAAAGGTGCATACCACCATCCCTGGACCTAAGCTTTTCTTTACTTGAAACATGCTCTATACTTTGTTGGTCTTGAACTCAGAGCTCTGCTTCCCTCTTTCTCCTAGGATTAAAGGCATGTCTGTATTTCAGCTGGATCACACAGACCTAGATGATTTTTAGATATGATCTGTTTACAGAGCAGCCATATTCTAAATTAAAATTTTGAAACTCACAGAGGAAAACAGATAAAATACTTCAAGATATAAAACTAGGCAAAGACTTTCTGGGGGTGGGGGTAACTCAATAGTATAGGGAATGACCTTAAGAATTGACAAGTAGAATTACATGAGCACTGGCTGCTCTTCCAGAGGATCCAGTTTTGATTCCCAGTACCAACATGGTAGCTCACAATCATTTGTAATTCTAGTTCTGGGGGATTCAACATCTTCTGGTCTCTGTAATCACCAGGTATATACATGGTACATAGAAATACATATGGGAAAAACATCCATATACATAAAATTTTTAAAGAAATTAAATGACAGTAAATATTGGTAAAAATGAGGAAAGAGAAAACTTTTTCATGGCTGGTGGAATGATAAGTTGATTCAACCTCTTTGAAAATCGTATGGAGTTTTTCCCTCCAAAAATCTAAAAGTAAAACTACCATACGACCCAGCTATGCCATTTCCAGCTCAACATTCCACTCCCCACTATAACTAAGAAACCAGCCTAGATGCCCATCAGCAGATGATCAGAAAAAGAAAATGTGGTACATATGCATGGTGGAATTTTATTCAGTCATGAAGAAAAAGAAAATCCCAACATTTGCAGGAAAGTGGGTTAATTAGCTCATTATGCTAAATGAAATAAGAGTCTCATAAGCAGACTCTAGACATAGGTGAGTGTGTTTGTGAGTGTGAGTTGGGGGAAATGGCATTAAGGGAGGAAGGAGGGAGGGAAAAGAAGAAGGAAATGGAATACATGTGAAATGACAGCAGAGAGGGAAAGGGAACTACTACATGGGAGGAAGCAGGCAGTACCAAGAAGGGGTGGGAGGGATGAGAGAAGACAATGAGGGAGGGGACGAAGATGGACAAAATAAAATGGCATGTATGTATGAAAATGACATGTTGAACTCATTGCATTGTATACTAACTTTTAAACACTAAACTAAAGAACAGCCATGGTCTGGAAGCTCAATAAATAAAGCCCCGTGACACACCTTTCAGTGGCAAGAGCCAAGGACAACTGCTTGGGAAACTGAGGTGGATTTTGAGTACTGTTTTTAGTGGGTCTTGTTGCTTGCACACTCACTCTCCCCCATGAGAAGCTCTGCATACTTTGAACCTGATGTACCATGGCCCTAAGTATTGACCTTTATCCTTGGGAGGCTGGGGGTAATTAGATTTCCTCTTATGCATGGGAACTGAAGCACACTGCAGAGAAGCGCCACTAAGGCAGCGTTCCTACCACCCACCTCAGCCAGATACAATTACTTCCCTATTATGGACTGGGGTCCAGTGCAGATGTTCCAAATAGCTGTTCATTCTTGACTCACTTCCTTTTGCTGGGTCGTGAATCTTTCCAGACTTTGGGTCCCACTAGGAACTGAGTTACTACAAAGGAATATTAGTTCAGCCCTCTGTGTGTGTTGCCCAAAGTCATGGGTGAGGGCCAACTGTGCTAATGTAGCCCCTGAAGTACTTTGTGGAAATTTAACCCAGGGGTGTATTTGATACTTAAACAGAAATAAAAGAATAAAGAATTGTTGAGACTAGACCTGGATGGAAATGTATGACTCATTCATTTAATTCATTCATTCACTTACAGCTTGCTATGTGGGGTGACCTGTGCCTGGAGCTCCTCTTAACTCCCAGGAACACCTGGACCACCTCTTCCTGCCACCTTTGGATGGATGTGCTGTCATGGCTTAGATTCATTTCTTTTCTTTTGAAGGCCCATCATCCTTGCACGCTATGGACCCAGTTTAATCTTGGCTTTCAAATAATCTCATTTTTCTCCCATTTATGGAGGGGATTCTCCACAGGGGAGAGGTAGTGTTGCTGGGTGGGCCAAGGAAGAGAGACAGCCTAAGATGGCTTTTCTCCCCTCTGCAGACTCTGAGAGTCCCACTTGGACTCCAGAGTCCCATTGAGAGCATGACAGCAATGTTGATGTGCAATTCTAATGCTGGTTTTAGCAGCCTAAGTGCTTTTTAATGCATAGCATTACAGCAAGTGGGTCCTATTCTCTCAGACTCTGAATAGCTGTCTGGAGGGGCGTAATTCCCAGCTCGGCCTCCAAGCACAGTTATTTACAAGCTCTGTTACACGTTCACGTCAAGTGTGGTGAAAGCCAGGATGGAGATGGCTGAGTTTAAAGCAATTTGGCAAGTCTTTATTCCCTGCATAATCACCCCGGTGCCTCAGCCGCCCCTACCTGAGCGCCTGCTCATATATGTTAAAACGAGTCTGGAAATTTGGGGAGGCTAGCTGCAGAGGGAGTATTTCTTCCTTCTCCCCATCTTGTTCTGAAATTGCCTCGCTGGCCTCCTTGCTGTGCCTTGGAACTCTACTCAGATTAAGATTCCCAGCCCAAATCTGCACCCTGGGGCTATCTACCACTGTCCATCTATCTGTCCATCCACCACCCGTCCATCCACCTCATCCTCTCTAAAATTTGGTGGGTCTTTAAAGTATGCTTTCTGCTCTATTCCCGCATCTTCCTTCTATCCCTTCCCAGTCCCACATTGGTTCAAGAAATTGACTCCTTTTTAAGAGCAAAAATCAGAACTCAAAACTACAGTGCTGAGCTGGGCATTGAGGTGCTTACCTACAATCCCAACAGTTGAGAGGCAGAGGCAAGGGCATCACAAGTTCAAGGTCAACGTGGGCTACACAGCTGACCTTATCCTAAAACACGCACACCACAACCAACCAACTTCTCTGTCAATGACTTCAGCTCACATTTAAATTATAATCTAATTCCATACAAAACACAGGTATAGGATTTGGCGTCAGTCTCCAAGCTTCTCTCCCTATATTTGTTATAATGCAGGCACACTGGCCTCCTCCTGAGTGTTACTCAACTATCAGGGGCCTTTGCCTAACACAGGTGTTTGACTGTTCTGCTAACTCACTCCCTCTCAGACTCAGCCCCCCATTACTTGAGTCTAAGCTCAAGATTTGTTTCTTTCAAGATGCCATCTCTGTAAGACTCTCTCCTTCCTCTCATCTACTCTCAAACTCATCATCTTTTATTGTGGCTCATGGGAAATGCTCAGGAGTGTGCAGTGGGTGAACTTTCTTAAGTGTCAGTGGGTACATGTGCTACTCTTTCTGGCATTCCCTATGGCAACTGTGGTGCCCAAGGTCTTGTCCACCTTGTGATCCATGAGGTTGGAACAGTATGATTTGTTTTCTTTTCATTTTCCCCCTTGCCTGTTTTGCTCGTTTTCAATCCAACTTACACAATGCCCTGAACAGAAAATGTTAGTTAGGCTTTAAGACAGTGGTTCTCAATCTGTGGCTCTGAACTCCATTGAGGGGTAGCATATCAGCTGTGCTGCATACCAGATATTCACATTACAATTCATAGCAGGAGCAAAATTACAGTTATGAAGTGGCAACAAAATAATTTTATGGTTGGGGGTGTCACCACAACATGAGGAACAGTATTAAAGGGTCACAGCATTAGGAAGGTTGAGAAGCACTGCTCTAAGGTATGTGGTTGAAAACCTAAAATAAAGCAGCAACTTTCTTACCCACCTCTTCCTCCTGGCTAGCTGGTTAGTTTCAGATTTACCCCAAGTGCCTCTAAATAACATCTCTGCATCACTAACTTATAATATTTTCAGTTTGTAGAATTGTTAGTTGGCTTTACTATAAAAAAATGAGAGAGAGAAAAGAAAAGTGGGCTTTGTCTATGAGAGATGGGATTGGGAGTCTCTTTTCTATTTCACAGCCAACCATACGAATGTTGCCGTCTGCCATGAACCTTCCACTCCAGCTAGTCTTCATTTTGGCTGAACTAATATTCTATTTTCAAGTCATTATAACTACTTAAATACAATTACAGCTCAGCCATGCGGTAAAATAACTGCTCACCAAGCTAGAGCCCAGGCATTCCTGTTCAACCTCCATCTGCCAGAGAACTGAGCATCCCTCCTCCAACCCTGGGGCCATGAAGCAGCCTGGAGAGTCCTTCTGTGGTAAATGGAAATGGAAAGTTCTGCTCGGGTCTCCCTGTGTCTCTGGGTGCTGTCTGGGTCTTCTCGCTGAGATCTGGGAAATCAGATCTCGCTGAGGGACACCATCTCATGGTCTGTACCACTTATCTCTGCTACAGAACCATTGTGCACCACGCCTCCCTGGCAGCTCTCTCCCCTGTGGCGGCCCGAGGTGCCAAATGACACCAACAGCTGGTTTTCAAGAGGTACGGTTTTGAGGACATTGTTTTACAGAAGGTCCCTGATTTGAGAATGCACATTCTAAGGCAGTGGTTCTCAGCCTTCCTAATGCTGCCACCCTCCAATACAGTTTCTCATGATGTAATGACTCCCAACCATAAAGTTATTTTGTCGTTACTTTATAACTGCAAACTTGCTGCTGTTATGAATTGTAATGTAATATCTGATATACAGGATACCTGATATGTGGTCCAAAGGCAGCGATGTGACCCACAGGTTGGGAACCACTATTCTAAGGGAACCGAAGAAGGGTATTTGGTCATTTGGTCCCTACCAAAGTTAAGCATAATTTACTCTGGGAAAGTTCTTTGCCCATACATTATATTATGGATTAAACTGTATTCTCTTCCCCCATATTCTTATAAATCTAAATACACACATGTATACACATGTATATACACACACATACACCTACCTATATAGGAGACAGAACCTTTAAAGAAATAATTAAGTTAAAAGTATAAGGATATGGTCTTGGGTTCTTGGTTCAATAGGACTGGTCTCCTGAAGAACATTCCTTGAGTGTCCTCTATACAGAAAAATGGAGACGTTAGGATAGAGATAAGCAACACGATTGGAAGAGCCTCACAGAGGGGGTCTCACCTGCCCTCATCTGAAAGCCCAATCTCTAGAACTGAAAATAGGGCCGTTCTAATGCAGGAGTCACCCTGGCTGTGGGACTTTTCCAGGGCAGAAAAGTCCTGCTTTGCCCACACACCTGGTGATGCCCACCACATTTTGCAGACGAGAATGGCAGACAGCAACATGTATTCCGTCTTACTTGGCCCCCAAATTTCCTGGACAGGCCAGCCCTTTGCGGAACATACCTGGGTGTGTGTGCTCACATGATGAGTGGCATTGAGAATTCCTTTCTCGCTGGCCTGGGTGTGCTCACATGATGAGTGGCATTGAGAATTCCTTTCTCGCTGGCCCGTGTGTGCTCAGAGACTTCTACAGAAGGGTAAGTATTTCACTTTTAAAACTCATCTTGATTCCTCAGGATTTACATGCTGGGTTACTTCAAGTTGAAGGAAAGCAGAATTTGTATGGACCCCATGCCTCCACCTAGGTTGGAATTTACAGCGTTATAAAAGCTTTTCATGGTCTTTGTAAAGTTTTAAAACTGTTAAATTTTAAGTTTAACAACTTGGGTTGTAGGTTGATAGAGACACCCTGTAGGGACTCTCATAATGAGCAATGAATTTTCTCCTGCAAATGGAAAGGCGTTCGTTCTGCTGGCTACCGATTCGTCTTTTCTAAGGAAGCCATTTTTCATTTGTCAGAGGATTTGAATTTAAAAAAAAAATTGTCTGCAGTTATGTAGCATAGGTGTCTTAATCATAAATAAATTGGCTCCCGAATGTCATTTACATATTGTTTCTTTCATGCCTCAGCCCGAGTTGTTTTTTTGTTATTGGCTTTATTCTTTTTATCAGTGCAATACATGCACATGTTTTTTAAAATTACATTTTATCAGAAAGGAAACAATGGCCCTTTCTCCTGCCCTTCCCACCCCCCTTCCCATTCCCCTGATGCTGGCACTTTTAACATCGTTCAGATTTTTCTTCCAGTTGCTTCTACATTGCCAGATAATTTGCTTCTACTATTATTTCCTGATTTATCCACTGTGGACATTATCTATCGATTACGGTGTTAAGATGAATGAATACTTAACTCTCTTAGCCTGTCCCCTCCTCGCCTGTCCACATCCTCCTAATATAGTTATTTCACCATCTTTGCTAAATCAATAATTGGTAGTTTACATCATTGTGACACAGGAAATGAGGCTTCTGCAAACCGAAGTAATCCACATGACTGCTTTCTCTCTCTTGGTCTGCTGTTTGATATGGCATCTGATCGCCTCCCTTGACTCCTGCTGTCCTGTTACCAGCACACCCAGGCCACATCTTTAATGACTTATGGAGCTGGGCATGGTGGCACACGCCTCTAATCTCAGAGCGCAGGAGGTAAAGGCAGAGAGCTCTGTGAGTTCAAGGGCAACTTGATCTACAAAATGAGTTCCGGGACAGCCAGGCCCGTTACACAGAGAAACCCTGTCTTGAAAAAACCAGAGGGAAGGGGGGAGAAAGACTCTTATGGGAGTACTCAACTGCCTTCCAGTTGGATCTGAGACCTATCCCACAGGAAAGAATCCACACCTAGCACTATAAACCTGGTCAATACTCACAGCTGGGGAGTTCATAGGCCCTAGGAGAGATCTACTATTGTTGTTTTGCTAACTGGACATAATCTCAAAATGTCGTCTAAATGCTTCCATTCATACCTGTAGATCTGCACTGTGGTTAGGTGTGACCAGAAGCTTGGGTTGGCAGTTACTGCAGAGACTTGCAGTTAGTCAAAGTCCTAAGTGTAAGTGACCAACCATCTAACCCACTAACTCCAAGGCTCAGGGAATACTACAGAAGAAGGGACAGGAAGAATTTGAGCTGGGGAGATGATTCAGTAGGGAACGGGCTTGTGGTGCAAGTATGAGGACCCGGGTTCAGACCCCACCAAAGCCACTTGAACCCAGGTACAGCAACAAGTGTCTATAACTCCTGTGGTGAGACAGGAAGAGGAGACAGGAGGATATCCAGAATCTCAGAGTCCAGCTAGCCTGGCATATGCAACAGTGACCAGCAAGAGAACCTGTCTAAAATAGGTGGAAGGCAGAGACTGACACCTGAGGTTGTTCTCTGAGCTATACACACACAATGAGACTTGTACACACACACACACACACACGCACACACTCACACACAGAGACACACACACACATACACAGACGTACACATACATGCAGATACACACACATACACATACACACACAGACACACACACATACATGCAGATACACACATACACAGAGACACACACATACACATACACACACAGACACACACACAGATACACAGACACACACACATACACACAGATACACATACACAAAGGGGAGTATCACAAAAAAAGAGTGTAAAAGCTTGAGGAACGGGATTCCTGTGGTAGAATGCTGTCATTCAGGGTCATAACTTTGCCATTATGCTGACAGACTTACTGCTTTGTTATTTCCTGTACAAGATCTACACAAGATTGGGCCTGTCAACATCCTGTCATGCAGTAGGAAGGAACTATTAAGGGCTCATCCCTCTAAGCACTTATAGACAGTTAATGATTGTTGCAGGAAAAGGAAAAGACATTTCTTCAGTGATGCAGCCACTGGTAAATTGCCCACATTCCTGTAACTAACTCCTTACTCACGCTCATGTAAGCAACCCTAAATAAACTCAGTAGGTCAGCCTTCCAAAAAGTCATGAGAGAAGAAGGAAAATTAGTCAGGAAGAGGAAGGGGGCTTATCAGAAATGGGAGGAGGACAAGAGAGAGCGAAGGTAGTGTGGATATGATCAAAATACATCACACACATGAACAAAAATGTCACAAACCCATTATTACACATTGTCAAGATATACTGATAAAAATAAAAGTTACAAAAGAACCATGCATACTTCTAGTGCCCCTTTGTTTAAATACTTCAAAGAAAGAAGACAAGGGAGCAAGCAAGTACACAGCAGTGCACTTTTCTCCTCTGGAGATCTGGAGGGTTAAAGACCCTGTCTTTCTCAGCATGAAGACCTTCACTGCCTCCCAGACTACCAGGCTGCAGTGAAGTGTGACCCAGTCCTGACTCTATCTCATTGGGAAGATTCTTCCCTTCCTTCATCCCTGGGCTTCTGAATTTTCATGACAACGTGTCTTGAGCCCTTTTAGGACGTGCTATTTGATGTTCTTTCAGTCAATTTTTAACAGAAGCCTCTGTGCCTGTCCTTCCACTCTGAAACATTTTCCTTAATTTATGAAGTAATTTTATCTCCTTTCTTCTCTCTCCATTCCTTTTCAGAACAACCAGGAGCCAGATGATGGGTGCCTAGGTTAGACTCTCTGTTTCTTATTTTCAATCTCACCATCTTTTCCTCTTCCTTCCAGGAATTTGTTTATTTGACCATTTAATATATGTTAATTTTTAAAATTTGGTCATAATATCTTTAAAATCACTAGAGTTCACCTTGCTTTCTCAGAGTCCCTTCTATTCATGATTATCCTCCCCTAGTGTTTTGAGGATGGCAATTAAAAAAAACCAATTAGGATGTTCATTTGTTTTAAGTTGTGGCTTTCTTTTCCCATCCCCTGAGTTACCTCTTTTGTTTAGAATTCTTAGTCTTTTCTTTGTCTGTGTTGGTTCATCACTCCTCCTGGAACCTTTGTCAAATTCATGATGAGGCTTGGTCCAGGCTCATGTGGCTACAGATGATTAGAAGTGGAGGTGAGTAGGGAAGGGCTTGATTCCTGCTGGACCTTGTTTGGATGATCAGGCAGGGTTTTAGGGACCTCCCTCAGTGTCAATGTACATCTAGATAGAAGCCTCTAGTCTACACATTGTGGTAGAAGTGTGATCTCTGACATTCTTCACATAAGATAGTAAGTGATGTGTGGCTGGATTTGGCTAGTCTGAGCTCATTTTTTAGTGAATTCCCTGTCTTCAGCTCCATACCTCACCTTTTATGTGGTACCTTGGGTCCCTTCCCAAGAGGGATCTTAGCTTACAAACTACCTTTCTGTTCAATGAAAACATCAGGCTGTGGTGCCGTTATCTTTTTTTTTTTTATTTCCAACCTCTAATAATGTGTCCACACTTCTTGTCACTGATATCATCTCTATCGGTGTCTCTGTCTTTATGGTTCAGGTATCTCATTCTTTAGTGGAATCTTGGAAAGCATGTGATTCTCCATCTTTAATCGTCTACCTTTAATCAAGATTGTTGAATTGTTCATGCTTTCAGAACTGCACCATAGGAGCTGGAGAGATAGCTCAGTCAGTAAAGTGATCGACTTACAAGCATAAGGAACTGAGTTAGATTCCAGAAAAAAAAAAAAGAAGTCTGGAAGCAATGCCAATCATTTGTACTACTAATGCTGAGGTCTTGGAGACGGGCAGGTCCCTGGGCTCTCTGGCCAGCCTGCCTAGCATACACAGCAAACTCCAGACCATGGAGAGATGGCACCTCAAAACCACAAGGTGGATGGCTTCTAGATAATGGCACCCAAGGTTGGCCTCTGGCTTCTAGACACATCTGCATGGGCACAAACATGAACTGACACACACAAACACAAAGACATCATAAACAGACTATTCCATCTGTGTAAAATACTAGAGGGAAATTCACAGAGGCAGGGGGCAAGTTGCTATATGACAGAGGGCAATGGCTAGAGTGCTCAGTTGGGTGGTGGGACATTCTGGAACTAGAGTGGTGAGTTTGTACAGCATTGTTGCGCTTATGCTGTGTTGGTGCTGAACCACATACTTTAAAACAGTGAAAATACAAGGGCTTGATTCATGCATATTTTATCACAACAAAACCACACACAACCAATGTAAATCACAGTCACAAAGAACTTACAAGATCCCCACAAATGCATGTTTGTTTCAAACTATTGCCCTTGTAGAATCCTTGTGTCCAGACTTGGGTGAAAACATGTATTGTGTGGGACTTAAAGATGGCAGTTTCTCCATTAATATTTAAAACACTCAACTCAGGACTAGAATACTCTTGATTCTGAGTGTTCTTCCCACACGTCCCTTTAATATCTAACATCTGATACCACTCATGTATCCTGAAGCACCCTGATAGGCACGCTCTTGTTCGCTGCAAAAATAAACACGCGGAATTAGTTCAAGTTGAACGTATCAGATTCTTGTGTTGGTTTGCAAAGAGCCCAAGTTGTCCCTGGATTTCTTCTCTGCCCTGTGCTTGAAGAGTGTAGTACTCAGCTGTTAACAAATAACTAAAATTTTTAAATGGCAGCTGTGTGAAAACTGAGAGGAAGCAGTGACTTACTGGACAAAGGATGCCAGATTTCCTCACCCTGCCACCCCAGAACTCTCTGGTCCTGACCAGAGGCTAACCTCCTGATTTTCTGACCAATTCTGTCTTTAGGTCACCCAAACACTGCCTTAAAACTAATGAATATGGACTAATAGCTCATGCTAAGAGCTTTGCATGGATAATCTTACTGAAATCTGACAACCATATTGTTTTTGTCTCATAAATGAAAAAAAAAAAAAACTGAGGATTGGAGGGGAGAAATAACCTGCCCCTAAACTTTACAGGTAGGCAGTGGCAGATCCTGGAGTCAAATGCAGGCTGACCAGTTCTAAAGTCCAGCCTGACGACCAACCATCAGGTGGCATCTGATGGTGCTATAAGTGGCCCCCAAAGAATAATATGCTAGAATGCTTAGTAACCAAGGAGTGGAACTGTTTGAAAGGATTAGAAATATTAGGAGGTGTGGCTTTGAGGTTTCAATTTCACTCATCTCCCTGTCCTCTCATATCCATCCCCCTTTTGCCCTTTCAACTTCACCCCAAAATAAAAAGCACATAAACAAACTATAACAGCAAGCATAGAAAACAACTCATCATGGAAGCTGTATTATGCCCCAGTGTGTCCCACAGTATATCCCTCTGTCCACACATCTTCACTTGCAAGTGTTCATTGCACTGAATCATTGGTCTGGTTCAAGGCCTCTGGCTTCTGCTACACCATCAATACTGGATCCTCTCTCTGGGACTTCTCTCAAATATCCTGCTGTTGCCCTGTGTCATGGAGACCCTATAGCTTTGGATCGGATCGGCAGGACTGGCCTTTTCATGTGTCCCAACTGTTCTCAGATGATATAGATTTTGGAGTGGGCCAACTCAGAGCCCTGAATCTTGGTCTGGGTAATAGCTGAGCTGGTCAGCCCACTGGATCTCCCTTATCTGCACCACCAGGGCAAGCTCTTCAGCACTGCTCCCCCTGGCCACTCAATGCCACCATGAGCAGCAGGCAGGGTCAGCTCTCCTGCTCTCAAACCCTCAAGGAAGCTCACCTGCACCCTCGTATCCAGGGTCAGCTCTTGCTCTCTCATGACCCTGGGACCAGCTCTCCTGACTGCCACAGGTGGCAAGGAGAGAGGGAGGAGGGCATTACCTCTACACCCATGCCAACTCACAGCAGACAAGTGGCAGGGCCAGCTCTCCAGAGTCTCACCCTTGGGACTGGCTCTCCCATGCTCCTGCCACCAGGGCCAGCCTTGCTGTGCTGCCCAGGCAAGGTGCAGGGCCCACTGTCCCAAGTGCTGCAGCTGGTGAAGAGCAGGGTCAGCTTTTTCAACTGCCTGAGGTGGCAGAGAGGAAAGAGGTTCAGGGGTATCACCTCTGCACCCGTGCCACCCTACGGCAGATGAGGGATGGGGTCAGCTCTCCCACACGAACACCCTCAGAGTTGGTTCACTCATGCCCCTGCCACCAAGGCCAGCTTTGCTGTGCTGCCCGGGAAAGGTACAGAGCCCGCTTTTCTCCAGTGAGAGGTGGAGCCAGCTCTCCAGAGCACCAGAGCCAGTGAGGGGTAGGGCTAGTTCTGCACAGCCCTTGGACATCTGCATGGTTCCCAGAGACTGCTCCCCCATAGGGGACGTCTCTATGATCTCTAGTGGTAACACGAACCAAGGACATTGACACTGACCCCTGATGCTGCATAGCCATGGACCCAGGCATGGTCCTCAGTGGTAGCTCAGGCTGAGACTTCACACTGGCCTCAGGTGGCAGGGCTGGCCATTCACAACAGGCTACTTCTCTCCACCCTCGAGTCTCCGGTTCCATCTCTCTTCATAATGCTCAAGCTGATCCACTTCTCTTTCTCTCACATCTGCCCACCACACACTGGCACATTGTGCTGACTCCCTCTGCAGGCTGGCCACAGGGCTGGCAGGCCCCTGGGTAACATCCTCAGGCAAGAGGGAGTCTATGGCCCTCTTGTGTTGTGCACTGGAAGGGCAAGTCTGTGGGTGGCATGGAGGGTCGCAGGTCTCTGTCTGTCTTCCTCCTCCCTCGCTGTGCAGTCTGGATTTTATTTGATTTGATTTTTATGTGTCTTAGGCACAAAATAGCTTTGGTCACCAAGCCAGGCATCAAGCTAGGATGAACAAAGAAACACCATCTGTTCTGCTCCTGACTGATATAAGAGTAACACCACCAAGGCGTCTCTTCGCTTGTTGCCAGAGGTGGGGGAGGGGGTGGGAAGGCTCCTATTTTCTAAATATGTTACTTTTAACCCAAACATCTACTCTTGTCTTCATCTCAGTGTGTGTTTTTATTTTCCTATGAGCTGTGCTTTCAAAATCATTTTCATAAGCATTAGAAAAATATATTGAAATCTACTAAATATAGTCCAAAAATATACAAATGAATCATTCTATGGATGGTTGATAAATCCTAAATAAAACATGAGTCAATAGAATATAATAACTCTTTTAATGATCAAGCCATGAAAAGTGTAGAATTATTTCAGGAATGATAGGATTATAAAATAAAAAAAAATCTTCTCATACAACTCACTGTAATTAGTAAGATGAATGACAAAAAGTAATATGATCGTCTTGACGGATGTAAAGAAAGCTTCGGGTAAAATGCAATATGAATCACAATGGCGATTATTTGTAAGATATAAATTGATGGAAATGTCTTTAACTTGATTAATGTGCGAACATGCTAGTATGTACATATGCAAATGTGTGTGTATATGTGAATGCTGACATATAGGTGTATGCATAAGCACACACTTCAAAATCCAACATTCTGTTCAATGTCAAAACACTAGAAGACTTTCATCATAATAGATAGGATAGTATTGCTTTTTGGTGCCATGATATGTATGTGAAAGACCTAAGTTAGTCAGCTGAAAGGCAGTAGGAATACTAGGAGACATTAGTAAGATAAATAGTCGGAATGATAATATTAAAAGCAATTTACTTGTACTCAAATAATAACCAGCCTGAAAACATAATAAAATCAAAATATTCAATTAAGTTTTAGAATCCAAATCATCTTTTTTGTTTCATCCCTTCAAAAACTTTGAAATTATGTGAAAGGCAAAGATGAGGAAGACTCATTATGGGTCTTCTAAGAAATAAACAAAAATGCTTCATAAACAGAAAGGAGCACCTTACTTAGTGGGGACATTAATGAACAAAGTTAACCCTTCCTAAGCATATGTCTACATTCAGTGTCATTCCTACCAACATGCTTGTGGCATTTTTATTTAAAAAAAAATTACACTTAAGTTTACTTAAGTGTAAAAAACCTTGGGGAAAACTGAGAGGTGTATGCTCCATTGCATATCTGAAGACATAATCCAACTATAGTCATTAAAACATGCATCAGATTAGAGCAGAAAATTCACACACACACACACACACACACACACACACAGGACCCAATACATGTAAGGGTTTCGTTCATGAGTTTGTATGTTTCAAACAAGCAAGGAAAAAAATGAAGTGTTCAATGAACAGTGACAACTAGGGAGTCCTTTGGAAAATGAAAAACAAAACGAAATTTGATCCTTTTTCATCCTTGAATTAAGATGAACTCCAAATGGAGTGAAGATTTAAACATAAAACCATAGAAGCACCAAAAGGGGGGTATTTTTTGTGCAGTCCCTTGTTGTTGATTGGTTGGTTGTTTGGTTCATATTGGGAAGATTTTCTGAGCACAGCACCATCATAAGTCATAATGGGAGAAGATTAGCAAAGTTGACTACATACATTTTAAGGTTCTAGATTTAGTAAATTATTGAAATTTTAAAAGAAAAGACACCCTGACCTAGCAATTACATTTCTAGGAATTTATCCTCCAGCTATAATCAGAAATGTGCTCAAGAAGAAAAGGTTATTACACGAGGATGCTTGCTGAAAAATTATTTACTATAGCAAAAGAAAAAACTTACAGCATCGATAAGGGCCCACTTGTGTCAAATGCAGCACAACCACAGGGTGAACCATTAAAACAGAACATCAGAGGTCTGTAAGTGTGAGAATGGAAGCAATCCAAGGCACTATTAATTTAATAGAAGGTGTATGCAAATTGGAAATGAGGTCACTTTATTTAGTTATAGGACCCAAGCATCTGCCATTAGTACTATGTAATTTACAAAGACTTTGTCTCTGTTATGTATCAATTCTCCTTTCTCCTCAGATCACAACCTTTTTTACTACTAGCTTTCTCCTTTTAGCAGCTGGAATATTTCAGGCAGCCTTCCCCAGCCTTCACCATAGCACCACACATACACAAGATTGTAGTGTTTGTATAAGGTAGCAAGGAAACAAGATGAAGTTGCTTTTAGTTAAAGGAGCCCCCAGGGTGGACAAGACACCAGACCAGTGGCCAACATTACGCTGTGCTTCTAGCTAGTCCAGTGTATTGGGCACAGGAGCCTCCTTTCTGGCATCCTGGCAGTCAGGCACAATTTTGCAGGAGGAACATCTTGTCCTGGTGGATTCTGGGTTAGGAATGACAGGGTGGGGATCAAGGAGCCATTGAAGAGTAATTTTGGAAGTCTTACATTCATATTAGCAGCTCCAGTCCTCAGGGAGAGATACTGGGGCTGTGTCATCTCCCAGCAACCTCAGACACATTGGCACGTGTTGGGCTACTAGGTCCCTTCTGAAGATGAGCAGAGTCTACCAGCATAGGGCACTGGAAAGTAACATACACAGGGACAGACATGGGTGGAATCCTGTCTCTGTCACTTGCTAGTTGGACCCTAAATGCACACTTTATCTCTCTTGGCAACCTATGGGTGATACCTGCTTTCCAGCTAGCCTGGAAGACTGGGGAAGGGAGGAGAGAAAAATGTGTTGATTTTTATGTCTTGCCAAGGAAAGAAGTTCGAATTTAAAGGCACCTGTCATTTGGTTATGTCAGGAGCTGACAATTTGGTTGCTTAATGAATGTGCAGGTTCCTCAATTCAGTTCCCCAGCACAACAAAGTATGTGCAAATCATCGACCAAATTCCAATGGTGCCATTGTTCCTTCATCCTGCCTCATCTGTCCGTGCTACCAAAATACCTAAATATTTGATCGTTAAAGATCACTGATACCTTAAACCCCTTTAATCCACAGAAAATCTCTCTACCCACTCCCATTTCTTCCTATGCCTTCTTTTTCCTACACATCCTCTACTCCCCTAATTAGAGGGATAGAATGAAAAATGCAAACACCCAGGGGCAGAAGCAACACAAGGTGTTCCATTCACCCTCTAATGTAACAATCATCATACATGACACATGATGACTTTACCCATATTTCTATTTTTGATGGACTAGGCAGTGTCTTCGGCTGGACCTTGGTGTGAACCTAAAATCTACAACTGAATACTTAAGGTCCTGTGTTGAATCTAACTATCAGGATCAAGAACACAGCTAACTCTTACTTATGGAGTCCAGGCAACTACAGGGCAGCTGTCCTATATGGGTAATCCCCAAATTTGTACTGTAGCCACCCTGCAATCCAGTCCCCTCATTGCTAGGATGCAAGGGCCCATCTATACTCATGAAGGCAGTAAGAACATTGTGAGATAACACACAGAACCCTCCCAGCTCTTTACTAACTCAGTCTAGCAGACAGACCATTGGCCCGAATGCAACACATGATGTGCTATAACTGATGGGGGCGGGGGAGGTAGGAGCCTTGGGATTTCTGGAATGAGTGGACAGTCAGATGTTGGCAC
This sequence comes from Lophiomys imhausi, assembly GCA_907164525.1. Taxonomy (NCBI): domain Eukaryota; kingdom Metazoa; phylum Chordata; class Mammalia; order Rodentia; family Muridae; genus Lophiomys; species Lophiomys imhausi. Next base: position 3,497,756 of record CAJQZJ010010806.1, read on the forward strand.
CTCTGATGGAAGATTTATGGGCTACAAGTGCCAACAGAGGTCTTCTGGCTCTGTCCTCAGCAGAACTAAGCAGTGTAGACATGAATAGACTTGCGTCAAGGGTACACACAGAAGCAGTATGTTATTGAGTGACCATTCCCACCTACGCTGCTTGATACAGATGTGAAGGAGCCAGTCCTTCCTTGGGCAGTTTACAGTCTGGTGCAGCTTCATGCAAGATCTTGGTTTATTTTAGAAGCAAATCACATTTTTAATTGATTGGATTCGCAGATTCCTGCAACTACCATTTTCTCTTGTAATGTGAAATGAAGTGCCCTCAAATCCTGACCCCGGGCTACCATGGGAACACTGACAACTTCTGACCACCAGGCATCTTGGTAACAGGAACTGCTTCTCTGAACTCAACAGCTGTGTCAGCAGCTGGGTGAGAAAACATTCTATCAACTAGGAAAGCCAGGCAGGGTTCCTTGCACTCACTGGACCCTTTGTGTTTGCCTTTGGAGCACTTCCTGGACTAGCAGAGTTAGGGTCACTGGGAACTGGATACAAGTACAGACAGATTCCCAGACCCACCGCAAGTCCTTCACATTCAGAAATGATAGGTGGGGCTCAGCCATCTCTGTTTCAATTAGCCCTTGGGGTGTCAGTAACAGACCTTGAAGTGAGAGAGTTAGTGGTGTGTGGAGTAGACACCACTTCTGACTCCTGTGTTTCATGCCTGCTCAGAAGAGCCCCTTACTGCAGCTTTGAGAAGGCAGGGGAGATGCTAAACCTACTCCGATTTGAGTCTTCATCCATGTGCTTTAATTCCAAGCATTCCAAAAACAGACTGTTTGATTGGAGTCCTAAATTTTGAAAGTGGCTGTCATTGATCATAGCCATGTACCACTACCTCCCTCCAACTCCCCCGATAGTCCCCTCATCTCCCTTCCAACCCATGTCCTCCTTTTGTATGCTGTTATTAATAACTCACTGAGTCCAAGTCATGCTGCCCCTACTCACATGGGTGTGGGAGCATCCACTGCCTGGGCAACCTGTCAGTGGCCAATGGAGAGAACTCTATGTGGGAAGTTTTTGAGCATTCCTGTACTCAAGCCCATTCTTAGAAACCAATTCCACAAGCTCAGGCCAAGTCTCAGACCCTCATACCATTCCAACGTTCTCCTGGTGACTTCAAAGACATCCATGTTGAGGAATATTGTACTGAAGGTTACGTAGTAGAAGCAGTAACTTTCTCTTCCCAGGTATTGGTTCCTACACTTCCGACAAGGCAGATGCATTTGGGCAGGAAAGTGGGACTTATTTAGCTCCCACTGAAGGTTATATACATGCCTTCTAAAATATCCATGGAAGAACACCACTAAAGATTATAGAAAGTCCTGACTTGTCCTCCCCTTACCACCAACTCCTACAGTTCACCATAAAACCCAACATACGTTGCTGCTTTGCATGGGGCTAGCACTCAGACTGTCTCCTACAAGTTTCTTGAAGATGTGAAGGAGCATCAAATTAATATTAATAGCAAATCAAGCCCCCTGAGTCACAGTCACTCTGGTGTGACCAGTTCCATATCCAGCCCATGCCATCTCCCAATTCAGCATTTAATGCCGCACTGACCCTCCTAACCCTATCTGTGCAATCGGCCGGTACCATGAATAATAAAATAGACTGAGGACTAGAAAAGAACAGCATCCCAGCACCTGGGATGAGGGCATGAGCTAGCCTCTCCTCTGGCCTGGCTTGTCCCTTCCCAGCAAGTTTGGTGGGTTTACATTTTCTTTTCCAATAGGGTAGACACAGAGGTCACCAGAATGCCCAATAAGTTATGTCATTATAATAATCAGATACTTTCTTGTGTTTTCACGAATACACACACAAGTATTGCGACTGACTCTTGAAGACATTAAGAGCCCCAATAGATGAAGGAGGGTACAGATGGATGTCCCCCCTTCCTCGGGTAATTGCCTAAGGGAACTTTCAGCAACCTGCACGCATGTCGCATGTCTTTCTTTGCTACTGTCCCGAGGAGTATTCTTTAAAAGGTATGGTTTGAGAAAACCAATCTTTTCCTCTGCTTCTCTTGAGGGAGATCTGCATTCAGACTCTTCCCCTGTGCCAGGCACTGTAGCACATGCCTGTAATCCCAGCACTCTAGATTTCGGAAAAGGAGGGCTGTGGGTTCTAGGCTAGCCTGGGTTGTATAGCACAATATGCCTCAAAATAAAAACATCACCCCATGTGGTCAGGCAAGGTGGCTAACCTTTTTGCAAGTCGGGTTAGGGTTAGTAAAGAAGTAAACTGAGCCCATTGCACTGATTAAGATGTGTGTGTGTGGTGTGAACTGGATTTACTCACTACTTAATGGAAGTCACTGCTTATTAACAGTAATCTCCGATATGATCCTAAAGGTCCCAAAGTTGTGAAGGTTTTGAGGGCACAGGTATCAGCAGGAAGCATGGACTTATCAGAGTACAGTCATGAGCCTCAGCCTTGTACGGTGTAGGAAAGCATCTTAGAGGTCTTCCAGTCCACCCGACCCTGTGTTCCAGACCACAGCAAGGCTCGGGTGCATGAGGAGGATGTCTTCTCATCCTGTCCCTGTGTCATAGCCGCTTCATACTTCTGCCAGGTTCCCATGCCCCTTTGTTGGCCAGCAAGCAGGCAATGTTGGTTCTTTTATCCAGCCTTGGCACAATGCATGGCCCAAGACTACAACTGTACTGGCTTCCCAAGCATCTTCATGTGAAACCGAGCCTTTTAATTATCCAATATATTTATTAACAACTATAAACACTTATAACAAATATAAACACTTACCTAACCACTAGTCCTAAGAATGACTATAACCCCTGTTACCTAACAATTAACCTTATTAATGACTATAACAACTATTATCTAACAACTATTCCTAACCTTTACAAGGATACAGTCTCTGGGGCAGGTCCTCAGGTGTCAGGAACACCTCAGGAGTAGATCCTTTAAGGCACTTAGTCAACAGTCTTTCTTCAGGAATATCTCAGACATAGGTCCTTTAGGGTAAATTAGCTATGGCAGCTTCACCTTAAATGAGGTTTGAGGCTTTCTTCTCTCTGGAAGGCCTCAGCTGTCCATAAGCCAACTTATTCAGTTTGTATTAGCCACTCAGTCACTCTGCCTCAGTCTTTGAGGCTGGTCACAGTTCCATTCAGGCCACTGCTTGAACTGGTCAAACCCCTCTAGACAAAAGCTGTGCCACAGGGTTTAGTCCTTGGCCTTTTGCTGCTTTACTGAGGCTTTCTCTGCTCACCAGCTTCTTTCTGCCTCAGAGAGAGCTGGCTGTAATTTTTTCAGCTCTGTTTGAGATCAGCTTTTCAGTCCACCAGCATTTTCTCCATCAGATGATACATGCTGCCTTGCATCTCCTCCTTTATTTTCTTTTTGTAACATTTTTTTTCCACAGTGATCTTCTAAACAATGTTTTGAGCTTAAAGGATTTTTGTTTTGTTTTAAAATAATTAGTAATTTAATTATAATATGTATTAAATAAAATGTATTAATTCTAACATTTCTAATATAGTTTCTATAAAATAACTGATTTTTAAAAACTTTAGACAAAAAAAAAGCTTGTTACACAATGGGGATATCCTTGTCTCAGCCCAGTGTCTTGAGAAGTAGAATCTAATATGAATTTATGCTAAAATTACCAATAAAGGTGTAGTGATTAGGGGCCAGGAAGAGAAGGAGAAGCCAGGATGTCTCTCATTAGCCATGGGGTAAGTCCTATGCCTTCTGGGATAGAATTCCTCTGTTCTCTATGGCTGCCTTTGTTCATAGACAAAGTGGGTTCCAAATAGTCTGGGGAAAGCTCTCTGACAAGGAATTGTGAATTCTAGCTGCTGGGGAAGAAAGCATCTAAGAAACTAGTGTGCAGGAAAACACCAGCAATGCGCGACACAAACTCCTCAAACCTCCTTGCAAATACTTTCTGTAGCTGTTTGCTGTAATTTATTAAAGGAAATGCAAATATAGCTTCATAGAAATAGTCTTTACAAAGAAATAAGATAATCTCCTTTTTCTGCAATGTGTCCTTTAGTTTTGAAATCTCTATCTTCTCTGTTCTCCTCCTCCTTCTATTTCTACAGATGATAGTCAGCCTTCATGGCCTGGCACTCATATCATTTAGTTTATGGGATTCTAGATATTTAAACTGAAAAACCCTCTGCAGAGATTAGTAGCATTGTTATCCTCATTAGAACTAGGAATTGTAAAAATTAAATAAGCAAGTAAATTAATGTGGGACTAACATCTGTCTCTCCTCCCTCTAATTCTCATCCCTTTTCCCAAACACACACACACACACACACACACACACACACACACACACACACACA
>CAJQZJ010010806.1:3506073-3526912 GCA_907164525.1 Lophiomys imhausi
ATTAGTGTGAGCACCTGTGTGTGTAGTAGTGTGAGCACCTGTGTGTATATTAGCTTGGACATTTGTGTGCATAGTAGTGTGAGCAACTGTGTGTGTGTGTCAGTGTGAGCATCTGTGTGTCCACGCTAATAGCAGGGCATGTTTATGGAGTCAGAGGACAATTCAGGTGTCCATCCTCACCAGCCACCTTGTCTGAGACAGGATTTTGTTTGTTCATTACTGTGTATACCAGACCAACCGGCCCAAGGTTTTCTGGTGGTTCTCCTGTCTCTGCCTCCGTCCAAATGCATGTTACAGCATCTTGATTGTATGTGGGTTCTGGGGATCAAAACTCAGCTCCTCAGGCCTGTTCAGCAAGCACTGTGCCCACTTTGCCCATCTCCCATCCAACTATTTTACATTCTTCCCATACACCTTTCCCCTTGAAAAACTGCAGTTATATATGTATGTATGTATGTATGTATGTATGTATGTATGTATGTGTATGTATGTATATATATGTATGTGTATATATGTATGTATATGTATATATGTGTGTATACATGTATGTATATATGTATGTATGTATATGTATGCATGTATGTATATATGTATGTATGTGTATGTATGTATATGTATGTATGTATGTATGTATGTATGTATATGTATGTATATATATCATGCCACTTGAGCTTTACCCTACAATTTAGTATTTTGTGTCTGAATTTTTTTCTGTGGGTCTGATGTTTTCATTCTATGTGTTTGATTTTGGCTACTTCCTAACTCTGTCTTCACGTTCATTAACGTGTGCGTGTGCGTGTGTGTCTGTTATCTTTTCTGCTTCAAATCCCATGCCTCCCATCTTTAGTCTCATCTTTAGAATTCAGCAGGGTTCTTTATCTGCCCATGTCTGCTTCTGCCTTCTTGGACATAGCGTTGAATCATAATAAACTTCTTGTCTTTCTGCTAATTCTGCTTACCTGTGTCATTTCTGCACCTGTAACCCTTGACTAACCTTTTTTTCTACCACAAGTTGTAGCTTTCTGCTCCTTCCCATGTCTTATGTTATTTTAATACATGTCAGACATTGGTGTTTGTGGTGTTAGATGGAGGATTAAAAAAAAAATGTTTTGGTTCTTACTCTGTGCGGCAGCTGCATTACTCAGAAACTAGGTAAGTTTTCCCAGGCTTGCTTTGAAGCTTCGTTCAGTGGCCCCACCCTGTCCTAGGGATTGTTTGACTTGATTGCACTGCTGAAAGGACTCTATGAATGTCCACTGTGTTAGCAAGGAAAGCTTGTTACTCTGTGTGAGGGAAACAGCAAGGCCTTCATGAGCTGAGCTTGCTCTTCCCACTCCTTCTCAGGTTCTTTCCAGGGCCCCGCAGTTTCTTCCATATGTCTATGGGATTCTTTTCAGCTCTCTGTTGTTCATTCTGGCCTGCTGTTTTGTTTTCAACCTCCATCTCTCTTAACTCTTGGCTGTTTTCTAGACTCAGGTAATGACTAGACTTAGGGCTCATCCTCATGCTCTAGAAACTCTAGCCTATAGGTTGGCCCCATTATAGTCAATTGCTGACTAGGGAGAAGGGAGTGGAAAATATATATAGTGCATGAGTTATACCAGAGTAACCAGGGTCTGCCTTTTCTTACACACACATCTGATGTGACTGTACATATGCCCAGCTTGCTGCTTTGGAAAGTGTGTTGTTCTCACTTCCCAAAGCAGCCCTTCTAGTCCTCTGGAGGCGTTTTATTTTGATTTGACTTGGTTGAGGTCTGTGGGTTTTAAAACAAGGTCTCACTATGCAGCTCTACCTGTGCTTAGAACTTACTACATAGCCCAGGCTAGCCCTGAACTCATGACTGATCATCCTGCCTCTGGTTCTTACGTACTGGGATACAAAACTGTGCCACCATGCCCTGTCTTCTTGATTTTTTTATTAAAAAATTTCTGCCTTCTTAGAGCTGTCTGAAGACTTGCTAAAAAGAAGTATTATCTGATGGAAAGTGGGTGTGGAGTATCCCTTAACTATGACACCAAAATCCAAACACGGATTCATATACGATATTGGATAGGATGCCATTCTACTGGAACAGACCGGGTTGAGCTAGTTTCCATTTGAGTAGACAGCTTTATTCAGAACCCAGAATTATGGGTTCCAGCCTCAAAATCACCTCTTAGACTGCCCCCCATCTTCTTTCTCTCCTCTCCCCTTCTCCCCCACTTCTTACCCAGATTTGTTTCTCATTCACAAGTCTCACACCCACAGGTGTTTGGCACCAAGTGTGGATCCAGCCTGGTTCCTGGGTATATTAGGCTCTGCCTGTGGTACATTTACCCTGATGCTTGTCAAGGAGGAGGGAGCCTGGGGCCCCCAAAGAGGCAATTAGCCATGCCCACAATGGAGAGGAGGAGGTACAAATCGGTTCTGCAGAACTACACATTTAATCCAAAGCTGTCTGACTTAAAGAGTCACCTGAGGTAACCCAAGTCCTATCACTGTTGGAAGGGCACCTCCCACCTCTCAGGGTGTCAAACAAGCCTAATTTCAGATCGCTCAAAGCCTCCAGGATTAACTGAGCCACATACCCTTCAGTTCTGCCCCCCTCCTCCATCCCACTGCTTTGTTTGTCTAAATAGTTGTTTTAGTGAGTGAGAAGAGAGAATAAGAGGTAATTGGTGTTTCTTGTACTGTTCCATGTTTAGTTTTGTAATCCTTCTGCCAGGTTTATTTTCATGTTAAGCAAAGGAAGTCCCACTGGAATGCTATAATCTCTTAGTGCTAGCAGAAAGCTGTGGTATTTAAATTAATGAAGTTTTTTTTTTTTTTTCAAGGAAAGTGGAGCCTTTCTGGAGAGTGTAATTGAGACAGAATTCCATTCTTCTGAGCTCTTCTTGCTGCCACAAGGTTGGAGTCATAGATAAGATGCTTTCTTGGAAGCCAGGTAGGTGTTTGAAGCTCGAAGTATAAATCTACTCATATATCATTCTACCCTGGCCTTCTCCATCCAGTCCACACTGTAACACTGCTCTATGCATGAGTGTGGCCTCTAGCTGCGTCTGCAGGGTCTCACACTGTTATATGCTGTGTGCAGCCTCTAGATCACTTTGGTGACCTTTTGACTCAGTCCTGAACTTCTGTTTTTCCCTTTGTCCTCAGCCATGGCAAGTTCCTCACTTGCTCAAAGTCCCCAGGGCCTCTAACCTAGGAATGTGGATATAATGCCATAGTAGAGTGCTTGCCTAGCACAGAACCATCCAAAAACAAACTGCGCAATGACCAAGACCTAACCCATCTTTTCTCCTTAGCCCCCAGTGCCCTTTTTCACACACTTATTCCAGGAAAAATCCTACTCTTTTCTTTAGCCATCTTGTGTTTTTTTTCCTGTCCCTGTCACCTGCCCACTCTAGCCCTGCCAGATTTGATCTGACCTAGCTTTATCCAGAGCCCTCAGGAACTCTCGTATACCCCTTTCAGATGGAGTCTCTCTCTCTGTGTTTCAGTGTATCCCATAGATATCTGTCCACAGCACAGAACAGTTTCTCCTGGGATTGAGACAGGCACATATTCTCCTTTGGAGAATCTGGAACAGTGCAGCTAAAGCTTGAGTCTCCACATTCATTCAATCCCTCCTCTCTAGAGGTAGCCCCTGTGATGAATTTAGTGTACTTCCTTTTATGTTTATCTATTGTATGCATTCATATCTGCATGCATACATGCGTGGGAAATATGTAGCACACAATTGTATATGAAGACATAATTCTATCACTTACCTTTAAATTTTCTATTGTACTCCTCCAGAGTGGGGTATTTCTACATATCAGCACCCCTCCCCATTTCAGCAGTCATATGAGAGCTAAGAGCTTCCTCACGCACTAGGGGCCTACATGGCAACACTGCTAGGGCGAAGAGTCCCACTAACAGGTAACAAAGTCTTATGTTCCTATTCCTTCTGGTGTGTTGGTTGTAGGATAGTTATACTGTATTATATGGCTAAAATCCAATTACAAGTGAATAGATGCCATGTGCATCCTTCTGAGTCTGGGTTAGCTCATTCAGGATGAGCTTTTCTAGTTCCATCCATTTGGCTGCAAATTGCATGATTTCCTTGTTTCTGATAGCTGAGTAATAGTCCATTGTGTAAATGTACCACATTTTTTTTATCCATTCCTCAGTTGAGGGACATCTGGATTGTTTCCAGTTTCTAGCTATTACAAATAAGGCTGCTATGAACATAGATGAGAAAACTTCCTTGTGATTCTGTGAGGAGTCATTTGGATGTATACCCAGAAGTGGTATGACTGGGTCTTGATGTAGAGCTATTCCAAGTTTTCTAAGAAATCGCCTGACTGATTTCCATAGTGGTTGTACAAGTTTACACTCCCACCAGAATGGAGGAGTGTTCCCCTTTCTCCACAACCTCTCCAGCATATATTGTCATTTGAATTTTTGATCTTAGCCATTCTGACAGGTGTTAGATGGAATCTCAGAGTCATCTTGAGTTGCATTTCTCTGATGATTAAGGATGTTGAGCATTTCTTCAAGTGTCTCTCGGCCATTAGGGATTCCTCCTTTGTGAATTCTCTGTTTAGCTCTGTTCCCCATTTTTTGATTGGATTATTTGGTTTCTTGGTGTTTAATTTCTTGATTTCTTTGTAAATTATGGATATTAGCCCTCTGTCAGGAGGGTAGGACTGGGAGGGGTAGAAAGAGGGCACTGTGATGGAGATGTAACTTGAAGTAATAAATAAACAACAACAACAAAAACAAAACTGCGGTACATCTTCACAATGGAATATTACTCAGCTATTAGAAACAAGGAAATCATGCAATTTGCAACCAAATGGATGGAACTAGAGAAGCTCATCCTGAGTGAGCTATCCCAGACCCAGAAAGATACATATGGCATGTATTCACTTATAACTGGATTTTAGACATATAGTACAGGACAATGATCCTACAACCCACTGATCCAAAGGAACAGGAACCTAGCACAACTATCCTACAAGAAATTCCACCCAGCAGCAGAGCAAAGCAAAGGCTGAGACACACAGTCAAACATTAGTATGGAGCTCTGGAAGCCCTATATAAGAGAGGGAGGAGGAATAGAGAGACCAGGAGGGGGTCAAGATCAACACATGAACATCAACAGAACCAACCAATCTAGGCCCCTAGAGGCTTATAGAGACAGAAACACTAGACAAAGAGAAGGAAAAAAAACCTTAGGCTCATCCTAGACTCCCCTATACAAATGTACATCATGGACAACTTTGTCATCATACAGATCCCTTACCAAGTGGGAAGGAAGGAAGTCTCAGTGATGGACTTTGTTACCTTTTAGTGGGATGCTTTACCTTAACTGAGTTGCCATGTTGGGCGCCAGAACAAGTGGAAGCTCTTAGCCCTCATGTGACTGATGAACTGAGGGGGGGCTGATATGTGGGCCCCCCACACTGGAGGAGAAGGAGGAGAAGAATAGAGGAGGGAAGCATAGAGGGTGGGAGGGAAGAAGGGATCATGATGCAATTTGAATTAATAAATAAATGGAAATTTTTTTCTATTGTATTGTGTGTGTGTACAGATGAGTGTGAAGGACATTTCAGAGGATAATTTTTCAAGAATCAGTTCTTAGTTCTCACCATGTGGGTCCCAGGGTTGGAACACAGGTTGTCGATGTTGGCCACAGATTCCTTTCCCTGCTGAGCCATCTCGCTGGCTGCCCCTTGCCTTTGTAACTAGGAGTACTTTTCGAGATTGATCCACATGCAGACACACAGATTCCAAGACTTGCTTTCCAGTGTTCTGTGTGACCTCATCGTATTACAGCACGTTAATATAAGTTGTTCTTTATCTATGGACATTCCGTTCCCTCTACCTGGAAGGTTATTCTGCTGGTTAGCCTCAGTCAATAAACACCTGTTTCCTCTACTCCTAATTCTCTTCTGACCCCATCCCTGATTTATCTGTCATCTGCCCTTCAGTTTACACTACCAGGAAGAATTGCGTTTTAGTCTTACCCACTATCACACTAAGGAATGGCTCTGTCTTCAGCTCCCTCACACACAGTGCCCAAGGCCCTAGAGGCTCAGCTTCTACTCTGACTCTATTTCTCTTGTGTGTCTCTGTCTCTCTGTATGTGTGTGTCTGTCTCTGTCTCTCTCTGTGTGTGTCTCTGTCTCTCTGTATGTGTGTCTCTGTCTCTCTCTGTGTCTGTCTCTCTCTGTATGTGTATGTCTGTCTCTGTCTCTCTCTGTGTGTCTCTCTCTGTTTCTCTGTGTCTCTCTGTGTCTGTCTGTCTCTGTCTCTCTGTGTGTCTCTCTGTCTCTCTCTCTGTGTGTCTGTCTCTGTCTCTCTCTGCTTCTCTATCTCTTTATCTCTCTCTTCTTTTGATGTCTGTCTGTCTCTCCTTCCCTTACTTTCCCCCTCCCATTCCCATAACCATGGGGGGGACTTTTTAAATAATAGTGCGCACACACACACACACACACACACCCCTTGGCACTTACAGCAGGCAGAAAGACTGGCCCCAATGTCATGAGAGTGGGAGAGCAACCCTGGCACTTGTGTGCCTGTGCTGTGGTATAGTCAAGGGAGAGATGCTCTCCTCCAACCCCTCCCCATGTATGGCAGGCCAGAGAGCTGGCCCCAGGTCATGAGAGCAGGAAAACTGCCCCAGCCCCTCACAGACTGCAGCATTAGGGAGAGCGGGCTCTGTACCTAGCCTGGGCAGCATAATAGAGCTGGCCCTTAGCCTTGAACAATGCTCTCTCTGCTCTATGAGATCACCAGCTGTATGATTCTATGCCCTCCTCCATTCCCCACTGTAGCCCAGTGAGGGGTTTCACCAGTTTAATTTCACACCATATCCATCTGGACCACGTCAGTGTCCTGCACCAGTGGCATATGCTTTATGTAGAAGAAATGCATACCAAGCAAACACTGAGAAAGGTAAACAAAAGAGTATCCCATGCTGCTCTCTATCCCTGGCCCTCTGCAACTTTGGCTGGAGTTCTTCCTGAGTCCTTTTGTTGAAGTAGAATTCTTTAGAGGGAGGTGATTTAGAGTCTTTTCCTTGAGGGTTGCACGATGCTTTAAGAAAATACCTATTTCCAGTTGCACAGGTTAAGTACATAACATTTGCATATTGCAATAAATACTCAGTTCCGTGAATCCCCAGCCTGTTAAATAACAGGACTTAAAATGCTAGGTAGGCATGTAAAAGAGGACAGCTTCATAGATAACAGAGAATTACAGGCTGGTGACTTTTCCCCCTTTGATCTTGCAGCCTCCCTCACATGAAAGACTGGTGGACTCTAAGAGACTTGGGTTAAGTTTTCCCTGCCTCGATTGCTGTTGATTAGTTTGAAACTTGACGGATACCAACGAGGTTACCTGCCCACGTCACAACTAATCTGCCCTCCCTATGAGTGTCCCCAGGCAAAGGGGAGGGCAGCTGGGGACTGTCTTTGTGCTATGTGAAGATAGTAAGTTGAAAGGTAGAATCTTGACCCCTCTTCTGAAATCTGAACCTTAAGCAATCCTATATTCTCACAAGCTGGAGTGGTTGAGGGGGCTTAAGAGTCTGACAGCCCTGAGGAAAGCTATTCACTGCTCCGTCCCACGGCTGAGGTCTCTGAAGTACTTTCACTCAATTCTTCTCTTCATGAGGTCTGAATTGTTCTTCGTCACTCCTATGAGCCACCCCTGCCCCCTTTCCAGGACACTTTCAATACATTATCCTCTCGGATACACTTGGATACACATCCCTCCTAGTTTATCTACCTATTCCAGGCTAAGGAGATTCATCATTAAACAACCTCTCACTTTCTGGAGGAAATGAAGTCTCAGCTTGACCTACAGACCCGGGGTGGCTGAGCAGGGTTAATTAGGGGCTCTGTTTAACACCATGATTCTCATACCTGAGAAGAATGGGGAAAAAAAATAGGGGACATAATTCATCCACTGCTCAGTGGAAAGGCCTGTCCTACTAAAGAAAGGACACGTGACCTACCTCTCTTACAATTATTTTGTTCCAAAAGTGAAGAAAACAATGAAAATAACCAGCATTTCAGGTGCGCTGATCAGTATGAGAGATGCAGTCACCAGAGTGACTGTGATGAGCAAGTGGCCCATCAACCACGTGAACAGAGCAACGCCCTGGACCTTAGGAAATGCAAAAATCTGAATGTTCTGAGAAAATACAGTGGTGGCTACAGTGCTGAGCCTTGAGAGGAAATACGACTCAAGAGGCTTTCAAAATGAAACTCTATCCAATCACAAGTCACTCCAAAGAGAAAGGAAAAGAAAAGATAACCGGGGAAGCAGTGTGGTTTCACAGGGAACCCCCTGATAAGGCTAGATTTTAAATATGAAAGAACATAGTCCCCATACTCAAGGACATCACAATCTGGGAGAGAAGATAAAACTCAGCCTAATACTTGATATCCAAAGGAGAATGCGCTAAGAACCTTGAGAGAAGGACAAACCACTGGCTACTGGGAGCCTCAAGTGACAGTAGCCACTTGCAGCTAAGGAGATAATATCTTATCCTGGTCCCTATTCATTTCATATAGGCGTGGCCGGGGCCCTCATCACATTGTCAGAGCCAACAGGGCTCTTTTCATCTTTCATTCTCTTGTGTCTTTCAGCACATAGTAAGTGCTCAGTAAATAAACTCATGTCTAAGTGGCCAGACCGTCCTATGCTCATCACCTAGACGCTGCTAGCATTAGTGGAGCCAGTAACTCTCATTTGCCTATTGCCTGCTAATTGCAAGACACTTAGTAGGTATTGGCTTGTCCACTTATATTCTGTCTTTTCTTTTTCTTCCTTTCTTCCTTGTTTCTGTCTTTCTTTCGTTTTTTTTTTTTTTTTTTTTTTTGAGACAAGGTTTCCCTGTGTAACAGCCCTGGCTATCCTGGACTCACTTTGTAGACCAGGCTGGCCTTGAACTCACAGAAATCCCCCTGCCTCTGCCTCCTGAGTGCTGGGATTAAAGGTGTGTGCCACCACACTGGGCTTGTTTCTTACACAGGGCTTTAGATAAATTGTATTCTTCCCCATTAAAAAAAAACTTTTTGGGGAGAGGTTAGATGACCTTCCAAGATCAGGGTGCAAAGTGAAACCTGGGAGGCTTCCCATTCTCTTCTTCCTCATCCAAGAAGTGGCAGAGTGTTAATCCCAAGGTGTCATTTCGCATGCAGACAAGGAAAGGTCCACCAGGGGCACAGACATCCCTGGATGAACACATATGGCTATCTCCATAAGAAAAAAGGTGCAGCCGGGCGTGGTGGCACACACCTGTAGGGGTTAGATAAATTAGATTTAGAAAATATATAGGAGTTTCTGATACTGTCTCTTAATTCCGGGCCTGAAGAGCATTATCAGCATGAAGTCAGCAAAAACAGGAAAGACTTAATAGACTGAAAAACAAGGTTGAAGTCAGCAAAAACAGGAAAGACTCAATAGACTTGAGGAAACAAAGTATCTGGCCTGACATTGTTTTCAGCTGCTAAGTGGGCAGAGCCCAAATTAAGCTGAAACAGAGTTCCTCCTATTTGAGGACAGTGTGTGGAGCCCAGAAGAGAAGAGGCCCCTGATGCTAGAGAGCTCCAAGAGTCCTGCTGAAAAAAGGGCTGGCCATTGATGGCCAGCTCTCTCCCTGAAGCAGAAAGAAGCCGGTGAGCAAAGAAAGCCTGAGCAAGACACCAAAAGGCCAAGGACTGGACCCTGTGGCTCAGCTTTTGCCTATAGGGGTTTGATCTGTCCGATCAGTGGACTAGGGGAAACTGTGCCTGGCTTTAAGGACTGAGGCAGAGCAGCTGAGTTCCTGATTCAAAAGAAGTAAGTTGGCCTGCAAGACGGCTGGGGTCTCCCACAGAGAAGAAAGCATGAAGCCTTATTTAAGATGAGACTGCAATAACCAACTACCCTGACAAACCTGCATCTGAGAGATCCAGAAAAAGGACTGCTAAGTGCGTTAAAGAATCTACAACAAAGACTGTGTTCCTGACGACTGAGGACCTGCCCCAGAGACTGTATCATTCTAAAAGGTTATGAAAGTAGTTGTTATAATTATCAATAGGTTTAGTGGATAGGTTAAAGGGGTTGTAGGATTTTATAGGATTAATAGTTAAGAAATTGTTGGTGTTTGTTATAAGTGAATTTAGTAATAAATAAATAAGTGTTAAATAATAATTTAAAAGTTCGGTTACACACACCTTTAATCCCAGCACTAGGGAAGCAGAGGCAGGGGGATCTCTGTGAGTTCAAGACTAGCCTGGTCTACAAAGTGAGCCCAAGAAAGCCTGGGTTTGGTACACAGAGAAACCCTGTCTCGAGAAACCAAGAGAAAAGAAGAAAGAAAGAAAGAAAGAAAAAGAGAAGAAAGAGGTGTAGTTGAAATAATGGTTTGAACCCCAGTCTATGATTTTGGTAAAATAGAAACAAGCTAATCCCCACCCCCCACCCCCAGCTTCTGGTACCCTGATAATATATGCTCCTGGTTGTCTGACTGTTCACCTGACTGACCATTTTTTGTATCCTTGTGTATTATCTCTACTGGCACTTTTCACTTGTTTCATGGTTCATCTATGATTGCTGTTTTCTCCTTAGGCTTTTAAGTCCTTGAGGCCAGTTGCTCTGATGGAACAAACACTTAGCTCATGTTTGTTGAATAGAATTCTCTTTGTTTTAAAACGACTGGTTCAAATACAAAACACTTTTTACATTTAGCACTTTGAGAAGAGGATAATTTTGTAAGGCTTCCTCCGAATACTGTAAGAAATATATTAAGTCTTTACTGTTTGCTATGACCCCCCCACCTTGGAATAACCTAGAACCCATTTCTTTTTTAGAGTTCTAGGCTAGACTTCGTGTATTCCAGAGCATTCCCACAAAATTTTCTTGCCAACTTAATGTGAGATTTTTTTTCCTACAGAGACAGAAAACATAAAAACCCATAATAAAAAGATTGCAAAATCGTCAAGTCATACCATCAGCTATTGAGTGGGTATATTCAGACAGTGGAAATGTATTTACCCCTCTATGAAAAAGAATGAAATATGGATTCATGGCGAAGCTTGAGAACATTGTGCTAGGTAACAGAAGCCAGGCACCAAAGCCCTATCGTCTGTGGTTTTATGTATATGCAGCATCAAATTAGTAAATATATAGAGTCAGAAAACAAATTGGTGGTTGCCTTGGACTCGGGGAAGGAGAGCCCTGGGATCAGAGCTAAAGAGTACAAGGTTTCTTTTACTGAGATGATAAAAAGATTCTAAAACGTTATTGTAAATTGTTAAAACATTATGAATGCACTAAAACTCTAAATTATATGCTTATAAATGGATGATTGGCATGGGTTAAGTGGAAATACAGTTATTTCAAAAAAAGTTTTAAGTTAAATACTATTCTTATTTTTATTAACTGAATTTGTTTCTCTTATTAACTTTACCCCTCACCCCAAGGTCTTCCAGAAAAAGCAAAAGCCGGTCCCCACTCAGTAGTTGTGTTTTGTATTTGACACAGGGTCTCACTATTCCCTCTGAGTTCTTTGAGGCCAACCTTCTTCGAGAAGCACTGCCTTTCATTTACTCAGAAAAGGTTTTTTTCACATTGATCTGGAAAGTGGGGCAGCAAGGTCATTTAGAGGCACATGAGACCCCACTGAAAGGCCAGATTTCCAGAGCCACTTGGAAAAGGCTGCTGGGGAAACAGATACTTGAAGGGGCCAGAGAAAGCAATTGGGAGAATTGCCCCTGCCACCAACCCACAGGCCATGAAAACAGCCATTCTCACTGCTGTGGCCTTCCTGTTGCTTGTACATTTAATAATAGAGAATTTCTTTTGGTGTCAATTACAACACAGCTCGCAAAGCAATTGCTGCCACTGTATTTACCTTTATTTGGTCCTAGACTACAAAGGACATCTGAGTTTCCCTACATAGTATAGCTCTTGGGCTTGTTTCTGATGAATCACCTCCGCTCAGTGCCTGTTTGTTTTTATTTAATACAGCTCACACTTCTGTAATCCTATAGACTTCCCTGGAGCATCTGTTAAAGGGTCTTAATGATCAAGCCAAAGGCTTCGTTGCTCCTCGTTGGACAAGAGCTTTCAAGGTGAGGGGGCTGGATTCAAGCAATGCAGACGATAAACCTTTAGAGCTGGGAGGGCGGCATGCGGAAGTGATGCATAATTCATCAAGCAAATTAATCTAGTCTCCTTTCCTATGCCCATTGCAATTATGGGGAACACACAGCCAGCATCTTCCTCTCCCTCCCTCCCTCCTCTTCTCCCTCCTCCCCTTCCCTGGCACTGGCAGCTCACTGAGAAGCTCTGAGACCCATTCTAGTCACTGACTCCTCTTGTTGCACAGGGTGGACAGAGCAGTCCCTGGGACTATGCCCCTCTGCTCCTCGGCTTAGAGGAGGTTTTCTGTGATGGGTGGGGAGCTGAGGGAAGCGCAAAGAGTGGGGTTGGTGTGCAGCAGAGCAGAGAGTGGGGACAATTAGTTTTCTTCATGCTTGGCTGAGCCTTAGTGTAGGGACGGACCAGCTTAGGGGGTGAGGCAGATCGCAGATAATAGAAGCTTCATTTCCAACTGACACTAAAAGCGTTCTGCCAGGCCTGGGAAGGAGGAACAATGCCGGCCTCTTCAAAAAATACTGGCATGGAATGCAGAGTGAAGGCACCAACGAAATAAGGAGGAAAAAACAAAAGCAATAGACAGGGCTTTGCCTTGAAATGATTTCTATAGTTCCCATTGAAAGAAAAAGAAAAAAGCTCTATTGAGGACAGAAAATGAAGTTTGGTAGTGAAACATACATCTCTGAAAATAAGTGTGCATGCACAGACACACACACACACACACACAGAGCATTGTGTGGACAACTCCCTTCTGACCCAAGGATGTGCCTCTGAAGGAGGAAAAATTACTTCTTTTTGCATTAAGTAGAAGAGTCATCACTCCATGGCCCTCTGGCTACATCAGGGTCACCAAAATGGTCCTGTGCTGTGAATGAAATCAGGTAAATGCTGGCATAATAAAGGACACAAACAGAAAGACTGTACTGGAGAGGGGGTCACAGCATTGTCATCTGTGACATCTCTACATCCCCACTTCTGCTGAATGATAAAAACTACCTCAAAACTTAGGAGCTGAAGACGCCATTTGATTGTGGTTCATGGATTTTTGGATTTGAATTTCCTGCAGGGCTCAGTTGGGTGACCTACTGGCATTTTGCAGTAAGCAAAAAAAAAAAAAAAAAAAAAATTTAAATACTCAGCTGCCATTGGATGTTATGGAGAATCCAAGATGGTTTTGTCTATTTATCTTGTACCTAGGAAGGGAAGGCTAAAAAAGCTGGGCTCAACCAGGACTATCAACCTGGTTACCTGCGTCCACCTTCATTGGCATGACAGCACAGCCTCCAAGGAATGAACACTCAAGTAGATAGAACGTGGTGGCCAGGGCATCATGTCTAGACCACATTCTATTAGTAACAATAGTCATGGAATCTTCCAAGGGACACAGATTTCTCCTGTCAATGGCCAGACTGATAAGAAAATGTGGTGTGTAATCCACCATGTATTTCTTCATTGTGGGAACAGAAAGGACAAATTGGGTTACAATGGCTCCTTGTACTGTGGTACCTGGGAATGTTAAACAAAGCAAAGAGAACCATCCTTACGTATACTGCTCAACAATCCAACTGACGTTTCTGAAAAGGGAGGGAGTCTAAGTAAGACTCAGAGGAGACACAGAAAGTACACAAACGCAAGGTACCAATGCCAAATCAGTTCTCCAAACTCAGGGAGCTTCCTTCTTTTTCTACACCTGCCCTAAACTCACAGATATTTCCTCAATTTTATATTTTAAGACCATCAGCACTTTTTAGTGGTTGCAGTCTGAACTCATGTATTTCTTCAGTGAGCAGATAAGTGAATGATCTAACTAGATTTCTCAAGGACAAATATATCCCAAATTCTAATCATCAAGAACTAAGTAATATATGTGTGTGTATATATATATGTATATAAATATATAGTATATATAGTATGTTATATATTACACATTCTATATATAATATATTATTTATATAATATAATATAAATAATATATAATATAATATAAATAATATATATAAATGTATGTGTATATATATATATATATACATATGTATTACATAAAGAGTCCTAACATCAGTCATATTTTTTTTTGTTTTTCTTTGGTCAATTTCTTTTTCAGGGCTGAGTACAATCTCTGTCCAGTCCATGCTAAACAAGTACTCTGTCACTGAGCTACATCCCCAGCCTTCTTTGGTTGGTTTTGATTTCTCCATCCCAATATCATTCATCAGAAGGAATTTGATCCCAGGATGGCTTGTCCTTTATTGCATTTTTGTCCACCCATTCTTTTCTTTTCTGGGTGTTTTTCTTTGGGTTCATGGGATGGTATTCTTTCCTTTCTCTCTGTTTTGTACTTTGAGTACAGAGTTTAATATCCCCTGTTTACAAACGACTTGGTGTCATGGGAGCCCTGGGTGTTTGTAGTGTTCTACTCTGAGGACATAGCGACAAGGGAGTGACTAACAGCAGAGCTGGGAATTCACCTCTTTTGTTAGTGCTTCACATCTGCCAAATGCCAATTCAGACTTCCATCAACAAGCATATTTAAAAGGATGCATGTTAGGGAAATTTGTTATCCACGCAATTTCAATGAGAGCCAATTCTATTAACTCCCAGAAGCCCACACATTATGAGTAGGCTTTCAGGAACAAGCCTTGAATAAACTTTTCAGTGATTTCACAACACTCCCATTGTAGCTGTTCCATTATGAAGCAGATGAACATTTCTTGAACAATTAGATGAGGTTGTATAGAATAAAGAGTGAGGTTTGCCTGAGATCATGGAAACCTATCTGCTTAGGTGATTCATTTTCTTCCAACAAGGCAGCCCATAATAAGCTTTTCTTCTGGAGCGTTGTCTTGTTTCCCATTTCAATTAGTGACAATGATTGGAGAATGGGAAGAATGTCTTCTTCATGTCCTTGTGCCACAAACAAGGCCGGCCAATAAGAATAATGAGGGAGAGAAGGAGAAAGCAGTGTGGGACAGGGGAGCAGCTGGAAGCTGGGAAAGACTGCTTTCCCAGAGGCTGTGGCAGTGTGGGCTGGAGCCTGGAGGTTCTGGGTGGCATCTAAGTTGGAAAAGGAAGGCTTTCCACCAAATTCCACAGGGACCAGGTCCCAGCGAGCCTGGCTTTGAGGGTCAGGGCCTCCTATGTCTCTTCTCTCCAGGCCTCAGCCCTGATCCTTGTGCCTTGGCCCCTGGTGTGTGGGGTAGAATGAACTCACACTTTCTGTTAGTGTTGTGCACATTTTTGACCATGTTCTGCCATGTTGCTGTCTTATAGAGCCAAGAGATTTCATTATTTTCTCCCATGGGACATGGACAGACGCTTCGCTGTGATCCCTTAGACTCAAATGCAGCGTGGACCAGACACCCATCTGCCAAATGCCAATTCAAACTTCCATCAACAAGCTGCTTGGGGAATGCACCTTGGTTTAGTAGCCTGTGAGACTTAACTGCACTTTCAGCCCGCTTATGTTCAACCAAACAGAAATAAGAGACCCACGGAGAAATGAGGTCAAGCCTGAACAGCAAGTTAGAGTGGGAGAAATGGTGTGATCCCAGCCAAGGACACAGGTTAACCCCTTACCTATGCTTCTTCAAAACTTAGAAAGTAATTATAGATTGATCTTAAGCAAAAATAAATAAATAGATAGATAGGTAGATAGATAGATAGATAGATAGATAGATAGATAGATAGATAGCATTAACAAATTCTATTTTAATCAAGTCTCCAAGTCTGTCCTTCAGTTGAGACAGGTCTATCTGATTAGAGGAATTTTCCTCCTAAAATTTATGTAATAGTGGAGAATTTCTTGTTCCTAATAGGATTCATGACTGATGCTTCCCCAACATAAAATCTAATGCATTAATTACTGTCCTTCACTGGTCTCTCTCCTCCCTCTTCCTCCCTTCTTCTCCCCTGTCTCTTCCCCTTCCTCCTCTTCTTTCTCCTGTTAGGCTTTTACAGGTCATGTGTTGGAGAAAGGGCTTCTACGTTCCAGGGGCCACAGGAGAGAAGCTGTACTCTTTCGTAGACACTCCTGCTTCCTCCATGCCCTCGGCGGGACTGTGGGCAGGGCACTTTATCTGGGCAATTGCCTCTTTTACAAGTAGGAGCCCCTGCAATTCTTTCCTAGGGTAGGAACATGAAGACAGGGAAACACAGCCCACAGTCATTTAAAAAATTCTTTTTTATCTACTTGTGCACTGTATCATCCTCTTTTGAAATCATAATAACAGTCTAGAAAACAAGAAACTAGAAAACAATGCATTCTCTATCATCCTCTTTTGAGTTTTTTTGTGGCAACACTGACTGCCATGGTTCTGTTTGTGTCTCTTTCAACCTCAAATTCATATGTCAGAACTGAATGCCCCACGGGACAGTATTGGACAGCAATCAGGTTGCCAAACTCCTTCCCTCATGTCATATCCCCAGTTTTCAATGAGAAGATGTTTGGCTACAAAGGATGTGTGCGTGCTCTTGATACTGAATCTTTGCTTCTTTAAGGAACAACTTTCTGTTGTTTAATGTACATGGTTTCATGTATTTTATTATAGCAGTGCCAACAGACTAAGATACTGAGATACTGAAGAGCACAGGCTTTGTAGAAAAATGTCCTGATTTTTCCTTTCCATGGCTCTGAACCTTATGAAAGAGGCAATTCACCATTGAACTGGTTTGCTTTTTCTTCTTTTTCTTTTCTTTTTTTTTCTTCAATTACTGCATTTATTATGTGCACATGTGTGTGTTCGTGTGTGAGCTAATGCTTGGGTGAGGTCAGAGGCCAGTTCATGGGAGCTGGTTCTCTCCTTCCACCATGCAAAACCCAGGGGTCAAACTCAGGTCATTGGGCTTGGTGACGAGAGACTTGGCTTACTGCATCATCTTGCTGGCCCACCACTGAGTTTTCCCACAAGCTTCTGCCCATCTTGGAGTTGAGGCCAGTTATTTGTTTTATGGACACCATGGAGCATCCCTGCAAATACTGAAGTATATTGACCAGCCCCGTTTCCTAGCCAATCTTCAGACTCTTGAGTTTTCCAAATGTCCCTGCCTCTCTGCAACTAAGCCCTTACTTATCAAGAAAGAACGTGGAAATCACTGTCCACTAGACCTCCCATCCTGTTCTGCCCTGCAGCATGCAATTTACTGCTGATAAGTGAGGCACTGTTATCAGTCCACACTCAAAATGCTACTCCATACTTCCTTCTTAAACGTATTCTCAATAGCCCACTTCAGCTCTAAAAACTGCAGATATAAGTGGGTTATCAGACCTCACTGTCAGAGAGAATGCAGGTTCTCTATGCAGTTTTGCTAGTACAGTATTCTGCCCACAACCACCCACCATCCTTCCGCAACAGCGTGTATGTGACAAGAAAGGCAATTGGGCCCAAGCAAAGCCATGACCGCAGTTGAACAGCCAGCCACTCAGCTCATGTCACCATGCTGCCCACTTGCCTTGCAGATTATGGCTCAGCTCCTCTCTTACAGAGTCCAACATGCCCAAACTCAACCCTGAGTGAGGAATTTGACAACTCTTCCATCATATCCCCAACGTCTACTTAGCTTTCTGGGACAAAATGTAAGGCTGAAAGTAAAGATGATATGATACATGTTAATCAACCACACAAGAGAAAGGTGAAGTCTCCTTCACCAAAGGGTGTGGTTCTCACAGCCCTGAAGACCTTACAGCATGCTGTGTCCTCCAGGGACACAGACGTTTCTAACAGTTCCTAACTGTCTCCAACCCCAGTGTGCTGACTCTCCTCTGCTTGCACTGCTCCCCCCACCCCCTCTCACGCAGTCTCCTTTCTGATCTCTGTCTTCATACTTGCTGGCCCCTGCCTGAAATGTTTCCCGTGCTCTTCCATTGCCGATCCCTCCTTATCCTTCAGGTACCAGGCTTCTCAGCAAGCTCTTTATTGCTTTCCTTACCTACCATAGACTCTCATCCTCTCTAGCTTTCAACTCTTCATTTTGATTATTTCTGCTTATGTAGCTAAATATAGCAGGGTCTTCCTCTAATCTCTTCTACCCCCTACAATTAAACTCTCCAGAATGTTGTTTGAGCTTTGAGTTCTCCATCAAGTTTCATTTGCATTCTGCCTTGGATGGAACTGTCTAGTTTCTGATAGGTTAACACTGCCCTTTCTTGTTTTCTAGACTGTTATTATGATTTCAAGATATTTTTCTGTCTTTTTTTTTTTAAGTTTTAAAATGAGGAGAGAAGACTGCCATGTTTAGTATGCCATATAGACCCATTTTTTTCCTCCATGTTACAAATGCAGAAAATGAAACTCAGAGCAGCTAAGTGGCTTTGCAGGTTCCCACAGCTAAAAACATTGTACCACAGATATGTATCATGATGACAAGGCACATCCCCCAGTGTTGACAAGATGATGACACTAGCACAAAAATAGGTTTAGGTCTCAGTTGAAGTAAGTGTCTTCAACCAGTAGCTTACCAGTATACCATGGACACATCCTCATGAGAAGCTGAAGAAGATCACATGTCAAAACTGAACTCAACACATCCAGCTCACACCACATCAGCATTCAGACACAAAACACACTATGTGTAACTTTGGAGTTGTCTGCCCCTATGAGAGCCTGACTGGATGGTGGCTTGCTGCTCCCGCCTGTAATCACAGAAAAAGAAAAGATCAAAAGTCAAAATACAGCCAGGAGTAATGGCACATACCTTTAATCCCAGCACTTGGGAGGCAGAGACAGGTTTATCTCTGTGAGTTCAAGGCCAGCCTGGTCTACAGAGTGAGTTCCAGGACAGCCAGAACTATATAGTGAGATCTTTTCTCAAAACAAAAACAAACAAACAAACAAACAAACAAAAACTCGAAGTATAGTTTCTATTGTATGTGTATCTCTTTTTATTCCATCCTAAAGTCAAAATAATCAAAAGCATACCTGGGTTTACCTTTATATATTGTATATATGTTTCAAATGATTACACTATACCCTTAAATTTGTATAGAAAGTTAATTAAATAAAAGTATTTATAAACAAAACCATTTTAAGTTTGAGACTGTCTGCAGAGGGTCTAGCTGCATTTTCTGCACGGCCTTCGAAAGCTCCCTGTGCTCCTTTAGTAGAGCATGATTCAGCATATTTCACTAAGATAGTTCCTCTTATGGTGATTACTGAAACAGAAAGTCCTGTTTGGCACATATATCACCGTCGCATGCTGTGTTATGAGGGAGCAGAGTATAGAAAGATGAGTGACTTGGGATTAAATGCACCCATTCTTTACTAGCTGTCTGATCGTGGGTTTTGTAAAATGGGGATTTTAATTACTGCTTCTCCTGGTTACAGGCAGTGTATGGTAGACTATCATTAACTGTACTTACTGTAAACAGCGATGGGAGGGTCTCTCAATAACATAACACAGGTGCCTTTGGTTTAAGTGTGATTTTGGACCATCTCCAATTTTGCTTTGGGGGAGGATTCCTTTTGCTTTCTGAACTTTCCCCTACATGACTCCAGTTTGATTTAATCTAGTCATTGGAGTTATCCATGTTTCTGTTATGTCTCTTCTTTTTTCTCACCTCTTAGAAACTTAGAATTCTAGTCCAAACAAGAGCAGCAAGTTCTCCAATATCCAATTAATAAACTTTCATTGTTGCTGATCCTAAGGAAATACCAAGCAAAAACCTTTTCTCCCAAAAACAAAACCCACCATAAAACAAGGCCTGCCTGCATTCCACACATCCATGGCATTAGGAGGAATTGAATACATGGAAGCCACTAAAGAAAGGGACGCTATGGAGAATGTTTTCATGAGAAGAAATGGCGAGACTTATGGAGAATATTGAGAATGCAAGTCCTTGAACTGAGACAGATTGGAAAGAAAGCATAAAAAGATGGTCTGCAGGAATAATAGAGTAACCAGCGACCTTGAACACAGAGGGGGTGAGGAATAGAAGTGAAACAATGAAGCCTTTTTAGAAGAGAGAATAATACACCTGAGAGGCAATTTTTAAATGAAAGACAAAATGCTCTACAATAGAAATATTGGAGGCCCTAACCACCTTGTAATTCATAGAGGGGGCAACAGTAGTGGCCTTGCCTAGAAGCCCCCAGCTAAGAGAAAAGAAAGCCAAGGGAGTAAGATTAATAATTTCCTTGGAAATGAGGCCAGTATGACATTGTTTTGCAAAGCTTGGCCAGAAATCTTACATGTTCACTTTGAACAATGAAATCCAGTGAATATGTAAAAACAAAAGCCAAGGCACATCTGGTTACATCAACAAGACACAGAGTCACTTGCTCTCTAAAACAAAAACACCCTGTTATTTTGTCTTCCCTAGACTTTATGATATTTTCATCGATTAATAAAGAAGTTTCATTTAATTGTAGGCAAAAGCAATTGATCGTGATGTGTTCTGAACTTGTATTGGGAGGTGGAGTGGGAGATGGCTCAGACAGTAAAAGCTCTTGCCATATAAGTGTGAGGACCTGAGTTCAAATCCCCAAAAGCTGTGCAAAAGCCATACATAGCACAAATGTCTGCAATCATGATGCCCCAACAGACAGACGGAAAGTGGAGGCAGGAGAATGCCCAGGAACTCTGGGGGCAGCCTGCTGGATAAGATCATAAAGGAGACCCTGTGTCAAAAAGGTAGAAAGTGAGGAATAATGCCCAAGGATTTTTTCTGACCTACACACACACACACACACACACACACACACACACACACACACACACA
>CAJQZJ010010806.1:3526922-3570934 GCA_907164525.1 Lophiomys imhausi
ACACACACACACACACACACACACACACACACACACACACACACACAGACATACACACAGACACACACACACAAAGCACACATTTAATAAATAAATAAATAATAGCAATAAAAAATTTAAGTGAGAGACATTAGAAAACAAATGATGATTTTTGTAGAACTCTATTTGAAGTCAGTTTAGAAAACTATGGTAAACTTAATATTTTTGTCTACCCAGCATCCTTCCCTTTCTAGGTCTCCTGCCCCATCCATCCTCTCTCATCTTTGAGGACTCATGTCTGTTGGAATAGACAGGCAGATGTCTCTATCTAGTAGGTGCCCACTTGCCTCTTTTCTGTCTCTTAAAAATCTGTCTCCCTTTTCGTGTTGCAGACCAGGGACTCGAAGGAGCTTCAGCAGAAGATATGTAACAGGACTGCTGTGAAGGGAGCTAGACACTAGAGGAAGGTTGGCTAGGTAATCAGCATAATGGGACTGCTCTGAAGGTTGGTGGATGCTTTCTGGCTCCTACTCCAGACCCCGCGGATCAGTTTCACAGTGGCCAACACATGAAAGGCAGATAGTGTAGTGTAAGTGCCTCTCCTCCTTCTCTTTCTCCTCCTCTTCCTCATTCTCTTCTTACCCCTCCTTTCTGCTTTGCCAAAGCATAATTGACATGTATTTGTGGTATATGACAGATGTTCTGCTCTGTGTAACACTGTAATTTGCTCGAATCAAGTGAATTAGCATATTGAGTACCTAACCTAACATTTTTTTTTGCAATGAAAACACTTAAGATCTGCTCTCTTAGCAACTTTCAAGCATATAATCCATTATTTTTAATTATAGCCATCCTGCTGTGCAGTAGACCTCCAGACCCGCTCCATGCCTTGTCTAAGAGAACTTTGTACTCTTTGATCAATATCTCCCCCAGCTCTGGAGCCACTGTCCGGGGTTTTAATTCTGTGAGTTTTAAGTTCTTAGTAGCCCACATCTAAGTTGTCTCTCTGTGCCTGATTCTGTAGACTTGGGTTCATCTGTGTTGTGGAAAACAACAGAGTCCCCTTCCCTTTAAGTTTAAATAGTTTACCATGGTGTGTGCATGAACGGATGCATAAACCCCATTTGTCAATTCTATTCATTAGAATTTTGTTAAGGGTTTGGATGCCTATGTTCATACAGAATATTGGCCTGTACTTTCCTGTGGAGGGTTCTGTTTTTCAGAGTTTGTCACCAGAGCGTTACTACCTTCCTTAAACAAGCTGAGAAGTGGTTTATTTATTACTTCAAGTTACATCTCCATCACAGTCCCCTCCCTCCACCCCTCCCAGCCTCACCCTCCTATCCTCTCCCCCCTTCTCCCAGAATTTATAATTCTTTTTTTAAATAATTAGGCCACAATTATGAAAATTATAAGGTATAACATACATTCTCAATGTCCAGTCCAAACATATTTGGCAACTGATATTAATATTCTATTATCTATGTATCTCCATGAGTTTAAAGTTCTATACCTAACTCATTTTCCATCCTAACTTGCATTACCAACTCTTGAGCAAGAAAATTTAAAGCTAAGAGGGACAAAAGAAGTAATGAAGACAGCAGGAGGTATAAGTAAAGTACCTTATGCATATAACAAAATGCCGCAAAGAAAGGACTGTACAGGAGAATTCACATGCACATTAACAGAAGCAGTGCCTGAGTGAAGTGTTACTCTTAAGAACCATAGGGCCTCACGATCCAGTTTGCTTTCTGTAGCTTCGGAATTTAACGATGGCCCAAACATGAGTAGAAAATCCCAGAAATGACCTTAAGTTAAAAATGAAGAAGAGGAGGAATATCCAGCATTTACTCCTTCAGAGTTTCTTTTCTCAACAATGACTGGAAGGGAGAACCTCAATATTCAAGAGACACTAGCAAATACCTCAAAAGCAGGACAAAAACAACCAAATTAGATATAATATGCAAAGCTTACAAGCAATGTTCAAAAAGACTAAATTATTTCTTTTTTATTTCTTCCAGTTACATCTCAATCACAATCCCTTCCCTACTCCCCCCTCCTGTCCCACCCTTCCACCCTCTTCCCCCTCAAACCCCCCATCCTCTACCCTTTTTTTTTTTTTTTTAGTTTAAGGTAGATCTTTTTCTCCCCAACAGCTCCCCCTTTCAGTCCAACAAATGATTCTTTCTCTTATAACAATAAATACAGTACAAAACAAATGAAATAAACAGGCCACAATTCTGAGAGTTATATGGCTTAGCATACATTCTCAATATCCAGTCCATATGTATTTGGCACCTGACTTTAACATTCTACTATCTAACCATCTCCATGAGTTTAAAGTTCTCTATCTAACTCAGCTTTCATACTAACTTGCATCACAATTTTAAAAATTTCTTAGATCCAGAACGCCCACTTGATTCCTAAACAACTCAAAATTTAACTATGAGACTCTAGCTATCTATTCTTCAACCACCTCAGAGACATGAGAGGGATAAATATATCTGATTTTATAGAAAGTGCAGGGCCCGCAGCTTCCAAAGCTAACAAATTACATACCCGTGGCTGCCTCGACAGTTCCCATTTTCTCTCCATACATTACAGCATCAATCTTCAGCTGTTTGGCCCCG
This sequence comes from Lophiomys imhausi, assembly GCA_907164525.1. NCBI lineage: Eukaryota > Metazoa > Chordata > Mammalia > Rodentia > Muridae > Lophiomys > Lophiomys imhausi. Next base: position 3,529,532 of record CAJQZJ010010806.1, read on the forward strand.
TTTCTCTGACAGACATTGATTGTAGAGCAGGAATTGTGAAGGACTTACCTACCCTGTCTTGGCAGAGCTAGGCTGTCGACTTACCTGCTTCCAAGTTTTGTCCTTTTTGGACAGCAGTCTGTCTACAGTTGAAGCAAGGTTTTTTGTTTTGTTTTGTTTTTGCCAAGAGATAGGCTTGCCACTAATTCAACCATCTCACACTGGAGATTCTTCGATGCTCATCTTCTACTTGGAGTGGAATAGGGGATGCTGTCAGGAGCTGGCATGTCTCGATATCAAAAAAAATCTTAATTTAAGAAAACATCTTTGAATGCCATACTCTGCAGATCTCTTGGGGTTTTTGAAGACACCCTATCTATCTCTTATGTTTAGATAAGCAAATGTTGCTGTCTCTTAACAACTTGATTTCTGAGTAGCTTAGAAAATAACTGTGATAGACTGTCAGAGTAACTAACAAAATGACATGCTTGCATGACTGTTAGTTTGTATTTCTTAATTATCCTAAACAGTTTATGATGGTTGGTAGCAAAAGGCCAAAATTTCACATTTCCTTTTTAAGCATTACTAGGTACAATACCTTTAAGAAGTGTTACCCTTAATTTTGTAACAGTATACAAAGATCAATACCAATGTGGCCAAATATACTCTTAATTTTGTATCAATATACAAAGATCAATGCCTATGTAGCCCAATACAATCTTAATTTTGCATTAATATACAATGATCAATACCAATTTAGCCTAATATAGTATTAATTTTGTATCAATATACAAAGGTATGAGGGCTTATTCAATAATCTGTCCTTTTTTCTTGATCTTTCCTATACTATGTCTATGTCCCATTTTTTCTCAAGTCTATTCACTCCTACATAGGAGAGAAAGAAGGATACAGAAAAGAAAAATATAGAAGTCCCTAGGTCTAACCTCCAAAACCCATTTAACAAGACCATTTAACAGCGTGTAGTCTCTTCCCCTAAATGACAAAATTTTCTGTTATCCATTGAATAATCAAAGGGGGTGGGGAAACACCCTCCCTACACTCTGGGCCTGGGACGTTGCTCTCATAAATGACTTCCTGCTGATTTGGGACGTAGTAAACCTGTTTGGGGCCCAAATAGGGATGGAAAAAATGGTTAAAAATGTTAATAGAATCATTTGTTGTTCAGTCCTTTTGTGCTCAGCTATTTAGATGTCCTAAGAAGTTTGTAGACAGAAGCTGATCTTCAGGCCTTTACTGAAGTTCTGGCTGGAGCAGTCTGTGGAGCTGAACGATCTTAGTGATTTTGAGTTGTGGTTGTAGACTTTTGAGGAAACAGCTATTGAGGGAGTCTGCAAGGTTGGATTATCTGGGCCACTCGTCTTCTTCGGTGTCTGATCTGTTTTCTGCTGAGGTTTCCCTTGTCCAGCTGTCCCTGGATTCCTTGAATGGATGCTTTAAGTCTCCTGGAAAGATAAGAACAGAGCCCTGCCCTAATCCTAACTCTGGGGCAATTACCTTTTTTTTTGGGGGGGTCAGGTAATATTTTTCCTGGAGCAAATTTGGTTTTTTGACAATATATAAAGTATTATCTTTCAATCTGGATTAAAGAAGAAACTTTTTGTTATTTTGGAGCTAAACAAACCTTTAGTGTATATATTTTGAGATCTCAAAGGACAATTTGTTTACATTGAGCATGCCTTTTGTATGTAGCTTTTAAACTTAAATCCTTCCAAATCCTATGTGCCTGTCTCTGCATACTAAGTATTGGGATCAAAGACATGTGGTTCCCAACTGAAGGGATTAAAGATGTGCTCCCCCACCCCTGGATCGAAGTTGTTCCCTATGTAGAGCTTGTTTTGTATCAGGCTGGCCTTGAGCTCTGGCATCTGCCTGTTTCTGTCTCTAGTGTGTTGGGATTAAGGGTGTGCACCATCACCACCCTGTTCCTTGTAACTCTAGAATTTATAAGACAACTAACTCTATAGTGCTCCTCCTGTCTCTGCTGAAGTTAAAGGTATGGGCTAACCCCGCGCATTTCATGTATTTTACCTTAGCTCTAAATTTTTTCGACTCTTGGTGGTTTATAAAACCAGGTTGAACAGCTGTAACCTGTATATTATTTACAGTGTTTTAAACCTGTTACCTGCTTTTTTATTTAATAAATTTATTTATTGGTTGCTTCAGGTTACATCTCCATCATATTGTCCTCTTTCCCTCCTTCCAAGCCCCACCCTCCCATCCTCTACCCCCTAACCCTAACATCTTGCTCTTCTGGAGTGGAGTGACCCCCACATAACAGTCCCTTGCCAAAGTTTAGACATCATATGACAGCCAAGAGCCTCTTCGTATACTGGGGGCCTACAAGGCAGTACCACCAGTGAAAAGTGTCTCATTACTGGGAAGGGAAAAATAAAAAACAGACCAACAAACAAACAAACCAACAAAAACTAACAACAACAACAAAAAATGAAAGAAAAAAAAGTCTATGTCCATGTTCCCTTTGGTGTTTTGGTTGTAGTACAGATATCCTGTACTATATAGCTAAAATCCTACTATAAGTGAATAGATGCCATGTGCATCCTTCTGAGTCTGGGTTAGCTCATTCAGGATGAGCTTCTCTAGTTCCATCCATTTGGCTGCAAATCGCATAATTTCATTGTTTCTGATAGCTGAGTAATATTCCAATGTATAGATGTACCACAGTTTTTTAATCCATTCTTCAGTTGAGGGGCATCTGGGTTGTTTCCAGTTTCTAGCTATTACAAATAAGGCTGCTATGAACATAGATGAGGAGACTTCCTTATGATTCCATGAGGAGTCATTTGGATATATACCCAGAGGTGGTATGGCTGGGTCCTGAGGCAAAGCTATTCCAAGATTTCTAAGATATCGCCATACTGACCTCCACAGTGGTTGCACAAGCCTGCACTCCCACCAGCAATGGAGGAGTGTTCCCCTTTCTCCACACTCTCGCCAGCATGTGCTGTCATTTGAGCGTTTGATCTTAGCCATTCTGACAGGTGTGACATGGAATCTCAGAGTCATCTTGAGTTGCATTTCTCTGATGATTAAGGATGTTGAGCATTTCTTCAAGTGTCTCTCTGCCATTAGGGAGTCCTCCTTTGTGAATTCTCTATTTAGCTCTGTCCTCCATTTTTTGATTGGATTATTTGGTTTCTTGGCATTTAATTTCTTGAGTTCTTTGTAGATTTTGGATATTAGCCCTCTGTCAGATGTGGGGTTGGTGAAGATTTTCTCCCAGTTTGTAGGCTGCCATTTTGTTCGAATGATAGTGTCTTTTGCCTTACAGAAGCTTTTCAGTTTCATGAGGTCCCATTTATTGATTGTTGGTCTCAGGTCCTGAGCTGTTGGTGTTCTATTCAGGAAGTTGTCACCTGTGCCAATGAGTTCGAGGGTTTTTCCCACTTTTTCTTCTAGTAGATTTAGTGTGACAGGCCTTATGTTAAGGTCTTTAATCCACTTGTATTTAAGTTTTGTACAAGGTGATAAGTATGGGTCTAATTTCATTCTTTTGCAAGTGGACATCCAGTTGGATCAGCACCATTTGTTGAAGATGCTGTCCTTCATCCATTGTGCTGTTTTGGCTTCTTTGTAAAAAATTAGGTGGCCATAAGTGTGTGGGTCTATTTCTGGATCTTCAATTCGATTCCATTGGTCAACTGGTCTGTTTCTATACCAATAACCATGCTGTTGTTACTACTATTGAAATCTGGGATGGTGATACCTCCAGATGTTTTTTTATTGTAAAGGATTGATATAGCTTTTCTGGGCTTTTTGCTGTTCCATATGAAATTGAGAATAGCTCTTTCCAAGTCTATAAAGAATTGTGTTGGTATTTTGATAGGAATTGCATTGAATCTATATATTGCTTTTGGTAGGATGGCCATTTTTATTATGTTGATCCTACCTATCCATGAGCATGGGAGATCTTTCCATCTTCTAAAGGCCTCTTCCATTTCTTTCTTTAAGGGCTTGAAGTTCTTGTTGTATAGGTCCTTTCCTTGCTTGGTTAGAGTTATCCTCAGGTATTTTATATTGTTTGTGGCTATTGTGAAGGGGGTTGTTTCCCTTATTTCTTTCTCAGCCCATTTGTTTGTTGTATAGAGAAGGGCTTCTGATTTTTTTGAATTAATTTTGTATCCTGCCACATTGCTGAAGGTGTTTACCAGCTGTAAGAGTTCTCTGGTGGAATTTTTGGGGTTGCTTATGTATACTATCATATCATCTGCAAATAGGGGTAATTTGACCTCTTTGTTTCCAATGTTTATCCCTTTGATCCCTTTAGTTGTTTTATTGCTCTAGCAAGAACTTCAAGTACTGTATTGAAGAGATATGGTGATAGTGGACATCCTTCTCTTGCCCGTGAGTTTAGAGGAAATGATTCAAGCTTCTCTCCATTTATTTTGATGTTGGCCACTGGCTTGCTGTATATTGCCTTTATTGTTTCTAGGTATGGTCCTTGTATGCCCGTTCTTTCCAGAACTTTTAGCATGAAGGGGTGTTGGATTTTGTCAAATGCTTTTTCTGCATCTAGCAAGACTATCATGTGGTTTTTTTCTTTCATCTTGTTTATATGGTGAATGACATTGATAGACTTTCGTATGTTGAACCATCCCTGCATCCCTGGGATGAAGCCTACTTGATCATGGTGTATGATACTTTTGATGTGTTCTTGAATTCGGTTTGCTAGTATTTTATTAAGTATTTTTGCATCTATGTTCATGAGGGAGATTGGTCTGAAGTTCTCTTTCTTTGTTGGGTCTTTGTATGGTTTAGGAATCAGGGTGATTGTGGCCTCGTAGAATGAGTTTGGCAATGTTCTTTCAGATTCTGTTTGGTGAAAGAGTTTGAAAAGTATTGGTGTTAGCTCCTCTTTGAAGGTCCAGTAGAATTCCGTGCTAAAGCCATCTGGCCCTGGGCTTTTTTTGTGTGGGAGATTTTTAATGACTGTTTCTATTTCCTTATGGGTTATAGGGCTGTTTAATCTGTTTATCTGATCTGGATTTAGCTTTGGTAGGTGGAATCTATCAAGAAAATTGTCCATTTCACTTAAGTTTTCAAATTTGGTAGAGTATAGATTTTTAAAGTAGGATCCAAATATTCTCTGGATTTCCTCAATGTCTGTTGTTATTTCTCCCTTTTCATTTCTGATTTTGTTGATTTGGGTTTTCTCCCTCTGTCTTTTAGTTAATTTGGCTAAGGGTCTGTCTATTTTGTTGATTTTCTCGAAGAACCAACTCTTGGTTTCATTGATTCTTTGTATAGTTCTTCTTGTTTCTAAGTTTTTTATTTCAGCCCTAAGTTTGATGAACTCTTGCCTTCTGCTCCTCTTGGGAGTGTTTGCTTCTTTTTTTTCCAATTCACCCAGTTTAGCTGTTAATTCACTAATATGAGCTGTCACAGTTTTCTTTTTGAAGGCACTTAGTGCTATGAACTTTCCTCATAGCACAGCTTTCATTGTGTCCCATAGGTTTGGGTATGTTTTGTCTTCATTTTCGTTGGATTTTAAGAAGTCTTTGATTTCCTTCTTTATTTCTTCCCTGACCCAGTGGTCCTCTAGTAAAGAGTTGTTCAATTTCCATGTGAGGGTAGACTTTCTGATGATTCTTTAGCTATTGAAGTCCAGCTTTATTCCATGGTGGTCTGATAAGATACAAGGGGTTATTTCAATTCTCTTGTATCTGTTGAGGCTATCTTTGTGTCCAATTATATGGTCGATTTTGGAGAAGGTTCCGTGAGGTGCTGAGAAGAAGGTGTATTCTTTTGTGTTTGGGTAAAACGTTCTGTAGATATCTGTTAGGTCCATTTGGTTCATGATCTGTGTTAGACTCATTATTTCTCTGTTTGGCTTCTGTCTTGATGATCTGTCCATAGTTGTGAGTGGGGTGTTGAAGTCTCCCACTATTAAAGTGTTTGGATCGATGTGCGATTTAAGTTTTAGAAGCGTATCTTTTATAAATGTAGGTGCCTTTGTATTTGGGGCATAGATGTTCAATATTGAGATGACCTCTTGGTGGATATTTCCTTTAATGAGTATGTAATGCCTTTCTCTGTCTTTTTTTATTAACTTCAATTGGAAGTCTATTTTGTTTGATATTAGGGTGGCTACTCCAGCTTGTTTCCTGGGTCCATTTGCTTGGAAGACCTTTTCCCAGCCCTTTACTCTGAAGTAGTGTTTATCTTCAATAATGAGATGTGTTTCTTGTATACAGCAAAAAGATGGGTCTTGTTTACGGATCCAGTCTGTAAGTCTGTGTCTTTTTATTGGCAAGTTGAGTCCATTGATGTTGATGGATATTAATGACCAGGGGTTGTTATTTCCCATTATTTTGGTATAGCTGGCTTTCTTGTGTTTCTCTTTTGTTTAGTTGCTGTGGAGGTTTCTATTTCCTCTGTTTTCTTGGGTATAGTTATCTTCTCTGTGTTGGAATTTTCCTTCTAGGATCTTCTGTAGGGCTGGGTTTATGAGGAGATATTGTTTGAATTTGATTTTTGTCATGGAATATCTTGTTTTCTCCTTCTATGTTGATAGAGAGTTTTGCTGGGTATAGTAGTCTGGCTGGGCACCTGTGTTCTCTCAGGGCTTGTAGGACATCCGTCCAGGCCCTTCTAGCTTTTAAAGTTTCTGAGGAGAAGTCAGGTGTGATTCTGATGGGTCTGCCATTGTATGTGACTTGGCCTTTTTCTCTTACAGCTTTTAATATCCTTTCTTTGTTCTCTACATTTGGAGTTTCTATTATTATGTGGTGAGAGGAGTTTCTTTTCTGTTCTAATCTGTTAGGTGTTCTGTAAGATTGTAAGATTTTGACTTGTAAGTTTGTGGCTTCTTTGAATTCCTTCATAGTTTTAAGTTCTTCTTGAAGGGACTTTATCACTTTCCATACTGTAGAAATGTCATCATTTCCATGTGTTTCAGTTGTGGTGAGGTGGTTCAGGCTGGATGGAATAGCGTTGCTTTCTTTTGTTGGAGATATTTCGCTCTGTTTTTTTGTTTTTTTGTTTTTTTGTTTTTTTTGTCTCTGGCCTCTGGCCATGTGGAATTTGCTGTCTTCTGGACTTGGGTCCAAAGGGGGCACTGTGGTGTAGGATTCGAGTTGCCTTACTCCACCCCTATAATAAGGTGAGTCATTCAGTCCTGCCTCCTAGGTGGGGACCTAATTAATTCAGGTGGCGGGGCTGTTTACAAGTAAGCTCTGATTCCCCACCGGAACGGCTTGTACTAGTACATAAGACTGATATACGACTGTTTCAAATATCTAGCAGTTTTCCCAGGGTTGGTTCCTGTAGCAGGTAAGTCTGCAGTTCAGCTGCAGTAGCCTTGCTGCTCCCGAGGCTTGGAAACTGGCCGGTGACGTCACAGACTGCGATCTGTGGTCTGAAGGCACTTTGCAGGGGATCTCCTGCTCACTTCCAAGGGTTGCAACCTTTCGCTATATAATTGGATCGGATCGTCTGTGTGAGACTTGGGAGTGCCCAGCAGGGTGGGGATTATCTCTGCATGGTTTCTGAATCTGCCGACTGGGTATTAGGTTGGAACTTACCGGGATTTCTCCTTTGGGGGTGATGGGTTATCCCGATTCCCCGGTCCAGAGGCTTCCTAGCGTATCCGAGATTCAGAAGTGGCGTCCTGCCCAGGCATCTTCCGTGGTCCCTGTGTAGCCGGGTGAGATTTAGAAGGGGTCATGCCCTTTTTACAGCATCCTGGAACACTTGCCGCCTTGTGATTGTTGACCCCGAAATCAAAATACATCCACGCCGGCCGCCACCATCTTGGATCCCCTTGCTAGTATCTTATTAAGTATTTTTGCATCTATGTTCATGAGGGAGATTGGTCTGAAGTTCTCTTTCTTTGTTGGGTCTTTGTGTGGTTTAGGAATCAGGGTGACTGTGGCCTCATAGAATGAGTTTGGCAATGTTCTTTCAGATTCTATTTGGTGAAAGAGTTTGAAGAGTATTGGTGTTAGCTCCTCTTTGAAGGTCCGGTAGAAATCCACGCTAAGGCCATCTGGCCCTGGGCTTTTTTTGGTTGGGAGATTTTTAATGACTGTTTCTAATTCCTTAGGAGTTATAGGGCTGTTTAATCTGTTAATCTGATCTGGATTTAGCTTCGGTAGGTGGAATCTATTGAGAAAATTGTCCATTTCGCTAGATGACTATTGGGTCAGGGAAGAAATAAAGAAGGAAATCAAAGACTTCTTAGAATCCAACGAAAATGAAGACACAACATACCCAAACCTATGGGACACAATGAAAGCGGTGCTACAAGGAAAATTCATAGCACTAAGTGCCTTCAAAAAGAAAATTGTGACAGCTCATATTAACAAATCAACAGCCAAACTGGGTGAATTGGAAAAAAAAGAAGCAAATACCCCCAAAAGGAGCAGAAGGCAGGAGATCATCAAACTTAAGGCTGAAATCAACAACTTAGAAACAAAAAGAGCTATACAAAGAATCAATGAAACCAAGAGTTGGTCCTTTGAGAAAATCAACAAAATAGACAGATCCTTAGCCAAATTAACTAAAAGACAGAGGGAAAAAACCCAAATCAACAAAACCAGAAATGAAAAGGGGGAAATAACAATAGACATTGAGGAAATCCAGAGAATATTTAGATCCTACTTTAAAAATCTATACTCCACCAAATTTGAGAAGTGTTTTATATCGGTTTCATCTGAATTGAAACATTCCCTCCAGGGAGGAGGGGAGGCTCAGGAGCCACCGCTGAGAAGCAAATACACTTCATAAGTCTGGGAAAGCTGAAACTTGTAAGATGCAGGAGCCTCTCTCCCAGGGCTATAGAGACAGATAAAGGCAGCAGCACAGGCTGACTAGCCAAGCTGCCTAGATCTGCACACCTGCAGAACTGCGTGCAAGTTATGCAGAGAGCTGCAGGGTTGCAGCTTGGGGAGGTGTCTCCCATGTTGCTTTGGGTGATGCAGCTGACTTTGGGTCACCCCTATTTCTGTAGGTAAACTTCCACTCATATTGCTGCTAGTAACCCCAGCAAACTCACTGGCTCACTAAGTTAAACTCTGCTGCAATCACTAATTTGTTTTTTCACAGGTTCACATTCTGGGATGAGTAGATGTGTGTGTGTGTGTGTGTGTGTGTGTGTGTGTGTGTGTGTGTGTGTATCACACAAATGATCCCCCTTAGCTTCTAGAGCATATTTGCAGAAATTTGTATTAATTTCCCTTTAAATGTTTGTCAGGATTTTCCAGTAAAGCCAGCTGGATCAGGGAATTGACTTTTTTGAAAAGTTCTAAATTTGCATTTCAAAAGAGTTGCCCAACTAGCCACATTATTTCACTGGATGAAACTGAGAGGATCATTTGTGCTCCTCAAAGTTTTGACTCGTGTTACCAAAGCTGTGAGGCTTCAGTGTATGGAGTCAAGCAAGCATGGCAAACCCACGTTCCGTTAGAGTCACTATCCTGGTACTGGGAACTACCTCTTTGCTTCGTGTTAGATCTGTCTGTTTTACTATCCTTATAAGAAATAGGCTTTCGCAGCCGGGCAGTGGTGGCGCACGCCTTTAATCCCAGCACTTGGGAGGCAGAGGCAGGCGGATCTTTGTGAGTTCAAGGCCAGCCTGGTCTACAAAGTGAGTCCAGGACAGCCAAGGATACACAGAGAAACCCTGTCTCGAAAAACCAAAAAAAAAAAGAAATAGGCTTTGACTTTGTTGATTATTTTCTGTTTCATTGATTTCTCCTATTTGTTCCTTTCTTCGTGTTTTTGCCTCATTGTTCTCTCATTTCTCTATGTCCTTAGGACAGGGTGTAAGATTACTGTTCTAAAATGTTTCCCTTTTACCTATGCAATACGTAAACCTGACTCTAACTCTTAGTTCTGAGTCTCAGTTCTGAGATTTTGGTGTGTCCTATTTTATTTATCATCCAATTTAATATTGTTTAAACCTTCTCTTAAGAATTACTCCTTTACTTGGGGTTTTTTGTTTTGTTTTGTTTTGTTTGGGTTTTTTTTGGTTTTTGGGGTTTTTTTTGCTGTTTGGGGTTGTTTATTTTTGGAGATTGTCCTATTATCTTTCTATTTCTAAGTTCTAGTTTGAGGCCTTAAGAGATGTTCTCTGTGAATCCAGTCTATTTCTGATTTGTAAAATTCCTTTTATAATACTGGCTATCTTGGTAAATTTTACACCATCAGCTGAGGAGAATCTCCATTCTGCTGTTACTGAGTGGGCAGTTCATAGGTCTACACCAGCCCACAAAGTTCATAGTGCTATTTAGTTCTTCCATATCTTTGCTGCCTTTCTGTTCAGTTGTTCTATTAATTACTGAGGAATGGATATTGAAAATGCTTCTTCATGCATTTGTACTCACCCCCCCACACACACACCCCAGTTCTAATGAGTTCTGTCTCACATATTTTACAGCTTGGTTTGATGCATAAACATGTAGGATTACTGTATCTTCTTGGTGACCTGAATCTTCTGTCATTATATAATACTCCATTGTCCCTAATATTTTTTTCTTACTCTCAGGTCTATTTTATTTGATATTAATGCAGCTATTTCTCCTTTCTTATGATTAATATTTTCTGGTATATCTTTTTCCATCCTTTTACTTTTCACTTATTTGTAGCAGAATATTTTAAATGAAATCTATATAGATAGTATATGTAATGGTTAGTCTTGACTGGCAACTTTATTGGCTTGAGAAGTGTGTAGGAAGGGGCTGGAGATATGACTTAGATCTTGTCTGTCTTGAAGAGGACCTGAATTTGGTTCCCAGTGCACATATTGGGTAATTTACAAACAACTGTAATCCCAGCTCCAGGAGATTTATCCTTTTTTGTCCTCTGCAGGTACCTTCACACATGTGGTAGACATACAGAGAAAGAAAGAGAGAGAGACAGACCGACAGACAGACAGACAGACAGAGACAGATAGAGACAGAGGCAGAGACTGCATCTCTGGGGCAATACGGGAACAGACAGATCCTCAATGTGTATGGCACTGTGTAGTTGGCTAGGAACCCAGATGGAATAATATACGGACATCCACTGATACAGGCTTACTGTTTCCTGCTCCCTGAGTACCACAATATACTTGTTCTGCTCCATCACAATCCTTGCCATGATGAGCTGAAACCATGAGCCACAGCCCACCTTTCCTCCTGTAAGTTATCAGTTAGGTATTTCATCACAGCCACTAGTATCACTAACAGAGCCTATAATTAGTTTATGTTTCTTGAGTCGGCCTTCCAATCTCTGAGTTTCAATTGATGAATTCATACTATTTTACATTTGCTATATGGTCATAGATACATTTAGGTTTTGCATTGTTATATGTCTTTACTATGTATGTGTGTGCATGTGTGAGTATGCTTGCTTGCGTGTGTGCATGCATGCCATAACACACCTGTACAAGTCAAAGGACAGCTTGCAGGACCCAGTTCTCTCCTTTTACTATGTGGGTTTTTGGGGTTGAACTCAGGTTGGCAAGCTTGGTAAGCTTGCTTTGCCTGCTGAGCCACCTTACAAGCCTAATTTTATTTTATTTTTTATTTACTGTTTTTTCTTTCTATGCCTCTTGTATTTTAAACTTATTTTACTTATATTTTCTGTAGGACTTTTTGCCAAAATGATGTATTTTTACTTTTGGCCCAGATACTTAGGGATATTACCTACTCTGAGATCACTGTTAAATCTTTTCTGAGGTTGACATATTTTAGAGCACGTGGGTCATTTGAATGTAAACCAAACTTTGTGGTTACAAATTCTTGAGGAGACATTTTTCATTCACTTTGCATGCCGTATGATGCTTCTTCAGTCAATAATGGACCATAAAATAGTGGTCCAAAATAGTATAATAGAGTTGAAATTTTTCTATTGCCTGGAATTTTTATTGTTTCATTTTAATAGAAGAATAATAAATTGATACAAGTATATTAAAGAGTAAAACATAGTAAAACTTTTCAAAACTAGAAATATATCTAGTACCTAGATGACCAAGTCCATGTTTAGAGATGTTTTTAGAAATATATTTATTCAAATAAATAAATTTTTTTTTCAAGGAACATTTAATTAAAATTACATTGGGGGCTGGAGTGATGGCTCAGTGGTTCTAAAACACTGGCTCTTCTTCCAGAAGCCCTGGGTTCATTTTCTAGTACCCACATGGTAGCTGGAAAACATCTGGAACTCCTGTTCCAGAGGATCCAACACACTTTTCTGGCCTCTGTGGGCACCAGGAATGCACATGAAACTCAGATATTCATTTACATAATATAATAAAATAATAATAATTGCTGGAATTGCAAGATGGATCAATACACAAAGGCACTTGCCACCCTGTGATATCAGCCTGACTTCTAGAACTCATGTAAAGATAGAAAGAAACCGAGTCTACAAGTCATCCTCTGACCTCAACACATACACTGCAGTGTGTGCATACACAGATGTCATACACATGCACATACACTATAACAATAAATAAAATAAGAAAAAAATAAATTAAATAAAGACTGTGAACTAGGAAAATATTCTGGGAAAAAATTCTGAGAATACTCATGAAATACGTTATTGCATTTCTAAGATCTGGGCTGTTAGATAATCATTTTAAACTAATACCATTTAATACATATTGATATCCTTTGATTATGGGGCCACATTATTAGGTGAAAGCAGGAAGTTACAAGACAACGTGGTCAGTAAACTACAGATTGCATGAATTGAGCAGCCAATAAGAGGAAGAAGACTTGCTTTTCGCTGTTAACTCTTTCATGTTCTTAGAATTTGGAATAATGGTCAAATACTGTATCTTTGTGTGTTTTAAATCATTATTTCTTTTATTTTTGAGATTATAATATAGTTACATTATTTCCCCCTTCCCTTTCCTCACTCTAAACCCTCTCGTACTGACCTCCTTGTTCTCTTCCAAATTTATGAACTCTTTTTTCATTAATTGTTGTTACATGCATATATGTATATGTGCATATGTATATATTCCTGAATATAACCTGTCTGGTCAATATAATGTTACTTGTATGTTTTCAGGGTTAACTATTTTGTATTGAATACCCAATTGGTGTGCTTTTCCCTGGGGAAGGCCATTTCTTCTGCTCTCAGCATTCCTCAGTTGCCTATAGATCTTTATGTAGGGTTAAGGCTTCTCGAACTTTCCCTGTCTACTTTGGCATGTCTATTGGTATTGTCTTTGTTCAGCTCATTTTTAGGCAGTCATGTTGGTGAGACTTTATGTGTGTTGCTTCTGACATTACTAGAACAGTCTCACATCAAACTCCTTGATACTCTGGCTCTTAACAATCTTTTTGTCCCCTCTTCCACAATATTCCCTGAGCCTTGTGTGTGGAAGTATTTTTGAAAATGTATCCATTGGAACTGGGGCCACCACTCTTCATCTTGATTGGTTGTGGTTTTTCTATACTAGTCTCCTGTCTGTTGCAAAGGGAGGTTTCTTTGATGAGAGGTGAGAACTACAGTTATCTGTGAGTTTAATGCAAATATTTAGAGTACAGTTAGAGATTATGGTAGTTTAGTAGAGTGGCATTTGTAGGTTCTTCTCCATTACTTCCCTCCTTTGGAAGCTTACATGGCTCCTTCTGGTTCCAGAAAATCTACTCCTCAGGGAGGAGGCATTCATACCAGTTCTAGCTCAGGGACCTCAGTGTCCTGCATCTGAAGTGCATCATGTCCTCAGCAACACAGAGTTACCTTCTACCTCTGGGGGGTGAGGGGGAGAAATGCTGATCTTAAAGAAAAAATAAAATAAAATATAGTTTCTTCCTATTCTGTGTGTGTGTGTGCGCATGCTAAAAATTGAACTTAAGAATTGCTTGAAAACTACCCTCTCTGATCAAGGACACCACAAGAAAACTTACAGAATTAACTAACCTGGGTTCATAGGGACTCACAGATACTGAACCGCCAACCAGAGAGCGTACATAAGTCTTACCTAGGTCCTCTGCACATATGAAACAGTTGTGCAACTTGGTCTTCATGTGGGACTCCTAACAGCAGGAGCAGGGGCTGTCTCTAACTGTGTTGCCTGGCTTGGGTTCCTTTTCCCCTATCTGGACTGCCTTGACTAGCTTCAATAGATTAGCCTAGTCTTACTGCTACTTGATATGCCAAGGTGGGTTGGTACCCATGGGAGGCCTCCCCTTTTCCAAGGAGAAAGGGAAGAGAGATGGATATGGGGAGGAGGAGAGTGAGGGTCTGGAAGAAGAGGAGGGAGGAGAATCTTTGATCAGGGTGCAAAGTTAGTTAATCTATTAATTTTTAAAAACTACCCTCTCAACCACTGAACTACAACCTTAGCCTATTTTGGAAAATTTGGTAAATTTTTCTTTCATTTGTTTCTATTGTTTGCATCCTTTCTATATATACTATACATTCTTAGGCAAATTTTTGTAATTTACATTTTTGAGGAACTTACATTGGTCAGTATAATATTCTGCAATATATGTAATTTTTAAGGTGTGGCTATGTATGTATTTTAAGTGTATAGTTTGATAGCTGTTTCTGTAGACACACGATCATGCAATTGAAATTCATCGTGACACATGATGTTTCAATTTTCACTTCAAGACAATCAACAACCTGGCAGTCAGTGCATTGCCATACCATCCCTGAGGTATCACCAGACTCTGGAATTTATATCTCCACAGCTGATTTGGAGGGACTTGGCTGTAACTGTGAGTGGAAGACACAAAAGCATCCGGACAGTTGTCCTTTTTGATTCTAGACCCTTGAGTAGACAACAAACCCACTTCTCTTCCCTCAATGTGGCCACTGGCTCTGGAAAGCCACCATTTTAAAAATACCTGCCACCCCATATCACCATGGACCCAAGGGAAGACTGAGTTCTGATGGAAACCAGCCATCTTGTATTCAGATTTTTGAGCAATCCTCAAAGATGTTTATCATGCTACCTTTCTTGAACATTCCTCTAGCTTTTACTGTTGGCATCCAAAATACTCTTGGGTCTAAATTAAAGGCATAGTAGTCAGTAGAAAGCTAAAAAGGCTGTACAAGAGTAAAATGGTCTTGGGGACTCTCACTGCTCTGTCACTGTTTGATTGGTTGGTTTTGTTATTGTTGGAACTCTTAAACCATAATCCTGTGCCTTCTTTTTTAGACCAATTTCCAGCGTTAAAATGACTGTAAAGAAGGAAAAAGTCTTTCATTCTAATTAGCAAGGCTCCCACCAACTGACACTTGAGTTTGAAACCTCCAGCTAGCCTGCTTTAGTGAGTCTGTCTGTCTGTGCTGTGTCTGTGTGTATGAAGTTATGATTTCAGTTGGGAGTATGATGAATTTTCTTAGCAGCTCCTCCAAACCATGTCCTAATCCATTTTAAGCCTTTTTTTTTTTTTGTATTTTCTTATATTCGACTGGGAAAATCCATCTGCTGTCTCCTCCTCAGCTGGTGATGACACGTGGACCTTTAAAGCACACAACTGACTTTTGTATCAGTTTTTGTCCCAATTCCTATAATGTTTCACAAGCTCTTCAGAGTTTGAAGTCTCTTGGTCATGCTCTACACTATTTTCCTAAAGCTGTCCCTGGCTTTTTTTTTGTCTACACTGGGTTTAGAATTTTAATACACCTTTAGAATTTTGATGAAGAGGAGTAACTATGTTGATTTAATTTACCAACTCCAGCTAGAAATGTAACATAAATACATTTCAAGCAACTAAACAGCCCCCAGAAGACAACACTTCATTAGTAGCAATTAGTTTGATATATTCAAAGCTTTTCAGAAAATGCTTAGCTCCTGGTCCTTTTGAATTTAAGGACATAGGATCTAATTGATCCTCATCTGATCAAAGCAGTTAGATAATTTTTTTTGAAAAATAGTACCAAAGAAATTTATCTTTATCTTACTTTTGAAGCCTTTGAGGACATCTTAGAAGAGTAAGCTTAATTCAGATCTCCATTTTCATCACCTAAACCTCACCAAATTTCTACTTTGCATCAAGGTTCATGTTGTCCTTGATTTTCACGCCACAAAAGATTAAAGATAATACCACCAATTATGATATTTGCAAAAAGCCTTTCCTTGAGAATGACCTGCCACTGTTATTGTGTTAGATAAAGAGTCTGTGAAATGGCTTCGCTAATTTACACTCATTAACAGGAGAATGCAGGAGATTAAAGGTAACAAGGGTGAATAGCCCCTCATTTTTGTAAAACCTGTACAACCTTTTATGCACCTACCAAGGCCATTATTATGTAATAATAGAAAAGAAGGTGTGCTGCCTACATGAACTCAGAAAGGATAAAGACACAAGGGGCTATTTTCCCTCAAGAGAAATGTGGTGTCACAGATGAAAGGTAGAAAGGCGGCCATCATTTAAAGAAGCTCACATCTCCAAAGGATATTTATTCACAAATTGATTAGAGTTGGAAATGAAAATGATTTAGTTGGTGGGAACATTACGGAAGCCCTTTAAAGTGTGATGGAAAAGATGAAGAGGAGCCTCACTTACCCTTTCCTTAGCATGCAGGCGGAGATCAAAAAGCCCAGCACCCCATTGATAGACCTAATGAGACTGCTCTTCTATTTGCTTCAGTTATTTCCAGGACTTGGGAGACATGTTCTGTCTGAAACCCCTTCCTCTACCACATTGCTTGAGGCTGGGACCCATTTTATGAATCTTTTGGCGGCGGAGGGGGGAGGAGCACTGGGTTGAGTTTTTCAAAATTGTTCTGGAAACTGACCATACTTCCCCAGACAAAAACTTTCCATATAGATTTGTTTTGTCTTCATTGCTACACGTCCTCAAATCCTTACTAACATCCTCCACTTCTCACTCTCTTTCTCTCTTCCCATGAAAACTACCAGGAAAGCAGATTGGTTCTGTCATGAGTCTGACCACTTTTCTCAGTCTCTACTCATTCATTTCAAGTGCAACCATTCTACCTTCACTGCTGTCTTTAAAGTTACCATCTCAATCAGAAATGGAGGACTCCGCACAATATAACCAAACCAGTGTCACAAAACCAGTTTGTGTGCTAATAATTGATAGTCAATGAGACTATTAATACATATATATTACACACATATATTTATACACACACACTCTGAAGTGGTCAACCTTGGGGTGAGGGTCAACTTCTTTGAAGACTGAGAACACAACCAGATACAATTAGCTTCCTTTTACACCTCACCCAATGATTCATTTCATTTCAGGTACCAGTTCACAGTTAAAGTATCATGTGACAAAACCCCTATACATAAGGGTGGTTCATTAAAATCACTTTCTACTCATGAAAGCACTCTATGGGAGAAATACAGTGTTAGTTGGCTCACTTTTATGAAATTCTCACATCCACGTCTGCACCATCTGAAGGTTCCACAATTTCTAACACACACACACAGTATTCCTCGTGATTTTGAGGGATGTACCCTTTCCATTTCTGACTCTGTTTGTCTGTCCTTATAGAAGTGGTACACTCCTGATTGTTTTTTTTTTTTACTTTATTTTTTATTTCTTCAAGTTACATCTCAATTGAAATCCCCTCCCTACCCCGCCTCCAGTCCCACCCTCCCACCCTCTTCCGCCTCAACCCACCCATCCCCTTCCTTTTTTATAAGTTTAAGATATATCTTTTCCCCCCAACAGCTCCCCCTTTCAGTCCAACAAATGGCTCTTGCTCTTATAATAATAAATACAATACAAAACAACAGAGGTAATTAGGCCAAAATTATGAGAGTTATATGGCTTGGCATACAATCCCAATGTCCAGTCTATATGTATTTGGTACCTGACTTCAACATTCTACTGTCGACCTATCTCCATGAGTTTAAAGTTCTATAACCAACTCAACGTTCATCACAATTTAAAAAGCATCTTCTTAGAACACCCTCTTGATTCCCAAACAACTCAAAATTTAACTATGAGACTCTAGCTATCTATTCTTCAACCACCTCAGAGACCTGAGAGGGACAAATATATCTGATTATATAGGAAGTGCAGGGCTGCAGCTTCCCAAACTAAGAAATGACATGCCAGTGGCTGCCTGGACAGCTCCCATTTTCTCTCCATACATTACAGCATCAATCTTCAGTCATTTGGCCCCATTTCTCTGACAGACATTGATTGTAGAGCAGGGGTTATGAAGGACTCGCCTTCCCTGTCTTGGCAGAGCTAGGCTGTCGACTTACCTGCTTCCAAGTTTTGTCCTTTTTGGACAGCAGTCTGTCTACAGTTGAAGCAAGGGGTTTTTCTACCCTGTCTTGGCAGAGTTAGGCTGTCGACTTCCCCACTACCAAGTTTTGTCCTTTTTGGACAGCAGTCTGTCTGCAGTTGGTACAAGGGGTTTTTTCATGCCAAGAGAAAGGCTTGCCACCAATTCAACCATCTTACAGTGGAGGTTCTTCGATGCTTATCCTCTACTTGGAGTAGAATAGGGTTGCCGTCAGGCGCTGATATGTCTCGATATAAAAAAAAATCTTGATTTAAGATAACATCTTTGAATGCCATATTCTGCCAGCATCGAGATGGCCTTTTGTAAGTAGCCTCCAAACCTAGGTCCCTCCAAATCCCATGTGTGTGTCTCTGAACTCTAATTATTGGGAACAGGGACCTGTGTTTCTCATCTGAAGGGATCAAAGATGTGTTCCACCACTCCTGGATCGAAGTCTTTCTCTATTTAGAGTTTACCCTGCATCAGGCTGACCCTGAGCTCCGGGATCTGCCTCTTTCTGTCTCCAGTGTGCTGGGAGCTGGGACCAAGGGTGTACTCTTCTTGAATGGTGGGACCAAGTGTATGCACCCTCACCACCCCGCTCCGTATGACTCCAGAGTACATAAGACCACCAACTCTAAGGTGCCCCCCCCTTCTCCGCTGAAGTCAAAGGCATGGGCCAATACCACAATTCTCTTGTATTTTACCTTAGCTCCACCTCTTCTCTACACCTGGAGGTCTGCAAATCCAGGCCGAATGGCTGTATCCGCTGTTCCATTCACAGTGTTTCAGCCCTGCCCCCTGCCTTTTTTTTTCTTTTTTTTTTAGTTAATAAATTTATTTGTTTGTTGCTTCAGGTTACATCCTTATCATATTGTCCTCCTTTCCCGCTTCCCAGCCCCACCCTCCCATGCTCTACCCCCTGACCCTTCTGTCTTGTTCCTCTGGGGTGGAGTGTCCCTGCCTAACAGTCTCTCACCACAGATCAGGAGTCATATGAGGGCCAAGAGCCTCTTCATTCACCGGGGGCCTAAGAGGCAGTACTTCCAGTGACTGGTGTCTCATTGCTACTGGGGGAATACTAAAAAAAAGACCAACAAACACACAAACCCACAAAAACAAAGAATATCAACAAAAAAAGAGAGGAAAAAGAGAAGGGAAAAGGAAAGAGAAAAAAAGAAAAAAAGAAGGAAAAAGAAAAAGATAAAAAAAATTATGTCCTTGTTCCTTTTGATGTGTTGGTTGTAGTACAGATATCCTGTACGATATAGTTAAAATCCTACTATAAGTGAATAGATGCCATGTGCATCCTTCTGAGACTGGGTTAGCTCACTCAGGATGAGCTCCTCTAGATCCATCCATTTGGTTGCAAATTGCATGATTTCATTGTTTCTGATAGCTGAGTAATATTCCATTGTATAGATGTACCACAATTTTTTAATCCATTCTTCAGTTGAGGGACATCTGGGTTGTTTCCAATTTCTAGCTATTACAAATATGGCTGCTATGAACATAGATGAGGAGACTTCCCTATGTCTCCGTGAGAGGTCCTTTGGGTGTATACCCAGAAGTGGTATGGCTGGGTCCTGAGGCAAGGTTATTCCTAGATTTCTAAGATATCGCCAGACAGACCTCCATAGTGGTTGCACAAGCCTGCACTCCCACCAGCAATGGAGTAGGGTACCCCTTTCTCCACACCCTCGCCAGCATGCACTATCATTTGAGCTCTTTATTTTAGCCATTCTAACAGGTGTTAGGTGGAATCTCAGGGTAGTCTTGAGTTGCATTTCTCTGATGATTAAGGATGTTGAACATTTCTTCAGGTGTCTCTCAGCCCTTAGGGATTCCTCCTTTGTGAATTCTCTATTTAGCTCCATCTCCCATTTTTTGATTGGATTATTTGGTTTCTTGGCATTTAGTTTCTTGAGTTCTTTGTAGATTTTAGATAATAGCCCTCTATCAGATGTGGGGTTGGTGAAGATTTTCTCCCAGTCTGTTGGCTGCCATTTTGTTCGAATGACAGTATCCTTTGCTTTACAGAAACTTTTCAGTTTCATGAGGTCCCATTTATTGATTGTTGATCTCAGGTCCTGAGCTGTTGGTGTTCTGTTCAGGAAGTTGTCACTTGTGCCAATGAGTTCGAGGGTTTCTCCTACTTTTTCTTCTAGTATCTTTAGTGTGGCTGGCCTTATGTTAAGGTCTTTGATCCACTTGGAATTAAGTTTTGTACAAGGTGATAGGTATGGGTCTAATTTCATTCTTTTGCAAGTGGACATCCAGTTGGACCAGCACCATTTGTTGAAGATGCTGTCCTTCTTCCATTGTGCGTTTTTGGCTTCTTTGTCAAAGATTAGTTGGCCATAGGTGTGTGGATCCATGTTTGGGTCTTCAATTCGATTCCATTGATCCACTGGTCTGTTTCTATACCAGTACCATGCTGTTTTTATTACTGTTGCTCTGTAGTACAGCTTGAAGTCTGGGATGGTGATACCTCCAGATGTTTTTTCATTGGACAGGATTGATTTAGCTATTCTGGGCTTTTTGTTGTTCCATATGAAGTTGAGACTAGCTTTTTCCAGGTCTATAAAGAATTGTGTTGGTATTTTGATAGGAATTGCATTAAATCTATATATTGCTTTTGGTAGGATAGCCATTTTTATTATGTTGATCTTACCTATCCATGTGCATGGGAGATCTTTCCATCTTCTAAATGCCTCTTCCATTTCTTTCTCAGGGGCTTGAAGTTCTTGTTATATAGGTCCTTTACATGCTTGGTTAGAATTACCCCCAGGTATTTTATGTTGTTTGTGGCTATTGTGAAGGGGGTTGTTTCCCTTATTTCTTTCTCGGTATATTTGTTTGTTGTATAAAGAAGGGCTTCTGATTTTTTTGAGTTAATTTTGTATCCATCCACCTTGCTGAAGTTGTTTATCAGCTGTAAGAGTTCTTTGGTGGAGTTTTTGGGGTCGCTTATGTAAACTAACATATCATCTGCGAATAGGGATAATTTGACTTCTTCATTTCCAATTTTTATCCCTTTGATCTCCTTTAGTTGTCTTATTGCTCTAGCAAGGACTTCAAGTACTATATTGAAGAGATATGGTGAAAGTGGACATCCTTGTGTTGTCCCTGAGTTTAGAGGAAATGCTTCAAGCTTCTCTCCATTTAATTTGATGTTGGCTACTGGCTTGCTGTATATTGCCTTTATTATTTCTAGGTATGGTCCTTGTATGCCCGTTCTCTCCAGAACTTTTAGCATGAAGGGGTGTTGGATTTTGTCAAATGCTTTTTCTGCATCTAGCGAGATTATCATGTGGTTTTTTTCTTTCAACTTGTTTATGTGGTGAATTACATTGATAGACTTTCGTATATTGAACCATCCCTGCATTCCAGGGATGAAGCCTACTTGATCATGGTGTATGATACTTTTGATGTGTTCTTGAATTCGGTTTGCTAGTATTTTATTAAGTATTTTTGCATCTATGTTCATGAGGGAGATTGGTCTGAAGTTCTCTTTCTCTGTTGGGTCTTTGTGTGGTTTAGGAATCAGAATGACAGTGGCCTCATAGAATGAGTTTGGCAGTGATCTTTCTGTTTCTATGTGGTGGAAGAGTTTGAAAAGTAATGGTGTTAGTTCCTCTTTGAACGTCCGGTAGAATTCCGTGCTAAAGCCATCTGGCCCTGGGCTTTTTTTGGTTGGGAGATTATTAATGACTGTTTCTATTTCCTTAGGTGTTATTGGGCTGTTTAAGCTGTTAATCTGATTTTGATTTAGTTTTGGTAGGTGGAATTTATCGAGGAAATTGTCCATTTCGCTTAGGTTTTCAAATTTAGTGGAATATAGATTTTTAAAGTAATGTCCGAATATTTTCTGGATCTCCTCAATGTCTGTTGTTATTTCTCCCTTTTCATTTCTGATTTTGTTGATTTGTGTTCTTTCCCTTTGCCTTTTAGTTTATTTGGCTAGGGGTCTGTCTATTTTGTTGATTTTCTCAAAGAAACAACTCTTGGTTTCATTGATTCTTTGTATAGTTCTTTTTGATTCTAAGTTGTTGATTTCAGCTCTAAGTTTGATGATTTCCTGTCTTCTGCTCTTCTTGGGAGTGTTTGTTTCTTTTTTTTCCAATTCACCCAGCTTAGCTGTTAGTTCACTAACATGAGCTGTCACAATTTTCTTTTTGAAAGCACTTAGTGCTATGAACTTTCCTCGTAGCACAGCTTTCAATGTATCCCATAGGTTTGGGTATGTTGTGTCTTCATTGTCGTTGGATTTTAAGAAGTCTTTGATTTCCTTCCTTATTTCTTCCCTGACCCAGTGGTCATCCAGTAAGGAGCTGTTCAATTTCCATGTGTGTGTATGCTTTCTGTTGATTCTTTTACTGTTGAAGACCAGCTTTATTCCGTGGTGGTCTGATAAGATACAAGGTGTTATTTCAATTTTCTTATATCTACTGAGACTATCTTTGTGACCAATTATGTGGTCGATTTTGGAGAAGGTTCCGTGGAGTGCTGAGAAAAAGGTGTATTCCTTTGTGTTTGGGTGAAACGTTCTGTAGATATCTGTTAGGTCCATTTGGTTCATGATCTCTGTTAGACTCAATATTTCTCTGTTTGTCTTCTGTCTTGATGATCTGTCCTTTGTTGTGAGTGGGGTGTTGAAGTCTCCCACTACTAAATGTGTTGTGATCAACGTGCGCTTTAAGTTTTAGAAGTGTTTCTTTTACGAAAGTAGGTGCCTTTGTATTTGGGGCATAGATGTTCAGTATTGAAATTTCCTCTTGATGAATATTCCCTTTAATGAGTATATAGTGCCCTTCTTTGTCTTTCTTCATTAACTTCAGTTGGAAGTCTGTTTTGTTTGATATTAGGATGGCTACTCCAGCTTGCTTCCTGGGTCCATTTGCTTGGAAAACCTTTTCCCAGCCCTTTACTCTGAGGCAGTGTCTATTTTTTGTAGTTAGATGTGTCTCTTGTATACAGCATAAGGAAGGGTCTTGCTTGCGGATCCACTCTGTAAACCTATGTCTTTTTATTGGGGAGTTGAGTCCATTGATGTTGATGGATATTAGTGACCTGGGGTTGTTATTTCCCATTAGTTTGGTATAGGTGGTGGTCCTGTTCCTCTTTTGGTTTAGTTGCTAATGGGTTTTCTATTCCCTTTGTTTTCTTGGGTGGAGTTTTCTTCTCTGGGTTGGGATTTTCCTTCTAGGATTTTCTGTAGGGCTGGGTTTGTGGGTAGATATTGTTTAAATTTAATTTTGTCATGGAATATCTTGTTTTCTCCATCTATGTTGATAGAGAGTTTTGCTGGGTAAAGTAGTCTGGCTGGGCATCTATGATCTCTTAGGACTTGTAGTATATCTGACCAGGCCCTTCTAGCTTTTATCGTTTCTGGGGAGAAGTCAGGTGTAATTCTGATGGGTCTGCCATTGTATGTGACTTGACCTTTTTCTCTTACAGCTTTTAATATTCTTTCTTTGTTCTGTACATTTGGGGTTTCAATTATTATGTGGCGAGAGGAGTTTCTTTTCTGGTCTAATCTGTTTGGTGTTCTGTAAGCCTCTTGGATTTTTATTGGCATCTCTTTTTTCAGGTTTGGGAAGTTTTCCTCTATGATTTTGTTGAAGATATTTCCTGGACCTTGGAGTCGGGAGTCCTCTCTTTCCTCTATACCTATAATTCTTAGGTTCCGTCTTTTCAATGAGTCCTTGATTTCTTGGATGTTGTGGGTGAGAGATTTTTTAGCCTTCTCATTTTCTTTGGATGTTGTACTGATTTCTTCCACTGAATCTTCCATGCCTGAGATCCTGTCTTCCATCTCTTGCATCCTATTGTTGATACTCACATCCGTAGTTCCTGTTCTCTTCCCTTGGTTCTCCACTTCCTCTTTTAACTCTGACTGTGTTTTCTTTATTGTTTCTATTTCTATTTTCATGTCTTGTATGGTTTTGTTCGTTTTGTACATTTCCTTCTCCAGCTTGCTTGTTTTTGTATGAAAATCTTTCATGGCTTTTTCCTTTTCCTGTTCAAGCTCTGTCACCTTGGCTTGGAGCTCTTTAATGGTGTTGTTCCTTGTTTTGAAATGTAGAATTGTGGTTTCTTTGAATTCCTTCATAGATTTAAGTTCTTCTTGCAGGGACTCTATCACTTTCCATACTGCAGAATTGTCAATGTTTTCATGTGTTTCTGTTGGTGTGTGGTCATCCAAATTGGATGAGCTAGGGTGGTTCTGCTTTGTTGGAGTCATAATTCCTTGATTTCTATTTTTTTTTTTTTTGACCTTTCGCCATTGGATGCATTTAGCTGTCTGTTTTCTGTGCTTGGAACCACAGTGGATGATTTGGTGCAGGGGACGAGTTACTTGGCTATCTGTCGTTGCTTACAGGGGGATTTCAAGGTCACTGTGGTTTTAATGGCCAGAGGCACTGTGATCTGGTGCAGCCTATTCCCAGGTTGTGAGTAATGGACCAGGATTGTTTCACTGCTCCCAATTCAGACTTCTCTATGTTGCACTCTGAGTTATCAGCCTGTAATGGTTCTGATGGTATGGGCCTGTTTGCCCAGGCACAGATTCTGTGGGCTTTGTTTGTCGTCCCGGAGGCTGACAGGGTCTGGCTCCACACCTGATATGTCTGGATTTTCCAGGATACAGCTATGGTCCCGATTTCTGGTTTCTCTCTAGTCTTCTCGCCACAGGGCTGGACCCTGTGCCTAATTCCCTTCTTGTCTGCGCCGCCACGGGTACCGTGGGTACCCCAAGACCCGGATCCTCCGGCTGCCTGAGTGCACCTCTCGTCCCAGCAGCTCCGCTGTGGGTGCACGGACCCCTGGCCCCACCCACGCCTGTCTCTCTCCCCAGATGACCTGCCGTGGACTGGCAGGGATTTGTCCCTGCCAGCTGTGCTCTCTCCCCAGCTGCGCTATAGTGAGTGTGCGAGATTTGGCCCCTCCCGCCTGCTTTTGTGTTCCCAGCTTCCCGTGCTCTCTCGGAACCTCCCGCCCTCCGCTTCACGAGCGGCTGTGGACCACCCGCTGAGCCCCCTGTTTGTTCCTTGCTAAGGCTTCCACTATCTCGCAACCTTTTCTAAGTGGGTATAAGTTCAACCTGATGTGTGGAGAGCCCAATAGGACAGCGATCTATGGCCAAATGGACCCTGATTCTGCCTGCTGTAAGTTGGGATCGATCTTACCAGGCGCCTCACCAAATGGGAGTTCCCGAATCCCACGTTTAGTGGCCTCCGTGTCTGTGAGAGATGGGGAGAGCCTTGCCCTGGGACTTTTAACAGTCCCTTGGGAGCTGTGAGTGTTCCCGGGGGGGGGGGGTCTAGCCCCTCCGGTTTTGCACAGTGCCCAATAACTCTGTGTTTTTTATGGCTCTTTTTTCCCCGCGTTCAGAATGTGTCAGTGTAGGTCGCCGCCATCTTCGCCGCCGCCACTGCTGATTGTTTTACTGGCTGCTTAAGCAATTTCCTTTCCTTAGATGAATATTCTAGCTACTTATTTACATTGACTTTCTAGATAAATTTTGGCTAGGATCTTGTTGGTGTCATATTTGACTTTTATATGACATGAGGAGAACAATTGAAGTCTCTTAATTCTTACTGACTTATGCATCTGTAGTTCATAGAAGTTCCACCACAGCATCTCAGACTGAGAAGAGATTCCATTAAAATTCATATATTTGACAATAGCATTCTCCACCAGTGATGTGTGTAAGACCATGCCTGGTTACTAATTCATTTGTGAACAACTAAACTACATCTTAACTCTACCATTGCAGTGATGGGCTATCTACTCTCTACACAGTGAGCTTCTACATGACCAACATGATACATACTGTGAGTAACCGAATGGTTATGCAATGGTCATAACTCCAAGCCTCTTTTATTCAATTTGAGAAGTTTCCTTCATATCAAATTCTGTACTGTTAAGATCTACTTCTGTAGGTCCTGTTAGGTGCCATTTTTCTGGCTGTTTTCATTATTGGTGTTACATCCTATGTTTTTATATCATTCTCCTTCTTTTTCAGAGTTTTCCTATCTTTTATCACCTTTTCCATATAACCATTAGAGACAGCATGGTAGGTTGGATACTGATCTTGGTGTCCAGGAGAAGTTCATATTTAATACTCAGGATACACTTCTAAAGATTGCTATCCAATATATCCAATAACCATTGAAAGACTATAACACACACACACACACACACACACACACACACACGATTTACACAGAACCCATTTACTGTAACTTCTATGTACATGTGTTTAGGGCTGACCACTTGGGATTCAATAACCTGTCATGTAACTTGTCTCTGGAGAAAGTTGAATCTCTCTCTCTCTCAGCAGTCATTGATTACCTATAGATCTTCATCTAGGGGTGTGTCCTTGTGAAATGTCCCCCATCCACATTGGCATGTCAGCTGTTGTTATCATCATGTGTGTCCTGTTGAGGTAGTCTTACTGTTGATATTTCATGGATGCAGCATCCTTGTTGCACTCAGAAAGGAGACACTAGCAAGCAGATGTCCCAGTCTTCTGGCTCTTACCTCCAATTTAAAAATGTACACGTTTTAATTAGTTTGCAAAGCAGTGAATCTCTATAAGATTTACCATGCATCTTTAGTTCTGGTTAATCCTCACTCTACTTCCTATTCCTCACCCCATGCCCATTCAAACCTTTTCATTCCCAAATATTCCTCCTGCTACCTCCTCTCCCCCACCTCATTGCTTCTCTCTCATTGTATTGTCAAACAGTATATTTGAACTAATAGTTTGATTCTCTGCCTATGTTGAAGAAGTTCTTAAGTTTTAAAAATTCAATTGTCAACATGCAGTAAATTGTTCTAGTTACTTTTTATTGCTATATCATATTCTATGCATAAAATACAGTTTATTGAGAGTATTTGGAAATAAAAATCCATGTAAGAAAGTAATATCCTGGCTTCAGAGGTGCCTCAGTGGTTAAGAGTACATAAGAGTTCTGGAAGAGGGTCTAAGTTCAGTTCTCAGTACTACATCTAGCAACTCACAGATCCAGCTTTAGGAGATCCAATGTCTCCATCTTTCATGGATACTTGCACTTTTGAGCACATATGTACATATAGACACACACACTAATGCACACAATTAAAAGTAAAAATTAAAAGAAAGGAACATCATGAGACAATTACTGTTGCCTGTGGTGGGGATCTGGGGATGTTATCTCCTCTAGCACAGAACACTGACATCCTGAACCTGCCTCCCGCTGCAAATGGCATCAGGTGGGGATATACGTGAAACATGTATGCTCTCACTGAACTGTCCAGAAAGCAACCTCATACTGCATGACTTTTCCCAACACTTACTTAGTCAAACTTCAGCCATATTTCTGTGTCTACAAAAATATTTGTTGACAAAGGGAAGGGAGACATGTCAGTCTGCCACCACATGATATTGTTACCATAGAGTTTGTTTTCAACTCAGCAAGGAACCTGCCTTCCGGATAACATTCCTCTTTTTTGTATTCGCTCCCAAGTAAGGAATTCATAGAGATTCCTCCATTATCTCTATCATTAGGTTGAATTTGAAATTTTTAAGCAGTATACCAAATATCACACACTCTGAATACTTCTAAAAATCACTGAATATGTTTGGGAAAAAAATCATAAAGATGTTACCTTGCACCCATCAAATATC
The DNA here is from genome assembly GCA_907164525.1 of Lophiomys imhausi. Classification (NCBI taxonomy): domain Eukaryota; kingdom Metazoa; phylum Chordata; class Mammalia; order Rodentia; family Muridae; genus Lophiomys; species Lophiomys imhausi. The sequence goes on from CAJQZJ010010806.1 coordinate 3,557,388, forward strand.
TAGATTTTATGAGTCACTAATTTTTAATTCTGGCTAACATCTCAAGGTCAGTGTACAACATAGGCAAAAGGTTTTTTTCTTTAAGGGTTGTGGTTATGATTCATATCTCTAATAGTCTATAATTTGGAGCTTGTGTTTGCTTCTCTTCCTTTCATACTTGATTAAATCTTCATTCTTTTCCCCCACGTGTGGTGGCTGATGAAGCACTCATCCAAGAGAGTGGGAGAAGAGTGGGCTTAGTGAGCTCCATGTTCACTCACGCTGCTATTGTTAGCGGTATTTCAACTGTCATCTCTTATTTAATTAAAGTCACATAACATTACATCTACTTAACTGGGCAGTCATACAATGCAGTGCTCTGTAATGAGTGACAATATCTTCTCTACTTCTCACTTGTTACCTTCAGGTCAGTTTGCAAATGACACATGGCAAAAGACAGGCAAAGTGAAGGTACCCAACCTAACAGTGGCCCCGTCTGTCATGTCCACTCCACTAGTGGACACATGTTTAGGGAAGAAGATGGAGTTTGAAGGTAGAAAGAGCTGGCCTGACCCTACATAAGACAGTGGTTTGGAGCTGCAGAGCAGATGTAGAGCACTTGCCTAGCACCCTAAAGATCTGATCCCCAACATTACAATAATCAAATAAACAAACAAAAACACAAGAGAGTAATAACATGAAACTATTAGTGATTGTAGGATGGTTAGTTTTAATCATCCACTTAACACAATGTGGACTCACCTAGGAAGGGACTCTCAGTGAGGAACTGTCTAGATTACTTTGGCCTATGGACACATCTATTGGGGGTTATCTTTCAGTTGAGGTGGGAAGACCTGCCTACTGTATATGGAAAGGGATTCCAAATTGTGTAAGAGTGGAGAGAGCAAATGGAGCACTAGAACACGTGTGTTATTGGTCCCTCTTTGTGACTGAGGACCATTTGCTTCAAGTTCCTGCCTAAACAAACTATTGTAGAAAAATGGCTAATTAAATTATTTACTAGTATTTAGATTATCATTAATTGGTTTGGAGGTTGTTAATCCTTAACCTGCCATTATAAATGAGCATACAGACACCACATGGATTTTAACAAACCTTGGCCTAAATTGAACAATCTTAGCCCATCTAAGCTAGCTCTTAATTCTATTTTTCAAATATGACCCCACATATACATATGTCCCCTGGACTGCTATTCTCCATGCTATGCCAATGTTCCAGGACATGTGGAATGATCTTCTTTAATCTAATCTATGGCGTGTGTCCTCCTTCTTCCTGCTCCTGGCTTCTTCTTCCCATCAGTCTCTGTCTCAGAGGCCCACACACCTTAATCCTGCCTATCTCTGTCTTTGCCCAATCCCAGGCCTCACCATTTACTTAAACAATCAGAGGCAATGTAAGTAACAGACAGCAACAAGGACCGATTAATTAACATTCAGAATGCTTAACATCACCCCATCAAACTATAACCAGGAATGATGAGCCAAATCAACCCTTCCTCCCTTAAGTTATCTTGTCAGGGTGCTTTATCACAGCCACGGGAACAGAGTTTAGAAAACACCAAAAAGACTGCAGAGAAAGATGGCATAGAATCGAAAGGACAGACTTGAGGACTTCCCAACAGCACGCTCTGCAGCACTTGCAAAGTAGAAAGAAGTTGAGTGTCCATTAACACATGATGCAAACATTATACATACACACATGTACAATTTTATGTGTGTGTATATATACAGGGAGGGTTGGAGAATTATTTAGTCTTAAAGCAGAATACATGCTACCACATTAATGAAACATTGAGACATGATAAGTGAAAGAAACCAGTCACAAAAGAACAAACCATGTACAGTTTCACTTATGCAAGGTTCCTACCACAGTCCACATTGAACAGGAACAGGTCCCAGGAAATGAACTCAGGTTGCCAGATCGGCAGCAGTGCCCTTACCCGCCGATTATTTTAAGAGAAGTATGGGAATCCTTGAAAGAGCAGCCAGTCAAGGTCACCAAAAAACTCAAAACACTGACATGCCTTAATTGTAAGATATTTAAAGCTACAAAATTCTTTCAGAGATGGTGGGCTAAAAGCTGCCTCTATCTGACCTGGAGGTGATGAAATAAAATAAAACAAAAAAAAGCTAACTCTACTGCAAAGAGAGAAAGAAAAAGGGAGAGCTTTAGGAATTCAAGAAGGAAGTAAATATATCCCTGGAATTGTGAACAAAAAAGACAAGCAATACACTGGGAAAAAAATAAGCTGAACACAGCTTCAGCTGCATGGCTCTCTGGTACAGGGAGGGAGAGCAGGAACCCCCCCTCCAAAAAGTAAGCCAAGGGGAGATTGGCAGTCCTTCCACCGGGACAAGCCCACAACTGTCACAAGCTTCAAATCCAGTTGTGGGTTTTGGTTGGACAGCGATTCCACCAGCAGGCAGATTCAATCTTATCACAGTGATGGTTCACATTGGTTGTCAACTTGACAACACCTGGAATTATCCAGTAAAGGAACCTCTAGATGTGCCTGTGGGGGATTTCCTTCATCAAGTTAATCAGCATAGGAGGACCCACCCTCAATGTGGTCAGTGGCATTTCAAAGACTGAATGCTGAGCTCAATAAAAAGGAGAAAGTAAACTGAATGACTTTCGTGTCTCTCTCTCTCTCTCTCTCTCTCTCTCTCTCTCTCTCTCGACCGAACACTTCCTGACTGAACACAAAGTGACCAACTGCTTCACTTTCCTGTCACCACCCCCTCCCCGGCATGATGGACCGAACTGAAAGTCAAAGGAACACCTTGCTTCCTTAAATTGCTGAGGTTGGCATTTTATCATGGCAAAAGGAAAAATAACTGACATAAAATGGGTTTTTGAGAGTACGGTCTTTCTGTCATAAGCCTGACATGGGTGTGTGCTTCCTGGGTTTGTGACTAGAGTGTGAAAGAGTTTTAGACTTCCGGCCAGAAAAGTCCTAACGTGCTGAAACTAAGTTTCTTGGGCCAATTTGGTGGGATATTGAAAGAAGAGAATGTTGGGAGAAATGCAGACAGTGGAGGCCAACTCATAAGCTTTTAGGGTTGTCAAGGACTCTTTTGGGAACTGGACTATTGGTGTAGTATTTTGGCCAAGAATCTGGTTTTCATTCTGCCTGTGTCCTAAGAATTTAAGTGAGGTTGAATTAAAAGATAATTGACTAATTTATTGGCGAGGGAAATTTCAACACAGGAAAGCATGCAGGGTGTAACATGGCTATTTTTTGTAACTGTATTTACATAGTCGGTAGTTCAAAGAGAGGTAGAGAGAGAGAAAGAGAGAGAGAGAGAGAGAGAGAGAGAGAGAGAGAGCAAAAGATTGAACAGAAAGACATAAGAATTGTACAGTTTGTTGAGGAGAAAGTGGATTTGGGCGAGTTCAATTTTGTATCAAGGCACATGTCCAAAAAAGAAACTATAATTATTATTATTATTTATTTATTTTTTAGTTTAAAAGAAGAGAAAAACCCAAAAACAAAATACCCTGCTGTTGAGGGAAGGTCTAATATTGTTTCTGATACATTGAATTCAATACTGAGATCTGGTTACCGCCCTTTCTGAGGCATTCTCTTCATTGGTTAATAAAAGTTGCTTATGCCAATTAGCTGGGCAGAAAGAGTATAGGAAGGCGGGACTTCCTGAGATCAGAACAGGAACTCTGGGCACACACAGAGACTCTCTCTTTCCGCCGGGAGACAAAGAAGGAGACAGACGTCTGGAGAATGCTGGAAGGTACTTGCAGGCACATGGTGGTTTGGGATTAGGTGATCCGATCCGAGTTAACTTAGAGTAGCTAATTGAGAGTCTGCCCAGCTAAGGGCAAGTGGTAAAACATTAAAAGGTCTTGGTGTGTTTAATTATTGGGGAAAAGACTGTGGCGGCTTATAGGCACTCAGTCCAAGCAGTCCCAGGCTGTTGGAATTCCAGACTCCACTTGAGCCCAGGCAAATCTCCCACCAAGCTGCTGGTAATTCTACCGGCCTAATATAACAACTTATATTAATTAACAGAGTTTAGGTTACAGGTGGTGTAGGCCACCCTTGGTCCCAGGGCTCTTTCTCCAGGATAAGTTAGGCAACCGGTTAAGGCCAGGCCGTCTGCTCCTCTGACGAGCCGCCAGCTGCTCCACCGGCCTAATCTTACAGTTTATACTTACTAATAACTACATTAATTAATTAATTTGCAGTTTCACCCTACTGTGTGTTGATACAATAGGAAACATGTCCTGACAAGCTCCCACCATCAAAAACTTCAGCTGGTTTGAAAGGAGAGAGACTGAACCAAGAACTCTGCTGAGGGTTCTGTGCTCCTTGATAACAACTGCCTAGAGAAGTGTTTCCCCAGCATCAGCACACATGCTGATATGGCTAAAACCTAAGTGGGAAGGCTCCATCTTAATTTGGCAGCAGAACTCAGCAACATGATCCATGTTGAAACTGGATTTACAGACATGAAAGATTCAATATTGAGCATGGTCACAGAGTCTTGCTTCATAGTTTCAGAGAGCAGGTATGCCTGGCAATGTACAGCAGAGTTAGACTTCCTATGAGGAAGTACTGAAAGGCTATAAGGGTGAAGCCTTACTTGCAATGGAAACACCAGTAAGCTGGGAATGGCAGAAATATATTAGTCTCCTCCACCTCAATACACTCCGCCACAAATCAGCATGAACAGAATGGATCTGAAAGAGCTACTGTAGGCAGCAGACCTGGAAGCACGAAGCCACTTAAGCCCTTCAACGGCCACTTGATTCCTTTCTAAGTCCCAGATGCCAGACCTGGTGCTGCAGGGTTTGTTCTTCCTGCTAGATTTTGATCCTGCCTTGGTCCAATCATTCTCTGCTCTGTTCCTGTTTCTCTTCTCCGTTGAAACCACAAGCAGTCTGATCTCCACACTTCCACTGAAATGTCCCCTAAGCTTGGCTTACAGTAGTCTAGAACTCCTCTACCCCACATCTCCAGACTTCCACATTTCTCCCTTAAACCAGTTCAAGGCCAGGTTTGTCACAGCTACAACTGCTGTACCAACTGTCCATATGAGTTACTTTTCTCATCTCTGTGGCTAAATACCTGGGTGGGGGTGAGGGTGCACTAATGGAGGAAGGGTTGATTTTGACTCATCCTTTAAGGGGATAAAAATCCATCATGGCAGGCAAGATACAGCATCAGGAACACAAATCGTATTGCATCCACAGGGAGGAAGCAGAAAGAGTTATGCACACCTTTGCCTTCTCTTTTTACTAGACCTGATTTGTGCTATGAAATGGTGTTACCCATGTTCAGGGAGAACAAAACTTCCTACAATCAAATGAAAATAAAGTTAAAACTTACCAGAGAGCCTTTGTAATGCAGCTCAAAAAGTTTTATGAGGAAAATTTATAGCTACATATGTTTAATTAAAAACCAGAATGATCTCAAATAAACAATCTTACAATGTAATCAAAATTGCTGAAAACCAAGAGCAGATTTAACCCAATAGCAGTCCATGGCAGGAAATAATGAAGATCAAGACAGATGTTAATCAGAGCTAAACAATGAATCAATACATTGAATCAATGAAACAAAGAGTTGGCTATTTGACCAAATAATAATAATAATGAGACTGACAAACCCATAACCAAACTAACTCAAAGAAAGAAAAGGCTCTTAAGATCAGAGACACAAAACAGACTGCTACAGATTCCAGTGAAATCCAGATAATAAGGAAACACTTGAAAACTTCAAAACCTGAAAAAAATCTAGAGGAAAACGGACAATATGTAACACATATAACAGACTAAATTAAAGCAAAAGATCATAAACAACAGAACCATAGCAATCAGTGTGCTCAAAGCTCTGATAAAAAGTCGGCCCACAATAAATAAATAAATAAATGCCCAAGAGAGGACATGCATATCAAATGCCATAGTAAAATCTACAAAGTCTGTCTTCTGTGAGAAAAATCAAAGCTATAGTTCCACCTAGAAGAATAATTTGGCACTGTGTCAGTGAATTTCATGGATGCAACAGGGCACTCATTTGGGATACGATTTTAGTGTCTTAACACAACTCTCTCTCCTGCCTGATACTTAATTCAAGGATGAGGTTAAAATTTTTCAAAAATCATAAATCCCTAAATATATAATGCATATAACCTACTAAATTAAATCAAATACTGATCTACATACCGGTTGAACATAAATATGTAAATGCCTTCTTCAGAGGTCTCAACTAACCAGATGTGTCTTTTATTTCTGGCCCCTTAACACTGTGCTCCTCTGTGTGGCAGAGAAGGAAAATATTAGACGACACTTAAGAAACAACAACAACAAAAAAGCTGAACCAAAGTGCAGTTCTGAAGAAACATGCAAAAGAGAGCAAAGTTGACTTAGTTAGATTCCACAAATGCACAAACAGAACATGGATGGTCACGCTGGGTACCTTATTATAGAAATTTTCATATGTCCTGAGTACAGGCTAACTTACTCATCAGCTAGCTTCAACAAAAACACTTTGTCAGTTCTATTCCTCTACTCCCACTGTGGTTTATTTCCTGGAATTTTAAAGTGAACACTAGATGTTACATCATTGACTTCCAAACATTTTTTAAAAATGCATTGTCTCCTTAAAGAAAAGAATGATCGAGTCTAGAAAACTAATAATAAGTAAAGTAGCATTCATCTGAATCATCTGGAAGACTTGTGTAGCTGTTCATATCACATGCACATATCAAGACTTGAGTCTGACAAAGGAAGGCGAGAAAACTAGACTTAAGGGCTTCAGGAGTGAACCAACCAAATTCTGAAACAAGTTTTTATCACCTTCAGCCCTCAGAAATTTGGCTCTGTCTATATCTACAAGAGACACCAGCCTTTCGTATACAAAGGCCTAGAGCACTTGCACAAGTCTCTTCTAAACAATCAAACCGCCAATTGCCTGTCTTAGCAAGAAAGAGAAAAACGGAAGGCTCATGTTTAGATGAAGAATGTAGCTTCCCACTAAAGGCAAGTTCAAACTGAGGAGCCAGTGAGAATCGAGAGGCTGCCTGAGCTGCAAGGATGGCTAGCGTAGTTGTACAGACCATCTGTTGTCTCCATCCTCAGGTACCAAAGCCAAACTAAAACTAAGGGTTGTGGAGAATTGCTCAGAGTGCCTCTATGGCCGATAGTGTGCCCGGCTTAAACTTTCAAACTGACAAGTCTCAGGATCCCAACCTCTGCCTCACCACTTATTCCATTCTCTTTCCTTCCCATGCTCTTTCTCCCCACTAAATTGATTCTAAAGGGTGAACATGCTCATGGCCAATCATGATCCCCTCGTGGCTACTGAAATTTATCATCCTCAGTTAAGGTCAGTTGAGATTCTCCAGAATCATGATTTGGACTTTCAGGTGTCAAGTACCATAGAGCATATCATGCATCAGTGGCCCAGTCTGTTGCAATCAACGTTAGCGATGCCTGGGCCATCGATAGGTGAGATAGACTATCAATCAGAAGGTAGAGTTAAGGAAGAAAAGATATTCTAAACAGTGGCTTTTGTGAATGGTGCTAGCTAGTGCATCTTGATGTAGCCATTTTACAGCAGAAATTGTCTCTATCATCTTTTGACTCTGGCACCTCTCCCATGATGGTACTGGAAGGACCCCAACATTTGTTTCTGCAGCACTCCCTTTTCTCCACTTTGGTAGCTAGACACCTAACTGACACACTTTCTTTTCATTGTCAATTAGTGGAGACAGTAAGTACCGAGGCCAAATTAGTTTGTTGAGTACAGAAAACCTAAGGAGGATCAGAGATTTTTTTTAACAAGGAAGTGTCTCCAAAAAAAAAAGAGAGTAACCTGAAAATATTTTCAGAAAAAGGCAGTAGATATGTGATTCATGTTGTCTCCTGAAGACAAAACAAATGAGTGAAGTGAGAAGCCAGAAGGCAGATGACTCCCTTTAAGTAATGATGATAACCCATATGGTGCCTGTGTTCCAAGTCTCCCTGTGTGGTAAACAGAAGCAGATAAGGGGTCCATGCTTGAACCAGAGGTAGAGATGAAGACGGAGATCATGGAATAGAGGCCAGAGAGAGTAAGAGCTGCTGTATTTGGCCACCTCATGATACCTAGATCAGAACAGCTAGACTCCAGAGTGGAGGTACTCACCAATCTAGAAATAAGTAAAAACAAAACTCTGCCTTCCTTTCCCATACTGTACCAAACAACAGACCTATACTCTTGTTCAAATGAAAGAAAGAAGGTATTTTTATCTCCTTGTCAGATAATTAAATAGTAATTAAAAGTATTTAATGCTACTCCAGCATAAAATGGATAGAAAAAGACAAACTATTTTGTCTATATACAAATAGGGAAGACAGAGAGAGACTTCAAGATTTCAGAGCGTTAACAGTGATGCAAAGCCCATTTAATGGACACTACCCGAGCTTTTTTTCCCAAGCACCGCAATTGATTGCCATGAGATTATGATGCCATTAAAATTCACTCTGCCCATAAACTAATGCTGCAGAAAATGCTGACGTTTATAGCAGTTCCTACAAGGGACATATTTCAGTGTGAAAGTAAGTCCTAATGTGAGAACTTTATCTCAGTAAAGCAACATCTAGGAAGGGGGAAGGAGGAGGAGGAAGAGAGGCTGTCCGGGAATGCTGTGAGTTTTATTTCTCTCAATAATGGGTGTATGGATGCTAAATTTCAAAGACTTTAAAAAATAAATCTATTGGCCTTTGACAAAATCAATCCAAACCCCATAAACCAAGAAGTCATCCACTTGATATTAATGAGCCCACATTTGCATTTATTTGTCTCTTACACTAGACAAACCATTAATTTCATGTTTATGCTTCCTTTGAAGTTTGAATGCTCATAGATAGATGGCCTCATCGAATCTCCTGCTGCTATATTAATATTTTGCTATAAATGATAAATTTTATCATTTTCCACAACACCCCTTTTTACTTTAAGAAAGCTGTGAAAATACAAGCGATAAGTCTTAAGCTCTGAAAGCACCACACTCCTCTTTTTTTTTTTAAGATTCTTTAGATGAGATCATTAAAATAGTTATATCTTTAGCATCAGGATACCCTTTGATGGCTCCTGGGCTTGAAATCACGACGGTATATAATCAACCTCTCTGGAGTAAAAGATGGTTTGTGTGGCTCAGAGCTGACATTCAGGCTCATTCTTGACCAACACTCAGTGCCTGTATTTACCTGGTAATATTTTAATTTCAAACATGAGCCTAGTTCATTGACTCTAAAGAGGAAATCTTTGCAGTAGGAGTACTTAGCACCAGCAGGGTATTATCTTTTGATAGAGTATTAGAAATGGCAAAGTGCCAAGCAGGAAGTCCGAGGGTTTTAGATGGGCTGGGTCAACACTAAGCACTAAGTGATGCACGAGCATGTGCCACAGAGTGAGACAGTCCTTGACAGTGCTGCTACTCTGCTTGATGTCGGTGGTGAGGATGATGATGGTGGCGGCAATCATGGAGTACTGCTTGAACTTTTCTACATACCCAACACTGAGCTTCAACTACGTGACCTTCCTTCCAACAATCCTGGAGACAACTGCTACTGTTGTTCTCAACTTACAGATGACAGAACTGAATCTGAAAAGCCTAACTCATTTGTCAACTACAAAACTGATAAAAAGAATGGGAGGCCCATTTGCCTCTGTACAGAGAGCTGTTGCACTTAGAGTCATCAAGAACTCCTAGTGATCACCCCACAAATGTGTTAAGCTTGAATTGAGACCCTTGTCAACTCTTAATTCTGTTTCCATAGTAAAAGTAAGAAAGGGACCCAAGCCAGGAGTTTCTATGTGATCAGCTTTGATGACAGTCACCTCAAGTCACCGTGATTCAGATACATACAAACTAGAATGTCTCTTAATTTTTAGTCTAGAACATTCTAGTAACTTGTCTTCTCTCATTCTTCAAGGACTCTCTCTTCTGTTACTGACAGGCCATCAATCCAGTCTCTTCCACAGATGTGCACACAACTCTCTGAGAACCCTTCTATTGCTCCAGCTCACTTTCACCACATTAATAGACTTGGATTTTGCTTACATGGATACAAAACCCCTGCCACAATTCATGTTTTATGTTCACATGGCATTAAAATTAATGTGTAGCTTCTTTATACAGCTTATAAATATACATTCATATCTCGGATTTTAGATTACTATACATTCCTTTTTGGAGGATGAGCAGAAAGTCTCTCCCACTAGAGTTACATATTCAAATTGATTCTATGAAAAAATACTATTTGCATGGAGGCGAAAAGAAACATCACAAGAAAATAATCATTTATAAATCGTTAGAATGTCAGATGTTTAACAATTTGTTTGTTCGGCTTATTTTTGCTTTACTTCTGAGCAAAAACGTGATTAAGGACTGCAGTGAAATGTTTTAAATGAAAATGAAAATGTTCAAGTAGCAAGAAATGAGAAAGACAGCTTGATAGAAAACATCCGAGAGGCCCACCAAGGGCATAAATGTCTCAGGTATCCATAGGCTAGAACTATCCCACTTGCGTCATCAAAAGGATAGAGAACACAAGTAGAAGGGTACAGATATTCCTGACCACAGAGACATGCACAAACAAAGGCTAGGCCTCCTTTCGTCCAGCAAGCAATTAGGAAAATGAGCAGCGCTAGAAGAACAAAATAATCCTTTGTAGATTTTTGTTTGTTTGTGTTGGTATTTTTATTTACATGTTTGAGTGTTTTGTCTTCAGGTAAAATGTGCAGCATGTGAGTACCTGAAGTACGTGGAGGCCAGACAGGGAGTCGATTGCTCTAGATCTAAAGTTACAGATGGTTGTGTGTCCTGAGACCCAAACCTGGGTCCTCTGCATGAGAAGTCAGGACTCTTAACCACTGATCCATCTCTCCAACCCCTCTTTCATGGACTTTTGATGTTTCCCATTTAATTATTCAGTTGCCCTTAACTAACCACTATTGTTATCACTGTTTTACACTCAGGAAAAGCAAGGCCTTGGAAAGGCAGCTAAGTTGCATAGAGAGAGTCTCATAGCTACTAAGAGATAAAGCTGGAATTCAGATCCAGGATGCCCTGCTCCAGAACAACACTGTCTGACTTCTTTAGTAACTACATGTGAACCCTAGAAGGAAGCCTGCTTCAATACACCCCACACAGTTGCTGTGGTCATCTGCTTTAGAAAATGGCCCTTTCTTTAAAATGGAGCAGGCAGTAATTGAGAAGAAAATCATTATAATCTCCCAAGTAATTGTGAGTACAGACAGAGCCAATCTTTCTAGAGTTGGAGTTAGAATAAAGGGCCTATCACATAACTTCCCTGTCTCACAGAAAATAAGAGGCTCTTGAATGCTAGCATGTTGTCTTAAATAAGAACTGTACCAACAATGACTAGGCATCTTGAAAGGAATTCAACCAACTTGATCATGAAAAATAATTATCTGTGATTGTCTAAATAAGAATGACCCTCACAGGCGCATATATGTTTAAGTACTTGAGGTCTCCAGTTGGTGGAACTGTTTGGGAAGGATTGGAAGTTGTGGCCTTTGTTGGAGGTGGTGTTTCACTATGATGGGGGTCACTTTAAGGTTTTGAAAGCTTATGCCTGTCCCAGTTAATTCTCTCTGTCTCCCACCAGGATGGTCATAAACTCTAAGCCTATGAAACTGTAAGCAAGCCCCCAATGAACTCTTTCTTCTATAAGTTGCCTTGGTGATGGCGCTCTTCATAGAAAAGTAGCTGAGACACTCTGCAGTCAGTATGGCACTGGAAGAGTTTTATCAATAAAAATCTGAGGCTTTAGAAAATTTCTCTGGGTAAGTAAGAATGGGGAGCTCAAAAACAAGGCTAAAAAGCCTTCATTTTGCATGAATCTTCCTTTTCTCATTTTTTTTTAAGTTGGAAGTAAAACTATTCCCATTTTAATAACTCATATGGAGAATATTTTAGGAAGATAGTAGTATGCCACCGCTGGAGAAACTAGAGATTCCTGAGAGAAGAGAGGTTGGGGTACGAGCTAGAGCTTAAAATGTGGAAAAGCAATCCTGACCTTGGTTTTCTATTAAACACAAGTTGACTCATAACAGTAGATAAAGCAGTGGTATCAGAGCCCAGCACCAGAGCGTTGGTCTAGTTCCACGGCCTTAAGGCAGTGCTTGACCCCAGAGCATATTCCCTGATGCTGGTTACATGAGCACAGGTCTGTTGTGCCCAGTGAATCAAACCAAATTGACAACCAGAAAAACTGGGTTAAAAAGGTAACAGAAAGCTTTGTACTGATGTCTGAAAAGTTGCAAACGTGATGAAAATAAACTTTTTTTCTTTTGGTTTTCTGAGACAGGGTTTCTCTCTCTCTCTCTCTCTCTCTCTCTCTCTCTCGTGTGTGTGTGTGTGTGTGTGTGTGTGTGTGTGTGTGTGTGTGTGTATGTGTGTGTGTGTGTGTGTGGCTCTGGCTGTCATCGAACTCAGAGATCTGCTTGCCTCTGTCTCCTGAGTGCTGGGATTAAAGACATGGCCACCAGTGCCCTGTGAAAGTAAACATTTTTACATTGGCAATAAAGACTGGAAATAGTAAACAGATATACACCATGACAGTGAGATTAGACCTTATACATATACTGAGACTTACAAAACCAGTTTGTCTCCACTGCAGAGGAATGTCTTCTGACAGACAGAGAAACTGTGGGCTTCAGTTTCTGGCTGGTAAGGGAGTCTCCTTTTCTGGTGTATGCTGTCTCTGAGAGGGGAATGTCAGCCCTCTGTGACTCCAGGACTGAATGGCCACCTCATCTACATTTCCCCATCTGACTAGTAATGTGATTAAGGGATCCAGGGACTCTTTAATTTGTCACCTCTATCACTCTCTTCATTTTCATCTTAAGTTCTCCATGGGGTTTCCTGATTCTGGATGCCAGGCTAAAATTTCCTTGAGTTTGTTCATTTCAGAGAGAGACAGAATAAAGAAGAAACTGAGGAAAACAAAATTCTGTTTTTCTCAAAGAACAATGTTTACTCACAAGGCTCAGTGGATACACAGGAGACAAAGTTCTTTTGTCTGTGCAATAATAAACCTTGGGGAGTGGTGCCATCCTCTTGGGCAAGGTTGCAGTGCAGGCCCCATTGTGTAAGATCCGAGCGAGAGCGAGTGTGTCTATGTTTCTGTTGTGTACTCAAAACAACACCCATTGTGCCCACATTGCTAGAAGGACTCAGGCTCACCAATGGAAAACACTTGTCGTTACTGGCCCCTAACCTTCGCTTTGCCATCCAAATCTCACAGTATGGATATAATCCAGACCTCTATCATTTGAGGTCCTCTTGCCCTGTACTTCTGAAACAAAAGCTATTATACTGCACCATGGTGGAAAAATAAAGGGTCCTGGAACACCAGCCTATAAGGTGGAGTGTGAGCTCCATTTAAAGTTTAAAAATCAAGGAAAACAAAACACTTCTGATTAAAAATGGCTTTTATGCCTTTGTGCGTGAAAGCATGGGTGTTGGTACACACACACACACACACACACACACACACACACACACACACACACA
>CAJQZJ010010806.1:3570944-3596506 GCA_907164525.1 Lophiomys imhausi
ACACACACACACACACACACACACACACACACACACACACACACACATACATACGTATTCATAAGAACATTTCATCAAAATGCTCAGGACAAGAGCCAGTGGCCTGTCCTTGCTTTCAGAAGCTGAGAGATGTAGCTGGAGAAGAGGGCCAGAAGAGAAGGGAGTCTGTGCTTGCTGAACAAAACTCTGTCCAATTAATGGGCCTCAACACAGGAGGAAAGGACATCCTTTAACTAAGACATATGGCAGGTGGAGAATATAATCTCTAAACAAATGAAGGATCCAATCACACTTTTTTTTCTAACAGCTTCCCACACCTTTAAGACATATGCACCCCAAAACAGGTTGTATTTTCTTCCCATTAGGAGATTCCCAGTGCTCTTCAAAAAAACAAGGACCTCACCCTTGGTAAAGTGGTAGATATAACACTTTCTGAAGAGCTCAAGGCAGCTTGAAAACTTAGGTTTTGGGGAATGTGGGGGAGAACAATCAGCATATTCCTCAAGTTGAAAGTGACTTTGAGAAATTAAATGAGCTGGATGTGGTGGCACACGCCTTTAATCCCAGCACTTGGGAGGCAGAGGCAGGCAGATGTCTATGAGTTCAAGGCCAGCCTGGTCTATAAAGTGAGTCCAGGACAGCCAGGGCTATACAGAGAAACCCTGTCTCAAAAAGCCAAAAGAGAGAGAGAGAAATTAAATGAGGTTCACCCTGGGTTTTAGCATCATATGCTCTGTCTGCATGATCCACATGAAAAAGACCCAGAATTTTCTTAAAGCTGTTCAGAGCCAAGCATCATATGCCTTCACCAACCTCCTATTCCCAGACTGAAATGTGTGTCTATTGCTTTCCTCTTGCTGGTCCTTCTATCTGAAAGCCCTTACTGCTCACTACCTCCCTCTCTTTGTCTATCTTCTTCCTATTTCACAGCTACTCTTGAGCCCACACCCTGCCTTCAAACTCCAACAGTGGGTGAGGTTTACCCTCTCCTACAGGCCCCTGCCGTGCTCTCATTGCAGATATTATCAGTTGTTATTGGAACCTTTCTCTACGGCCTTGGGAGCTGCCAACAACAATATGCCCTCTGGTTAATTAGAGTCTATGCAGGTTCTATGGCCTACAACAGAGGCAGAAGGGTTGCTCTACACCTTTGAAAATGAAAAAACTGTCTTATGCCACTTGCTACTGTAATATTGTTGGGACGGTTGGTGTTGATGGTGTGTGTGTGTATGTATGTGTGTGTGTGTGTGTTAACATGCACATGTGTGTACATGCATGTGTGTCTGTGTGTGGTACTAGGGATAGAGTCCAGGGCCTTGCACATTCTGGGCCATATCTCCAGTCCAGCAGTATCCTTATAAATACTCTGCTCTTCACATCAATTTCCTGAACAAGAATTTGTCAGGCTCTCTGCTGTCTTTTGGGACAAACTATCTCATTCTCCCTTCATCCTGCCTCCTGCTAGAGCAGATGTTGTGCTGGTCTCTGATGACAGAAAGCCTTCTCTGTGTGTCCATTGTCAAACTGACTCCTGACTTCATCTTTTTGATTCAGTCAAACCTGTTGCCTGATCAACTCTGATCTCAGAGTGTTTATTCCCTCCTCTTTACCTTTGGATTGAGCCCACAATGTTTACAGAAAAATGGGGAAATAGTAGGAAAGGCAAGAGATGAGAAGAAACGGGAATGGGGGACAGAAGATAGGCCTATAGTAAGGGGGGGGGGGGGAGAGAAATAAGGAAGAAAGAAAAAGGGAATAGGATGTTTGAACCAAGCTACCTGTTCACCTGACTTTCCAGGATGCATTTCTGTGCTTTGGCTCCCTACCGGCTTTTGCTAGGAAGTAGATCAACTATGTGGAACACTTCAAGTGTTTCTCCAAGATATTTATGTGGTCTGGAAAGTTCTTCTTTGTAATTTCTAAAGTTATCTGCCCCCTGCTGAAAATGGTACAGAAAGGAAATAGGGCCATTTGCAGTCAGATTCTGCAAGTAGACCAAATCCTCTTGTGACATCCTGGTCATCTATAAAATACCAGTCCATTGTGCATCAGAGTTTCATTGACCATCCTTAAGCCTTATGACAATCTAATTTACACACTCACACAGAAGGGAGGGAGACAAAGACAGACAGAGAGAAAGAGACACAGAGAAAGAGGTGTAGGGGGGCAGGGGAGGAGAAGAGAGCATTACTTCAGTGTGGTAGAAGCCAGTTTCATCTGTTTCTTTATCACTATGTATCTATGTATCCCAAGCTGGCTTTGAACTTATGGTCCTCCAGTCTCTGCCCCCAAGCACTGGGATTACAAGTGCTCATTGCCACACCTATTTAAGCTGTCTGTTAATGAGTGCTATAAACTGAAACAGAAAGGTAATGCATTGGATTTCAGCAGAGTTCCTTTCAAGGCCGTTTTGGTTTTTCCAAAGGAGCACACCCTGTATTTATAACCATTTTCTAACCCTTCTTAGATTTGGCATTCCCACAAAAATCCTGCCCCTGAGGCGTCCTCTCATGTGTATACAAGATGGCAATGTATCAGTTGAAACCACAAGTAATTCAACCTAAAGGCAAAGCCAATTTCAAATTATTCTCAATAGAAGTACATGAATCTGCCAAGTGCTCTGATGGTCTATAACCATAAATATACTTCATAATTTGTTCCTCTGTAGACACTCAGAGACAGACGTGCTGAATTAATGGTAGCATTTTGTGACCTCTAGACTTTCTCCATTAAGACCAAGTTAATTTTCAACATGCAAAGACTCATTTTTTAAAAACAGAATAATATCAGTAATAAACACGGAGCATAAATGAGCAGTGTGCACAAATGGCTGCTAGAAAACAGCTATGCGATCACACCCTCCCTAGTTCCACTGAAACCCAATTTACATCAAATGCATTAAGAGAGGATATGATGAGCATTTGATTTGTTTGGGCTTTGTGAAGAAGCAGCAGCATCTCTCAAAGATTTGGATAGATACATGCTTGTGATGAGGTAAAACCATAAGGAGGCATGTTCACCTCAAGGTTCATTAACAGGGTCTGATGCGTTTTTGAAAAAGAGGCAGACATCATGGAGACACCTGGGGAACGCTTCCTGGAGGTCCGTCAGATCATCACGGCGATGGGGCATGTGCTTTTGTAAAGGACTTCTCACTATGCTTCAAGCTTGCTCTGACTGTGTAGGTGGCAGTTGAGCAGATCTTGAAACAATGAGCCAACACTCTGAGGTGTTCTTTTAACTCCAATGTGCATGTGTGAGGCAGGCAGGACTATAGCCTTGCAGTGAAATGCGCCTTAGCTGACTAAGAAGGGCTTTTCATTGCATCACCCTGGCTGATTACTAACCGTCCGTGGCGCTGTCCAGGTTCTGACCAAGCTTCTTTCACTTCTCAGAGAGGATTCTGGGCAGTAGAGTCTCTCACTCATGAGAGACACCAACAAGAAGGGGAAATGGACTTAGAACTAAGATAGATATTTAGTGTCCCATGACTTCTGAAACACCGACTTCTACTTTAGCCAATGCGTTATTTCCAAATGCTAGTATTAATTTGATTTCTTTCCAGAAAGTGCTAAATGGAAGATGTAAAATTTAGAAATCTAAATCAGCAGTGGTCTCTTCTAAACTGGTGTGACTGGCTTTTACATGCTGTCTACCACTTAGATTTTTTTTAATTCATTGATTTTGATTATGAATGTTAGAAAAGACTAGGACATAATGGTGCAGTAGAATGTGTGATACTTACACTTATAAATTCTACTTAGCCCTAAACAATAGTTAATTTGTGTAAATAAAATTACTGGTTAACATGACATGAAAGTAATAATATGGTTTTTAAAGCGATGATCATATATATTAGGAAAAGATCAATCATTCAACGTTTCTGTATCAGACTTTTCTAAGAGAATTCAGACATATTAACAGTCATTTTAGCTGGGATTCTTATTTGCCCTGAAAAGAAAATGGAGAAATTAAGCCAAGCAGTTGACTCATGGCAAGGACTGATATTTCCATGAGTCCACAGTTTCTGGGAATGTCAGGGCATCATGGGGCCCTTGAGGCCTGGAAGGATGGGACACATGCAAGAAACAGATAGGAATTTAGCAATGTGGGGCTTCAACAAACCACACACCATGAAATCCGAGGCCTAGAAGATGATAACTTTTGGTAGAGAGTGTTCTAGTTGTAAATATAGTCGCCATTTAAAAATTCTGAATGGCGCATGTGGTGAGTAGAGACAAAATGCACAGCATGCTCTTCAACTTCTTGTGTTACCACAGCCCATTCTGAGACTCTCCAGACAATGTGCTCTAACCCCAGGCTGAAGCTGACTTTCCTGACAGCTGGCATGAAGTGGTTTATGAGGCAAATTAACAGTGCAGAGTGAAGATTTGGGTTGGAAATTTCGTATTGAAATAGTTGCTCTCAAATACTCTTCAAACACATCAGAAACAATCATTTATATGAAAGAAATGGAAAGCGGACAACATTTATGTAATGCTTAGCTAGAAGTTAAATACATCAAAAGAAATCCACAGGTAGCCAAGAATCCAGAAACACACATAGTTCCAGTTGTCCTTGGTAGCTACAAGAGCATGGCTTCGGGTTTTCCAACAAACATTCAAATCTGTAGATGCTCCTTATGAAATGACACAGTCCTTATGAAATGACACAGTATTTATATCTGAGCTAGGCACCTTCTTTAATATGCTTTAGATCTAAGTTATTTATAATGCCTAATGCAAATTTTTTTAATAAATTGAATCTGTGGGTATGAAAGCAGTGGATATGTGGGACAAGGGTGCACTGTTCCCATCTTTCAGTCCTTGGAACAAGCTCCTCATTCTCTAGCACACCATACTTCCAGGAACAGCCTAGAGCTCACTTGGAGATCATGTGTGTATTGCCTTAAATTCCCCTGCAGCCTGGAGCAGCAGCCCTATCTTCATTTCCTGGTCAAAGCACATCCTCCTGACAGGAAGCGAAGGAGGAGAAAGAAGAATAAGGAAATGGAAGGCTACAGAATATGGAAGAGACTAGGATGGAAACACATACGCAAAGGAAAAACAGAACCACCTTCAGGTTGTTATAAGGAAACAAAGCACAATTTAGAAGACTATTTTCCAGCCTCCCTTGCAAGACCCATTTCTGTGTGGTCAAGTTCTGATAAGTGTAATATTGGCAGAAATTCCATGAACACTTCCATGAGTACTAGATCCCTTAACAGACAGCTGGTATTTATTTCATCATTTCCTTCTGCTGGCCAGAATGCAGATGCAGTATTGGAATCTACTGCAATCTTCCTGGGATATGAGCTAGCTATGGGAACCAAGGCACACAGATAGAAGTGCTAGGCCTCTTGTTTGGAATTTTATGAAGCAGAACCGCAGGCCATGGCTAAACTACCAGTCTCTGAGCAATCAAGAGAAACAATTCATGTCTTGTTTGTATTATTGTTACTGAGATCTCTGTCATTTTGTTTTGTTTTGTTTGCAGGGTCTCATGTCATCCAGGCTGGCTTCCAACTTGTAATATGGAGGATGACCTTGAACTCATGAACTTCTGATCTCCTTGTCTCCTCCCAAGTGCTGAAATTATAGGTGTTCACCACCATGCCTGGATTATGCAACTCTGGGAGTTGGGCCCAAAACTCCTTGCATGCTAGGCTATTCCTCTACCTCTAGCTATAGCCCTAGCCCTGGGTGTCTGTTTTCTTAATAGCCAATAATCCTAGCTGACCCAGATGGATGCTGACTAAGCATTCTCCTGGTGTAGGAAGTTCACAGGTAACTGCCATCCAGCTTGGAAAAGGCTCAGCTATCATGTAGAAACACTGTCTTAGATTCTGTCTTCATTAGTTTTTTGATGCTGTATAAATACCATGACCAAAATGAATGGAGGAAGAAGTGATTTATTTCAACTTACAGGTTACAGTTCACCATAAAGGGAAACCAAAGCAGGAACTCCAGGTAGAAACAGGAACTGAAGCAGAGATCATGGAAGAATGCAGCTTCCTGGCTTGCATCTGGGTTCAGGTGCTGCTGCCCTTTTATACGGCCAACGCTCACCTGCCTAGGGTTGGTACTACCCACGGTGGGCTTGGGCTTCCTACATCAAAATCAGCAATTGATTAAATGCCCCATAGACAAGCCTACAGGCCACCTTCTGGAGGCAATTCTTCAACTAAAGACCCCTCTTCCCAGTATCAAGTTGACAACTAAAGATAAGTATTGCAGACCTCTTGCAGGATGACAGAGCATCAGATTCTCCTTACAGTCCTTCGATCATCAGGCCCTAATTCAGTCTATACTTGACTACCCAGTGGTGAGTGCCTGGCATGTAGGTGTTTGTGTCATTACTCCTGACTTTTCTAGGCTTTGACCTTTATTTTCTAGGCTTTGACCTTTATTTTTTAGGCTAGAATCCTTGGCTTTGGACTTGGACTTCCCTCCAAATTCTTCCTCCCCTTCCTAATGCCCTGGCTTTCTGATGCTACTCTGGTAATAGCCTCTTGTAAGTCAGTGTAATTTCCTACACCTGTGAGGGATGTTCCAGGATGCCTTCAAGCAAACATTAGGATAAATAGCGCACTGAACTTCATCACTTTTTCTTTTTATCAATGACCTGAGGATCAGGTTTGTTGTTGTTGTTGTTGTTGTTGTTGTTTTATTTCATGTGTGTTCTTAGACCGCTCGGCCATCCTGACTATTTCATGTGTGTTCTTTATGTTCAGATGGCTAAATAGCTTGATTTTCTGTGTTACAGTGTATTTTCAATTAGTGATCATAAACCTAAACTTGAACTTAATGCCAAAGTTACCCCTTTCCCTATGTACACTTCAAAAAACAATTTCTCCTTTAAGGGACTCGGTTTCCTCATCGGTAAGCAGGATGACTGTCTCTAAAGCTGGCTTTCCTGGGAGGATGGTGCTGGCCATACACCATCAGTAAGTCGCTACTGCTCTCTAGTGGTTACAAGACAATTTGCTGTTCTTAGGACACAGGACAAGGACCACGTTCTCGCAACTGTGAAGCAGGTAAGCTTTATTGTCACACGTAGTTAGGATGCCACAACATAGTTCAGTAATTGAAACTAACATCTGGCTCATTTAAAGCAAAGAAGAAAATCTCACAGCTATTTTCATAAATTAGACAAATAGTTCTCAAACTTCCTAATGCTTTAATTAGGATCCTTTAATGCAGTTCCTCATGCTGTGGTGAACCCCAACCATAAAATTACTTTCATTGCTACTTCGTAACTGTAATTTTGGTGCTGTTATGAACAGTAAAGTAAATATCTGCGTTTTCCAATGGTCGTAGGCAACCCCCGTGAAAGGGTTGTTTGACCCTCAAGGGGATCTCCACCCACAGGTTGAAAACTGCTGAATTAGACAACGCTTTACATAATTTTATTTCATAAATAATTATAAAGATATGACTGTACCCATTTTATGAGATTGTCAGGAGAACCAAATGTGTGAATGCTTAGCTTTGTACCAGACACACTGCCAAGTGCTTATTAAATATCACATGTTAATTTTCTATCTATGGAGTGAGCCACTCCATGTCACACACTTTATTTCATAAAGTGACATAAAATTATTTCAGTTCACATAAATTTAGTTGACACCAGATAAATCAGGTTGGTGCATTTATCAAATCTTTGTAAGAACTTGAAATCTCTGGGATATCTTAATGTGAGTCAAGATTTGGGACATGAACTGAAATAGCCTCCACCTTCTTACTTTGCCGTTCTCACCTGTGTCCTTCATTTCCACAGTCTTCCCCACCCAGCACATGCTTTGATACTTCAGAGGCTGTTAGTCCAGCTTATTCAATGCCTCAGTGAATACACACATCTGTGTGACATGAGGTGGCTCACTCCACAGACAGAAAGTTAACACGTGATATTTAATAAGCACTTGGCAGTGTGTCTGGTACAAGTCTAAGATTCGGTCTTCCTGACAATCTCATAAAATGGGTACAGTCATTATCTTTATATCTTTACAGATAAGAGAATATAGCCAGGTTCCTAGTAGGAATGCACACTCCTCCCCACTCCCCATTTGAGTTCATGCATGGCAATGTGACTTGTGTGGGCTGACGAAGCTTGAATGGAGGAGCTGTGGCTCTCACTTGGAGCTAGAGTCCTCTTTCAATCTCACAGGAAATAGAGTTCAGTCCCCAGTGGTTGTAGAATCAAAACCATGACTCATTAGAAAAGTTAGACCACATCGGTGTGGAGCATATCCATGATCCCCCTTCACCTGTTTTTTCAACCTCTGTTGTAACTTGTTCTATTTCTCAAATATTCAGTCCCACTCGTCAGTTTTGCTCAGTCTTGTACATCATCATGGTGTTCTTACTTCTCTGCCTTGTCCTATTTTTAAAATATGACTTCTGTCCTTTATATTTCAAACGGTATGAAGACCAGGTGACAGTTTACTAGGCTTTGTATCCCTACTATGTACCCTGTTTGTTTGATGTTCTAACTGTGACACTTTTATGATTGTGACCCACACTGCTGTTTACTTAGTTTACTTCTTCGCTGTCCATGCTGTGTTTCCTACAGAAGAGTGTGAGCACTCGACTACACATGAGATCAACGGGGGGAAAAGCCATTGCCATGGTCTAGGGTCCCTTGCATTGGCAAGCTATCCACAGTATCTTCAACTCTTCCTTCTCTCTGACTCTGACAACATCTCTCCGTCACCCATGCTTGGTTCCTCTATGTCACCAACCAGGGGCATATTATATTAGTGATTATATTAGTACCCTATTCTGATAAACCAGGAAAGTTTCCCACTTTTGTAGCCCATTGCTAAGTTTTATTTTTGGAGAGTGGGAGAGATGACCATAATTCTGCTTATTGCATTCTCCTGCTTAAACCCTTCCCCTCTGTATAGTCTCTGTAAGGTCAGGGGAGTGGCTTTCTTGTGTGCAGATTACTGTCTTCCTTCACTAGAACAATATTCAATGGGTCTTCAACAAACAGCCACTGTTTGAATGACTAAGCATGCCCCTTTGGTGACCGAGGGGTAAATATTAATAACTGGCCTTCATCCATCGGCATTCGCGTGCTCTCATTTTCCTACATCAGCTCAAGCAGAGTTCTTCCCTTTTAAAGTATTTTTCAGGGCTGACAAGCAGGGATAGGAGTGACTGCAATACCCCAACTCTTCCTCCCACATGTTCGTTCATCTAGTTTTCCTTGAAGTTGCTTGCCTCCTGTGTCTTCTGCAGACGGTGAAATGAGACAGTAAAATTGATTCTAAAATGTTAAGCTCCACAACACAAGTAAACAAAGTACACGCCCCATTTTAATCATGAAGGTTATAAGAATTTTTTAAAGGCTAACCTAAAATAAAACTATAAGAAAGATGGAAAATAAAGAAATGAAAAATATATCATAGATTATGTAGATATTATATCTAAAACAAATAAAAAAGAATTTTGGATGTGGCTCAGTAGTTGACCACTTACATACCATATCTAAGGTTCAATTCCCCAACTCCATAAAACAAACAAAAAAACATAGACAAGCAATATAGGTTGCATTTTTAAAATGTAAAGAGGAAAAAATGTAAAGAGGAAGATGGCATAAAAATAATAAGGGATGCAGGCCCTGCACTTCCTATATAATCAGATATATTTATCCCTCTCAGGTCTCTGAGGTGGTTGAAGAATAGATAGCTAGAGTCTCATAGTTAAATTTTGAGTTGTTTAGGAATCAAGAGAGCGCTCTAGATCTAAGAAGATGGTTATAATAGCGATGCAAGTTAGTATGAAAGCTGAGTCAGTTATAGAACTTTAAACTCATAGAGATGGTTAGATGGTAGAATGTTAAAGTCAGGGGCCAAATATGTATAAACTGGACATTGGGAAGGTATACTGGGCCATTTAACTCTCATAAATGTGACATATTTATATCTGTTGTTTTGTATAGTATTTACTGTTATAAGAGAAGGAACCATCTGTTGGACTGAAAGGGGAAGCTGTTGGGGGGAAGAGGGTGGAAGGGTGGGATAGGAAGGGGGAATAGGGAAGGGTTTGTGACTGAGATGTAACTTGAAGAAAAAAATAAAGTATTTAATAAAAAAAAATAAGGGGTTATCTAACCATAAATATATAATGATAAAGACTGCAACTACACACCTAACCATGGGCTGAGGTGGTGCATTGTCGTTTTCGGGTCTGGCCACATGCTATCTCCCATCCCACAACTCTTCAGCAATGTGACTATGCCCTTCCCTGTCAAGAGACAAAGTATGGTTTCCTTTCCTTGCAGTCTTCGTTGGCTTTCCCGTGGTTGAAGCTGTAAGAAGAAACAGAAGCAACATTATTGACTTCAGAGGAGGTCTGTATGTCTCCCTCAGTCTCTGAGTGCTTGCTCTCTGACAAGCTCCCCCAAGAGCCCAGCTGACATGGTGTGCCAAGGATAAGCCCAGGGACCAATCACAAGCAGGGGCCTGGGAGCCAGTCCTGTCACTCTAGCTCAAGCCCTAGACCTATAAATGGTTTCCAGATGATTCCAGCATCCAGCCACTCCAACTTTTACTGTCTTCCATGCTGGAGCCTGACACACGTTGGAGAAGGAAGATAACCATCCTTGCTGTTCCTGTGCCTAAATTTCTGTGTCAGAGTCCGTGAGTATAATAAAGATGGTGCCACGCATATATGCTGCACTGATACCCAGAACTGACTCCAAAAAGTAAAAACTAACTACAAAGGATCAAAGTGTGCAAATTAAAAATCCATGAAGTAACAAAGAAACCCAAAGGATCTGTAATTGTAGCAGAAAATGTTAACACAACTGTGTCAAGAACAACAGACAGCTAATTTTTACAGTTTACAACTGATGGACAATGCAATGTTGGTTTAGCAGATGCAGCTGTAGGTTCAGAATTCTGTGTGATATATAACACATACACTTTACAAACTCAATCTTAACTAGTTGTTTAAAATTATTCCCACAGTCATTCACCTTGAACTTATGTTAAGCTGCAAAAGAAATCTTGAATCGTTCAAGGAGTTAAACGAGCATGGTGTGAGCAATGCCCCTTGATATAATAGTGAACAGGTGACATCCATGCAAAGTATGTCACCTCTGCGTCCACAAATGCATTGTCAAATACTTCATAGTTTAAAGAGAAAATTTTAAAAGAAACTGAAAACGCTTAGAGTTGACCAGTGAAAATGCTGCCTGAAAGACTTGGGGTACAGCAGAATCATGACTTGGAGGCTAATATATGTAATTGTTCATCTTTTCAGAGGAAAGGGCTAGGGATCAAAGCCTCCCGCCTGCTAGGCAAGTGCTCTACCACTGAGCTACATCCCTAGTCCCACTGGATGCGTTCTTTATGGTTACAGGAAAATTCAAGCATACACAAAACCAAGAAGAACCTTAAAATAAACCTCTACCTACCATTCAGCTTCAATGCTTACCAAGATTTGACCATCTTCGATTATTTGGGGGAAAAATACATATTTTACCCATAAGTCCTTCAGTGTTTATCTCTAAAAGACATGCCTTAAAAGAGTGCTGATGCCATCGTCTCAAGTAAATGATTAATAATTCTGTAGTGATTGGATAGTTTGTTTGAGTCAGGATTCTAAACAAAATTCAGTTCTTATATAGGTTTACATGTCTGTAGGTATCTCTTAATCTGTAAACATGAGACTTTCTTATTTTTCCCCTTGATAATTACTAGTTGAAGAAGCCTACAAGGAGCCAGTGAGATGGCTCAGTGGATAAAGTCACTTGGTGCCATACCTGACAACTAAGTTTGATTCCCCAGGACCATGTTGTAAAAAGAAAGATCGGATTCCCAAAAGCAGCACACATGCTGCAGATCACACACACACACACACAATAAATAAAAGACAGATAGATGATAGATAGATAGATTGATTGATAGATACATTCGTAAATACGTACACATGTACATACATACATGTAATTTTTTAATTAAAATAAAGGGCACAACAAAAAAATTTCTCTATCAAAATTTCCTATATCCTTGATATCACTGTATTTTTACTCCCATGGAACCACTGATAGCATTTGGAGTTTCCTATTCTTATAAACAACTGCTCGTGGTTTAACTGTGGTTCAGTTTTTGGTGTTTTTTTTTGTTGTTTTTGTTTTTTTTTTTTTTTGAACACTTCACAGACTGTGGCATGTACCCCCCACTGCATCAAAGCAGCAGGCTTTGGCATCACTGAGGATCATGGCCTACCTCAAAATGTCCACTAAGGGCTGCAAAGGAAGGATACCCTACGTTTGCATTCTTCATTAATTAAGTAAAATTTTTCCAAACTTACCATCAACTTGCTATTTTCCCTGAGGTACAGTTTGTATAAGAAAAGCAAAACAAATGCTAACTTCTCTCCATTTTAAGGAGCTTTAGGATAATGAACTAACATTCTCACCTTAAACATCACCATAAGGAATATTTTAATATCATTATTAGCTCATGGGTTTTAATAAACATTATGTATTTCAATCCTCTGAAGATTTTATTCCTTTTTGTTGGTCATATTGACTCATTGTTGGCCAGAGAAAATGAGAGCCTTTAATTAGGCATCAGGATCCTATTGTTGTGACACTATTCATCTTTGGTAGGGCCTTTGTTATCTATTGTGACGGATGTTCCAGGATCATTTTGTATGTTTTCTGGACTCGGCCATTCTTCAAAAAGCATTAGTTCTCCTTCAGTGGTGTGACAGTTAGAGAAATGCATTTTCTAACAGACAGCTTGGAAATAAGTTGGTTAGTTATCCAGTCATTTCAAGATGCTAGAAACAGAAACTGTTTCACCAAAGAAGCCCAGCAGGGGGAGAAAGAGAAGGGAAGAAAAACACTTCCATGCAAAAACTAGTGTGATTAATTTAATGATAACAAGCTTTTAATCAGACTGAATGAGAATGAGAAGGCAGAAATAAGAGGTGTGGTGGAGGGACATGTGGGGAGTGAAACTGTGTCCACAGTAGACATTGAGTATCATACCTTCCACTCAATGCACTGTGCTTCCAGAACTTCCAGAAAACCAGAGCTCAGCTCCCAGCACACATGTGGAGGGTGGGGCTCAGAAATACCTGTAACTCACGTCCCATGTAATCTAACACTCTTTTCTGGCACCCATACATACATATTACACACACACACACACACACACACACACACACACACACACACACACACATATTTTAAAATCCAAAAAGAAAAATGGAAAATTTGGACAAAACTATGAAAGAAGTGAATAGAAATCAAAAGATTTTGCCCATTCCCAAAAACCTAGAGTCAGGAAAGTGAGTCCTATCAAATGCAGGATCCATGCTGGGTTGGCCACTGTGTCTCCAGTGGCTGAAAGAGGGCCTGGCACACATTGAGCATCTCAATAAATATCAGCTAAATAAACAATCTAAATGAACACACAGTTTCAAAGATGGAAATTAATTCATAGAGGCAGGTGAGCATATTTTCTATAGGAAAATGAGAAAAGGAAAAATGACAAGAGAAAAGGAGAGAGAAAACAAAGGAAGGAGGGTTATAGATCACTTCATAAAAGGAGATTTAAAAATCTTCGGTAAAATATTAAATTTAATTCCATAATGTATCGTAATAATGTAGAGTATATCCCAGGAGGGTGGGAGAGTTTTTAATATAAATATTCAGTAGAACACTAGGTGGAAACAGGATGTGATTGTCTCAGTAAATACAGGAATAGTTCTGATGAAGCTGAACCTTTTCAGGACCAGAGCTCATTTATGGTACTGAGGCAGAACATTCATCATCGCCTAAAATAAAGAGTGTACTAAAGGGTAAGGCATTGGAAGAAGACTTTTAAAGGCAAAAACAAGGCAAAATGCCTGTGTTGTTACCTCGCTCAACCACTGTCTTGAATACTAGCAACTAGGCTCTACGTGGTAGAAGAGTTGAAAAAAGGAAACAACACTCCCTCTCTCTAACAAGAGAATCCAGTGGCACTCAAGGTGTAGCCCAGTGCTGAAGTATTTACCTAGCACTCTTAAGGTCCTGGATTTGAATACCAATATTGCAAATGAAAAGAGGATTCAGCAAGCTCACTAGAGACAAAGTGTATATAGAAAAATCAATATAGAGTCTATGCAGTAATAATTTATTAGAAAGTACAACAGGACAATAGCTCATCCATAGTCATAGTGTCAAAATACAAAAGTATATAAAGAGTCTTGGAACAAACAGATGTATTTCTGGGGAGGAGGGGAAACTGAAATAGTATTGAAGTTTATGAAAGCAGATCTGAAGGGACAGAGACTCTACCATCACAGAATGGAAGCAACAATCCCACAAAGATGTCAAGTCTTCCCTAAAGTGATCCATATACTTAATGTAATTCTTGTCAATGCCTAATCAATATCCCAACAGAAGCTTTATTTAGTAGAAGGCAAGAGGTCTTACTTAGCAGGTGGTAGCAAGGGCCTCCTTAAATTCACAGAGAAGCATAAAGACCAACCATATCTGGAGAAGAGAGACAATGCAGGTAGAGGATGGGCCACTGGGACCAAGGCAGGGAGGGAAATCCTTGTCCCATGAGATTTCAGATTTCTACAAAGCCATTGTAACTAAGACAGTGGGTCCTAGCACCACCATGGATGAGATGCTCCAATTCTGCTGCCAGTTAGCATCATATCAGGGAGCAGATTCCTCAGAACAGCTTTCCCAATTCTATCTGGAAATTCAGCTTTAAAACATCTACATCGTAGGTGCGTTATAGAAACTACTTTTAAAGAAAAAAAAACTTATTCAAAGAATCTGGTAGATTCAGAAGGAAATAATATGAACTTTTTTTTCAAAAAAAAGTGCAAATATATTTGGTCTTAGTTACTAAGAACAGTAATGAATGTACAGTGCTCTTTATTAAAATATTAATTAGCCAGGCGTGGTGGTGCACCCCTTTAGTCACATTACTGGGAGGCAGAGGCAGGCAGATCTCTGAGAGTCCGAGGACAGCCTGGTCTACAAAGCGAGTTCCAGGATAGCCAGGGCATTTCACAGAGAAACCCTGTCTCAAAACAACAACAACAATAAAGTATTAATTAAATCCAGTGGCCCTTGTGCCTACTGTTTTCTTCTCTCTGTTTCTGATGCTAGCTTGCCTCCAATGTAACTCCTCATCTGCCTTTGAATCCAGAGGTTGCTGTTGCTTTCTTTTTGAGATCACTCCCTACCTACCTTCCAACACATAGAACTAAGTAAAACTATCAGTTCCTTCCTGTGAGCCTGGCTACAGCCCACACAAGAAGGAAAATGCTCAAGCTTGCTGACCTATGCCATAGGAAAGTCAGATACTAAAGATGTCTAACTTGAATCAGAAACAACCTTTCAATACTAGAAGATGCTAACATTCTTCAAGCTTGCCTATAGGTGGTTTAATTTGATTCCCCCACCTAGGGTTATTTCCTAAGTGTTCTGTATTTAAGTACTCTGACAGTTAAGATTCTCTGGTACAAAATCTTTCGTGTAACCCAGGCTAGCCTTGAACTCTCAGTCCTTCTGCCTTGGCTTTCCTACTGCACTGCCATACCAGGATCAGATATTTTACAGCCACAAAAAAAGTAAAAGCACTTTGGAGGTATGGACAATATTAAATGAACTAAATGATATGTTTTGGTTAAATAAGTATTAAAATTGATATTTTGAGACAGCCTCACTCTGTAGCCCAGGCTGGCCTCAAACTCATGGCGGTCCTTCAGCCTCAGTCCCCAAATGCTGGGTTATATGCATGAACTACATGTCCAGATTATTTATTTTTTGGAAAGGCAAAAACATATTGCATGCCAGGCATGGTGGCGCACACCTTTAATCCCAGCACTTGGGAGGCACAGGCAGACAGATGTCTGTGAGTTCAAGGCCAGCCTGATCTACAAAGTGAGTTCAGGACAGTCAAGGATACACAGAGAAACCCTGTCTCGAAAAACCTTAAAAAAAAAACATATTGCAGGAATACATCTCTTCCTTTCAGGAAAGAGCTGAAAGTTTTCACTGAGTTTCTAGGTCAGGGTCTAGTCCATGGAGCCAGCTCCAGATTTTAATATTGCAATTGTCTCCTCTTTTTTGAGGCATAATTTTCTTTGTGAGTGCCACAATTATCCTAGACAAATGATGACTTTGATACTAAAGGAAGAAAATTAGAAATAATTTCTTTTAATTGTCTGATTTTTAAGACTCATTACATGTGACACAGATGCTTTCAACAGCACAGAACCGAACTGAGATGACTAACTCCAAAACATCAGCTAAAATGGGAGGCCAGGGTCACTCAGGAGTAGGATAAAAACTAACCCCCTTGCATTTTTTTCCCTGAGCCCAGAAATTTCTTTTCACAATTCTCGATCTACACTGAAGTTGGTGATATGGCTTTTTAAGCAGTCCTAACTGGAATGTCTGAACCTCAAAGGACTCCCAGCACCACAAACAAGATGCATGGTATCCCCCTCAAGGCTCATATCCCAGAAGCATGCACTGATTATAGGCAGTAAGATGAAATGGGCCATGACGTATATGTGACTCACACCCCCTCTCCCTCAAGGAAGCACAGGACAAAGGCAGTTTTAGGTGTCATATTAACCCACTCTGGAGGGGCAGAATCAGTACAATGTAGATGCAATTATGAGGGAATTTATTAGATTGGGGGGTCTAGGTGATAGTCAGTTAGTAGAATGCCTGCCTCACAAACATAAAGATTTGACTGAATCCCCAGCTCCCATATAAAATACTCAGGAGTGGTGGCAGATGTCTGTAACTCCAGTGTGGGACAGTGTGGGGAAGGAAGGAGGAGGCAGGTAAATCCCTGAAGCTTTCTGGCTATTCTGGTTACCATAGTCAATGAGTTCTAGGTTCCACGAAAGGACTTGTGTCAAAAAACAAAAATGAAGAAAAACAAGTTGGAAAGCAATCAATAATCATGACTTTGACCTCTGGTCTCAATACACATGCAAAACCACACACAAGCATGCACACACATGAGCATGTATGTATACTGCACACACACACAGAGCAACATACATGCACACACAGCTTGGCTCACACGATGAGAGACTGAACAGCCCCACCGTCTTAGTCTGCTGTAGGGAGAGTTAAGAAAAGCAATAGCTTCTCAGTCCAAGAAACTAAAAGGCCCCAAGCAAGAGGAACCAATAATGCATCCTGGGTCCAAGCCTGAAGGCCTATAAGTCAGAGTTGCTACCACAAGTCCACATTTCCCGGCGCTCCCCACATTCAGGGTAAGTCTTCACATATCAGTTCTGCACTTGCCATGCCAACCATCCCTGGGAACACCCTCACAGACACACCTAGAAGTGTTGACTTACCAATTTCCCAGGTGTCTCTCAACCCAGTCTAGTTTACAACCAGGGTTAAGCATCTCAGGGGCAGGGGCTTCTGCACCCTAAAATTTCTCTAGATCTCACATGCACTGAGTTGCTCAAAACTTCACATCTCAGTGTAGTAAGACGTCACCAAGGCACTTGCTACTAAGCCTGATGGCCTGAGTTTGACCGCTGGGACCCAGTTGGGTGGAATCATGACTCCTGCAAGATGCTCTCTGACTTCTACCCACATGACATGGCATGGACACACAATAATAAAAAAATAATTTTAATAATAAATAAATAAATAAATAATACACATTCATTCAACTCTGTCATATGAGGACAGTTAAGAGCACCGCACTAAAGACAGAGAGCCTCAGGTAGCAGCTTGTCCAGTGACATTACTGTCCACTGGCAAGAACCCTGTTCTCAGGTATCACAAATACCTCAGTCCTCTTGAGACAGAGTGGTCCATTCACACAGGCACTGTGACTTTTATTATTGTTAGCTTTCATCTCAATGTCTAAATGTAATGGACTCCTGAAGTCTGGAAATCAGAACTCTCTGTGGGTTAAGTTTAAGGCTTCCTGGCAGAAGACGTAGCAGGAATCTTTGGGCTCAGTGGCAATTTAAAAAAGAAGTTTAATTGAAGTCTGAGATGTTGTATAAACGGGAGATATAAGTTTTAATTGAAAAATAATTATAACCACTTAATCATTTTTAAATGAGGGCTGTAATTGCAGTCAGTGCACAATAGCCAGTGAGATTCCCGCAATAAAGCAGGGATGGTATAGCTTGATTTGCTAATAGCACTTCCACTTCTCTTCCCCTTTGTCTCAAAGATTAATTCAGGCAAGGGCTATTAGTGCTGTTAATTGGTTCTGCAATTTAGACCTTGTGTCTGTGAATGAATGACTGATGCGGTCGCTCAGCCAATAAATGGGAGCACTTCGTCAATGCTCCTCGTTGTCCAGCAGGGCATCCTCCTGGCTGCCCAGCCTCCCTCCCACCAGCCACTGAGACAAAAGGCCCAGGGCTTCTTCTAGGTCACAGCTTCAGAAGGACCTGTGGTAGGTCAACATGATGCCTTTGAAATGAATCTGACTTATTAGATCTAATGGATATTCCACTAGCATTCTTTCCTGCTCACCAGAGGAGGGTTTTTCCTTTGTTTTTTTTTTTTTTTGAACCCTCCCCATACTTTATTATGAGACTATGAAGAAAGGGGGTTCTGGTTATTATGAAGCTTGGCAAAAGAAAGCACCAACTGTGGCATTAGCTAGAAGATAAATGTACCGCAGAGCTCAGGAGAAAACCTTCCTTCAGCTGACGTCTTCTTGGCCGGGGTATTGTACCCAGGGAGGTTTTGGAGACTTATCAGACCCAGTGGGAAACCACACAGACTGTACTCCCCTCAAGGACATGGAAGATAAGTGTATGCTGAAACATCACCAAAGACACCTCATCCTGATTGAAGACCATAGTCATCAATGGTCATTTGCAAAGCCACACTAGATTTCACTACTCAGGGGAAGGTGCTGTGGCTCCACAAGAAAGCCTCTCCACCACAACTGCGCCCCCTTACGCTGCCACAGACATTCAGCTTGAAGCTTTCCTGGGCTCAGACACTAAGAGGCAACTGATTGCTCCCAGGAGCAGTCTTAAGCCAGGAAAAGCCAAAGAGGATAGCGCGTGTTGTGCTCCAAACTGAGGGAGGGAGGTAAGGTTGCAAAGGGCCTCAGAGCCAAGTCGACACTGACATGGAAACGTCGACATCCTTTGAATGTTTTGCGGGCCGTATATCGGGGTTATACATTTTGGGTCTTTGCCCGTAAGGCGGGAGGTCTGTATTAGGTTCGGTTCCCACTCACAAAATGATCCTTCCCTTCATAACAAAAGTTTAAAAACCTCTTCTATCCTGACAAGAAAAATTACACCATGAAGAAGATCCACCACTCAGATGAGAGTAAGAGAGAAAGACACAGCACAAAGAAGCAGTTTCCAGAAGAGCGAATTACTGGCACAGGTCTCCAGCGACAAACTCCGATGCAAAGACAATAACTATGTTTATTAAGTAAAAATGACATTTACTTTGAAATTCAGCTCATCAGTAACAGAACCTGGAGATTCCGAGGTTTTCTTGGAGAGTGAAGAAAATAGACAAGCATCAGAGATGTATTGTCTGTGGATAATTTAAAAGCAATAATCATATTCACTTAAGCTCTGGTTTTTATTGTCATTATGTGGACTTTCCACTGCTGGTAATGATAAATATTCCTCCCTAACACATCTTTTGTGGTTTTAACATCTAAATACTCTTTTTGATTGTACTCAATTATCAATAATACATATGCAAGTTTCAAATTGGCGTGTTTTTACTATTTCTCTTTGAATAAACATTTTTCTATTGAGAAGTTAATTAAGAGTATTCCTAGTTGGCCTCAAGACACATTTGTTTCAGGTGTATATTCTGGAGGGTCAGGGATCACATGTGTTTGCTTTGGGCACAGTTAAACATATTTGGCTCCCTAGAGTACTGCATGATCCCACCTGTCAGCAGGAGACTGGGAAGATCAATAACAACATTGTTATTGTTAAATGATTATGTTACTACAATCCTGCAGTTTTATGAAACCACATGCAGATTTTCTTGTCTTTAAAATAAAAACAGAGTGCAAACTTCATTGTAATAGTTTGTATTAAAAAAATATTGGGGCCAGAGAAATGGCTCAGAGGTAAGAACACTGGTTGCTTTGCGAAGGACCTGGATTCTATTTCCAGATAGATTGTGCCTATGTGGTAGCTCCAAGAAATCCAGTGCCTCTTCTACTTTCCATAGGTACATGAACGTATGTGGTATACAGACATACATGCAAGCAAAACACACATACATAAAATTCAATATATAGATAAATACAGATCTATTATAGTCAATGATAATAGTGCATGTCTACAATTCCAGCACTCAGAGGGTGGAGGAAGATCACAAGTTCAAGGACAACATAGGCTACATAACAAGACCCTGTCTCAAAAACTAACAATAGGGGGTTGATAAACTGTCATAATCCAGTGAGGACTAGGTAAGGCAGCTCCATATCCTGATCACCTGCAACTTCTCAGCTTCCCCAAAAGCCATCTCCTAAAGAACCACCACATGAGGCCCATTGCAGCACAGACTCCAACCATAACCATTCATGTCCCTCCAAACCCCGGGAGTCCCAGCAGAACAACCACATGTGCCCCAGCTCAGTCTAGCCTGGACAGACAGCTCCCCTGTCCCAATTACCTCTAACCCCTGCCCCACTCTCCAAGCACTCTCTCCAGTAGACCTTCCACAAGTACCCCAGGCTACCACAGACCCAGTTAAGGCAGACCCTTTACCCTGACCCACCTCTGTCCCCTCTAGTCTTCCTCAAAGTACCCAGCCAACTTCCAGGCTCTGGCTCAGTGGGTTAAGAAACATAATAAAATATATAACTAGTAACCCAACCCAAGATGTCCGGATCTCATTAGAAAAACATAAACAAGACAATATGCCCCTCCAGTAACCAATCCTGTAGTGATGGTCCTCAAGGATAATGACTTAGACAAAATTTGAAACTAGGAATTAAAAAAAAAAAACAACTGTG
Source organism: Lophiomys imhausi (assembly GCA_907164525.1). NCBI lineage: Eukaryota > Metazoa > Chordata > Mammalia > Rodentia > Muridae > Lophiomys > Lophiomys imhausi. Next base: position 3,591,928 of record CAJQZJ010010806.1, read on the forward strand.
GACATGTTCATGTTCAAACAGTAAAAAGACTTTGAAGAGGTCATGAAAAAACACCTGAATGAATTGAGATGGGATAGGGATAAATTCTCTGAAGCCCATAAAAACAAAAAAAAAAAAAGTTAAATGAAGCAAGGAAGACAAGTCAAGAATTCAATAAAGAGAAATTCAAACTGAAATGAAACTGGAAGTGAACAAATTTAATTAGTCAAATAAAGTGATCAATAATAGAACAGATCATGTGGAAGACAGAATATAAGGGCCTGAAGACAAGATAGATGAATTGGATTATTCACACAAAGGAAATGATTGTTTTTTAATGTATTAATGGGACATGCAGGATATTTGGGACAACATCTGTACAGAAGACCAAATCTGTAGTTTTTGGACACACAAAAAAAGAGAAGAACCCCAAGTCAAAGGTATAGACAGAAAAAGTTCACAGAATACCAAATAAAGAGGAAAAGAAAATGACCCTGTCATGACATATTACAGTTAAAGCACTAAAAAACACAGACTAAAGAATAGTGCAAGCTGAAAAACAGAGAATTCAAGTCATATAAAGACAGACCAACTAGAATAACAGTTGGTTACTCAATAGAGACTTTTAAGCCAGATAGCTTTAGAAAAATGTAGTCCAAGTGCTGAAAGATCACAAGCACCAACCCAAAAATATTATACCCAGCCAAACAATCTTCTGTGAATGAAGGACCAGTTGCAGAGGACCCAGCTTTGGTTCCCAACACCCACATGGTAGCTCACAATCTGTAATTCTAGCTCCAAGGGATTTGGCCATCTCTTCTGACCTCTGCAGGCACCAGGAATGCATGTGGTCTATCTACATACATGTATCCAAAACATTCATACATATAAAATAAAATTGTTTTGTAAAAGAAGAAAGTACACCCAAGCACTAAAGAATATACATTCTTCCTAGTAGCACATGGAATGTTCTCCAACATCAATCACATTAAAATTCTCCATGATTAAAAACAAAAGAAAAAATTTATTAACACTAATTAACTATACAAAAGATACTGGAAAAATACTCTAGACTGAAGCGAAAGATAAACATAACCAAAAAGACACAGGAAAAACAATGCCAGGGCAGTTAACCAAATAATGTTTAAGAAAACACAAAATTCTCAAAGTGACAGGAATTATACACACCTTTCAATAATAACTCTGAATGGTGTCAGTTCACTAATAAAAAGACACAGATTAGTCCATTGGATTAGAAAACATGATCTATGCCTTTGATGCTACGAGAAATATATCTCACCATCAAAGACAGATACCACTGAAGCTGTAGAGAAGCCTCGGTGGTTTAGAGTGTGTGTTGCTCTTCCAGTGTACTCATTTAATCCCCAGCACTGTGTCACTGGCTCACAACTGTCTGCAACTCTAATTCCAGAAAATCTGAATCCTTTGGCCCCAGTAGGCCCCCTCGCACATATGCATAGATAAACACATGCACACGCACACAAGCAAATATAATTTTAAGAAATAGAAATTTTTTCCCAAAAATATATGCACTACCTTAGAGTAAAAGTATAGAAAAAAAGTATGACAAGCAAATAGAACTAAAGAACAAGTAGCTGTAACTATTCTAATACCTGACAAAATAGACTTCAAACCAAAAATAACCAGTCGAGATAAAGAAAGCTACATCATACTCCTTAAGAGAATGATCCATCAAGAGGATATCAGAGTTCTAAACATATATGCATGAAATTCAAGTGCACCAAACTCCATAACATGAATGTTATTTCTCCAAAAAACAGATTATTCAGACAAAAAATGGTACCATAAATCATATGGACCTAACAGATATTTAAAGAAATTTGACCCAGATGCAGAAGAGATGACCTGCCAATTACAGAGGACCCAAGTTTGGTTCTCAACACCCACATGGTAGCTCACAACCATCTGTAATTCTTGCTCCAAGGGATCTGGCCATCTCTTCTGACCACTGCAGGCACCAGAAAGGCATGTGGTTCATTTACATACATGTAGGCAAAACATTCATACACATAAAATAAAATCATTTTGCAAAAGAAAGAAGTCCACCCAAGCACTAAACAATATACATTCTTATCAGTAACACATGGAATTTCTCCAAAATATATCATATTTTAGGACACAAAGCAAGCCTTAACAAGTATAGTAAAAATTGAAATAATATCCTGTTTTCTCACTGACCACAGTGAACCAAAGTTTTATATCAACAAGAGTACAGATTGCACAAGGTATAAAAACTCATGGAGACTAAACGGCACACACACAATGGAAAATGAATCAATAAAAAAAGAAATAAAAGAATTCCTATTATTGAATGAAAATGAAAACACAATATGCCAAAATAAGTGGGACAAATTAAAGGCAATCTTACAGGAAAAGTCTACAGTGCTAAGTGCCTACATTAAAAAAATTATTAGATCTCAAAATAACGACTTACTGGTGTACCTTAAAACCTTCAAAAACAAACAAAAAACCTAACACAAAAGTGGTAGATAAGAAGAAATATTAAGATAAAGGTAGAAATAAAATAGAAATGAAAATTTAAAAAAATAATATGAACAATCAGTGAAAGATTCTTTGAAAAGATAAACAAGATTGACAAACCCATTTAGCTAACAAATTCACCAAAAGTAATAGAGCTAAAATCCAAGTTAGCAAAATTAGAGGGGAAAATGGAGACATTAACAACAAGATAACAATGAAATCCAAAAAAAGGACATGCCTTAAAAAGCTAAATTCCGAGTTGGGTTTGGTACTGCACACCTTTAATCCCACCACTCAGGAGGCAGAGACAGGTGGATCTCTTTGAGTTTAAGGCCAGCCTTGTCTATGCAGCAAGTTCTAGGACAGCCAGGGCTACACAGAGAAACCCTATCTCAAAGAATAAACAATACAAAAATAAGTAAACATTTAAAAGAGAAGGGCTGGAGAGATGGCTCAGTGCTTAAGAGTACTGACTGCTCCTCCAGAGGACCCGGTTCAATTCCCAGCACCCACATGGCAGCTCACAATTGTCTGTAACTCCCATTTCAGGGATCCAACACCCTCATACAGACATACATGCAGGCAAAACACCAATGCACATAAAATTAAAATAAATTTTAAAAAAGCTAAATTCCACTAAGTTAGAAAATCTAAAAGAAATGGATGAATTTCTAGAATCTAGAATCTAGAAGCATATAACCTACCAAAAATTAGATTGAAATGAAATAGATAACTTAAACAGACCTATACCCAACAATGAGCTAAAGGCAATAATAAAAAGTCTCCTAATGAATAAAAAAACAAAAAACAAAAAAAAAATCCAAGGACCGGGGAGCGGGCCAAGATGGCGGCGACCTACACTGACGCATTTTGAACACGGGGAAAAAAGAGCCATAAAAAACACAGAGTTAAAAAAAAAAAAAAAAAACCACAGAGTTTTTGGGCACTGTGCATGTGCAAAAACCGGAGGGGCTAGACCCCCCCCCCCAGGAACACTCACAGCTCCCAAGGGACTGTTAAAAGTCCCAGGGCAAGGCTCTCCCCATCTCTCACAGCCACTAAACCCGGGATTCAGGAACTCCCATTTGGAGAGGCGCCTGGTAAGATTGATCCCAACTTGCAGCAGGCAGAATCAGGGTCCACTTGGCCATATATCGCTGGCCTATTGGGCTCCCCACACATCAGGTTGAACTTATACCCACTTAAAAAACTTTGCGAGATAGTGGAAGGCTTAGCAAGAAACAAACAGGGGGCTCAGCGGGTGGTCCGCAGCCGCTCGTGAAGCAGAGGGCGGGAGGTTCCAAGAGAGCGCGGGAAGCTGGGAACACAAAGGCGGGCGGGAGGGGCCGAATCCAGCGCACACACACGGTAGCGCAGCTGGGGAGTGAGCACGGCTGGCAGGGCCAAATCCCCGCGAACCCACGGCAGGACAACTGGGGAGAGAGTCAGCCATGGGCGGGGCCAGGGATCCGAGCACCCACGGCTGAGCTGCTGGGACGAGAGGTCCACTCAGGCAGCTGGAGGATCCGGGCCTTGGGGTACCCACGGGACCCGTGGCGGCGCAGACAGGAAGGGAATCAGGCACAGAGTCCAGCCCTGTGGTGAGAAGCCTAGAGAGAAACCAGAAATCGGGTCCATAGCTGTATCCTGGAAAATCCAGACATATCAGGTGTGGAGCCAGACCCTGTCAGCCTCCGTGACGACAAACAAAGCCCACAGAATCTGTGCCTGGGAAAACAGGCCCATACCATCAGAACCATTACAGGCTGATAACTCAGAGTGCAACATAGGGAAGTCTGAATTGGGAGCAGTGAAACAATCCTGGTCCATTACTCACAACCTGGGAATAGTCTGCACCAGATCACAGTGCCTCAGGTGATTAAAACCACAGTGACCTTGAAATCCCCCTGTAAGCAATGACAGATAGCCAAGTAACTCGTCCCCTGCACCAAATCATCCACTGTGGTTCCAAGCACAGAAAACAGACAGCTAACTGCATCCAATGGCGAAAGGTCAAAAAAAAAATAGAAATCAAGGAATTATGACTCCAACAAAGCAGAATCATCCTAGCTCATCC